>CANUEP010069003.1:0-391322 GCA_947857235.1 Jatropha podagrica | reverse complement strand
ACATGGTTAGCAAACATCGTGCCAGTACCGAAAAAGGATGGAAAGGTGCGAATGTGTGTGGACTACCGGGATTTGAATAAAGCATGTCCGAAGGATGATTTCCCCCTGCCGCACATCGACTTGTTAGTGGACCGAATGGCTGGACACGGGATGGTCTCCTTGACTGATCTTGTTGTCGGCTATAATCAAATAATGATGTATGAGCCAGACAAAGAGAAGATGGCGTTCATCACAGAGTGGGGAACTTATTGCTACAGGGTCATGCCTTTTGGGCTCAAAAATGCCGGGGCAACCTATCAGTGAATGGCAACAACCATCTTCCATGACATGATTCACCAAGAAGTAGAAGTGTATGTGGACGATATGGTTGTCAAATCCAGAACAACCGAGGAACATACAACAGCACTTGAGAAGTTCTTGCTTAGACTTCGAAAGTACAGCTAAAAGCTCAATCCGGCAAAATGTCTGTTTGGAGCCACATCAGGAGTATTTCTGGGGCACATGGTCAATCGGAAAGGCATAGAGATTGACCCCTCGAAAGCCAAGGCCATTCTGGAAATGCCAGCGCCGAGGACAGAAAAAGAAGTTCGGGGTTTCCTGGGAAGGCTACAGTACATCAGCCGATTCATCAATCAGTTGGCCGATACTTGTGGTCCGATTTTCAAACTACTCAGAAAAGGAGTAGCAGTCAAATGGAATGAGGATTGTCAGAAAGCTTTTGACCAAGTCAAGCAATATCTGTTATCCCCGCCGGTTTTACAGCCACCAAGGCTAGGAAAGCCTTTACTATTGTACCTATCAGTGACAGAAGAAGCGATGGGTGCAATGTTAGCTCAACAAGCGGAAGATACAAAGGTAGAAAATGCCGTGTATTACATTAGCAAGAGGATGCTAGAATATGAGCTAAAATACAATAGTGCAATTTTTTAATTTAGAGATTCTAATAAAAAAAATTAATTTAATTTTGTCTAGTTTAATATCCCGTTTTGTGAACTAATAGCATACTATTAATTACGTTGTCTGTCAACTCCAAGCAATTTGGCATATTCATATTTCATAATTTAATTAATCACATGCTTCTATCCTAATTTCCAAGTTTTTGCCAACCAACCTTAGAATGATCACAGCTACTGCCAACATTTCAATTGAATAAGCACATGGATTCCAGATAGGCTGCCCTTCTTTAAACAACCAAAATCAATCATTTTTCTTTCAATTTTATTATAAATATTAATTTTTATATTATAAATCTAATATTTTAAATTAAATAAATATTCTTTAATTTAAATATTTTTCAACAAATTAACAAATATAAAATTAAAAATAATTTAAAACACAATTTTTTTTAATTAAATTATATATTTTAAAATATTACCACAATATTTCTAAAATTTTATATAAAGATATTTATCGTTCATAGCACATATGTGCTACTAATTCTATAAAAAATGTGAAATTTTCAAATGAATTTCACACGTTTAAATAGTTTAAAGTCGTTTGATATAACTTTCCGACCTGCTAATCTTTTAAAATTATTATATTAAGGGTATTTTAAAAATAAAAGTAAATGAATTTTTATTTTTTAAATTTATTTTAAATATAAAAAATCATGTATTAATGAATTTTATATAAAATTTATTGATAAATAAATTCTCCAGTTTAAGTTCACTCATACCAAATAGAGTGTATGTAATAATATATACCTATGAACTTGGATTTGCACCATGGTGTTGGAATTAGAGGTGAACAAAACCACCGATCTAACCAAATTAAAAATAGAATCGGCTCATTTCGGTTAGATCAAGTAAACTATTTAAAAGAGATTTGATTTATAGATTTATTCAGTTTGAACCAAATAGAGTCGGTTCTACACAAATTCACCAGTTAGGTTAAAAACCAAACTAATATCATAAAATTCGATCGGTTCAATTTGTTCAGATACCAATTCTGATTTAATTCGGTTTATTGTTCAAAAATTTTAATTTACATTTTTTCCCTCTGTTTAGTTCGGTTTGAAATAAAACGATAATTTGCTCACCCCTACTCCCAACGGAGGGAAGCCATTTATCTTCATGACAACATCAACAAACATCTATACATACATATATGCAAAATGATAGTATGGTAAGTGACCGGTAAAATAATAAAAATAGAAATTTCTAGCACTTGATCATGAAGAACCAATTAATCAAAGGCGTTGTAACAAAATGTTCAAGTAATGAATGGCCCACTACAAAAGGAATTTAGCTATCTATCAACTCCGTTACATTATTCTTACCAATTGCACAAGTAGCCGTCCCGTATACATATTACTATAACTATAATATAATAATCATAAAAGTAATATACGGTAAAAAGCCACATTCTCTCCACTTGTAACTCTTCGATTGGCTCACCCTTTTTATTTCTCCTTTCCTTTCCTTCCGTTTATCCATTTTCCCTCCATCTCTGTCTCGTGCAAAACAGATGAAAACAAAAACAGAACAGAATTCTCGAGAGAAGGAGAAGAAAGTGGGTTTTTAGAGAGAGAGAGAGAGAGAGACATAGACCGCAACAAACATGCAAACAATAAACATGACACCAAAACCTTCTATACTGAAGTACTTTTTTTTGTCTCTCTTCTTTTCTTTTCCTTTCCTTCTCTTTTTCTTTCCTCTCAAACCGAACACCCATCAACCACACTCCAACGACATAAGAATCCGACCCGGTTACACCTCCTACGATTCTTACATACAGCGTCAACTCAACAAAACCCTTAATCCGAAACTAAGAAAAATATGGATAACCCGAGACTGGGACCGTAAAGTTCGAGTTTTTTCTAGTTTCTTTCAAGATTTTAAGCAAAAAAACCTTCTTTTCAACCATTCTAAAGCGTTGAGTATCGGAGCCCGAGTCGGGCAAGAGGTGGAGGCTTTGAGACGTATCGGGGTGGCCGACTCGGTTGGTATAGACTTGGTTCCTTTCCCGCCGTTGGTTATAAAAGGTGACTTCCATCACCAACCGTTCGACGATGACACTTTCGATTTTGAGTTTTCTAACGTGTTTGATCACGCGCTGTACCCGGATAAGTTCGTGGCGGAGATTGAACGGACGTTGAAACCAGGTGGGATATGCGTGTTACACGTGGCTCTTTCTAGACGTTCTGATAAGTACTCGGCAAATGATCTGTATAGTGTTAAGCCTCTGGTGGAGATGTTTAAGAAATCGGAGGTGGTTCATGTCCAGAAAGTTGACGGGTTCGGCTTGGATACAGAGGTCATTTTTAGAAAGAAAGTGAAACACAAGGAAAGATGATCCAACGGTCCTGATTTGATTTATTTTTTATTTTAAAGTATATTTCATTTTCTCTTTATTTTTTTAAGTTTGATGAGCTGGCAATTATTTTAGTCATATTATTTGTTTGTTTATATTTGTTGTTAACGGAATGAAAGTATTTCAACCAGGAAAAAAAAAAATTTTCTATATACAGTCACACACTATAAATGCAAATGCAAATAAACTGTTAAAAGCTAGAGGTGTTTCCCATTTAAGATAAACTGTTAAAAGGTTTTCTGGGTAAATCGAATTCTTAGAAAAAAAGTTTGTTTTGTAATTTTTATGAAAATAATTTATAATATGGTTCCAGTTTTATTTTTACAATAATCAAACCAACCAATCCACAATTCGTGTATTATATAAAATGTGAAGTGGATGCAACATCATTATCAAATGGAAGCTATCATTGGCATTTTGATATTTTATGATTTGCATGAAACAGGGATTATTAGCTGCGATGCGAACCAAAGTTTACAGTAACAAAATTAAATTAAAGCAGGAAATAAAACAAGCAGAATTGCATTATTATTGGGTGGGTCCCCCCCCCCCCCCCTAGACATTATATTATTAATACCAAAGCAAGGTTAAGTGAAACAAACGTAAGGTTAAGAGAATAATTAAGGATAAGTAAACTTGAAAGCAAAATGAATTGGTTTTGTCTTTAGCAGACAAGTAAATTCCCATAATAATAATTCACTATGTTATGTTTAATTACCCATTAATAAACGTCTATAAAAAAAATAATAAAAATCAGGAATAGAATTCTACTTATCATTTACTAAAAATGGTTTAAAGAGGGAAAGCTTGAGAATGTCATCTTGCTTGGTGTCCATCCGGTCAAGAATCAAAATAGCACCAACTTCTTGAACTTGTTTGTTTTCCAAGAAAGTGAATTAAATTCAAGAAAATCAACAAGGTCAAGACAAAAATCTCTAGAATTGCCTGATGCTTGGCTTATAGAACTCCTGGACTCGGACAATACAAAAGAGAGGGCGATCAAGTGTTTCCTTGGCTGTCAGGAACGAAATCAACAGGTTGGCTTTCAGCATCCTCTAGTTGCATTTGAGAAGCTGTTAGCTTGGCCTTCTTATAGCTGCTTGATCTTCTAAGAATCATATCCAGGGTTATGCCATGCTCGCTGCTTCAATAAAATAGCTTAATAATTAAGGGAGAGAGAGATCATATGGAAACAGACAAACATTACAGAAATCATTTTTATAAAGACTCTGCACACTTTTGTTTTCCAATGTTTGGAAGCTAAATAAAGAAGATAAATGCAAAAAATTAGCACTCATTGCACTTACATAGGTTTTGTAAATGCTTTTCCACCTTCCACATTTCTTTTCCGGCTGTAAGATCCTGGGGCATATTTCAACACATGAAATTTCAGCACATTATTCATTGCAAAAGAACAAGATATATGATACGAAGTTTCAATAATATTAGTGCCAGATACTCTACGAGTTCAAGGATTTGCTTGAAGAAAAACCAACATGCATTTCCTAGCACACATATTAACTAGTGTTGCAAAAACGAGAAAACAAGCATCTGCTGCGTACAGCTAACGATATTCTCAAGATGCACAACAATGTAAAACTGCAAGTGACTAGATAAAAACTGATGATTCAGTTACAATAACAGGCACTAATAAATCTACAAAACAGATTTCAGATTACCATATTGTGACGAGTTCAAATCTGCATTGCTTTCTCCATCCGAGTAGTCAGAAGACAAGGAATTATCTGATGGAGTTCCGGTGCTTGAATCTGAAGTATCATCTTTGATTGAAGAATCTCCCTCACTATCATCCTTGAATACTGAACCGGGAGATCCTATCAAGCTCTTTTTATGTGGTGAGGAATTTACAACATCCCCAGAATTAATGGCGGATGCATCCATACAATTGGGGTCCTTACTTGATTTTCGCTCGCTAATGTTTGTATTTAAGAGACCAGTATTTTTAGAACTTCCCAAGCTAGAATTTGATACAGCCATTTTGGTCTTTGAACGAACAACAATAACAGAGGGCTTGACAACACTGGATCTACTAGCTTCTTCAGGAACAGAATTAAGCTTACGAGACTTGCTTGATGGCAGAGATTTTACTCCATTATCAGAAACTTGCAAGGGCTCCTCGTTTGTGTGAAGCATGATCTTTTCAGACTCTGTATTTGACAGTGAACCGTGAAGGTCAACAGTGCTAGAGTTGCCAGCTTGAGGCTTTGCTCCAACCCCATATTTTTCATTCAACATTAGTGAACTCTGCAAGTCAGATGAAGGGCCATGAGAATGCTTATCATGCCTTTTATTCTCCTTTTTGGTTTTAATTTCACCATCTACTACCTTTGCTTTAGTAGCTTTGTTCATGGCCACATCACCATAAAAACCAATTCCCCCGCCCTTTTGGGAAGATTGAATATCAAGCGGATCATTTTCTACCATAGTGCTTTTTTCACCCTCCAAATTTGATTCGTTTAACTGATTTATGGAATCTTTATTTGCCAAATTACCCTGTTTCATCTCTTTAGACAAATAATCCACCTCCCTAGTGTTATCAGCAGATGATGCGGGAACCTTACTGCCAAAATTCTCATTTTCTTTTTCTGGTTCTGGAATATTCCTTGCATCTGACCTCCGCTTCCTTTTTTTCTTTCTTGATTTACCTTCACTATTTTCAGCATGTATTTGTCCTTTTCCAATTTGCTGCACTGATTCTACCACATTCTTAATCACATCATCAATTTCCTTATCAGAAGCCAGAAATGTAGTGCTCATTGTATCTATTTCAGATACTTCGGTCCCCTCCTTAGGAGGAATAATGCTTTCCTCTTTATTAATATTATCACCCGAGTGATCTCTATTGCTTGCTTTATTAGGTTCAATCTGATATAACTGGCTAACAAAACCTTTAGTATGCTCTGTAACAGAGGTGGCTGGTGTTGCACTTGCAAACTCATTCGTTTTTTCAGACTTCTTTCTTTTCTTTGATGAGTTTGCAGGATTCACAGTTTCACTACTTTTCAAGCCTAGTTCATCTTGATCGGATGGTTTGTTCTTTTCTGAGGGTTTAAGAGACAAATTAAGCAAGTCTTGTTCTTCTTCAACTTTATCAGATTCTTGGACCTCCAGATTCGGATTGTCTTCCATATTAGCATGGTGATGCTTTGAAACTCTTATGCCTTTGGTATTTGATGCAACTGCTGATCCAGAGGCATGGTGCACACTTTCCACATCGACAGTATATGTATTGTTTACATCAAATTCTACAAAAGATCAAACAAACGTCAGCAACATAATTTTTGTTTCCTTCGGTACAATGGGGGAAGGAAGGAAGAAAATACCACAATAAGAAATGAGCAAGAGTTCAAACTTGCAAGCACAAACCACAGCACTCACCTTGGGAAGAGGGTCTTTTATTTCCATCCTGGACAGAATCCCCATGCTTTTCTTTCAGAGAGACTGCATCAATCTCAGAATCTATTAGAGCCTCGAAATGCTTTCTGGAGACAAGTGCACCCGAATCTTTGGGTCCCGCAAGACTCTCGTTCCAAGCAATTGTCCCAGAAGAAGAAACTACAGCAATTTCTTGATTGGGAGTATCTGACGATTTCTTTTTCTTTTTCCTCGTCCGCTTCGTTCTACTTGGATCCACGGCCTCCAGAGTTTCAATAGATGGACCTTCAAAAGTTAAATTTGTATTTTTCTGTGAGATTGTGAAAGGCTTAAGCATCTCTTCATGAGAATTGGAAATCAAAGTTTCATCTTGTTTCAATAAATCTTCACCACCTTTGTTTTCCTTTTTAATTTTACGTTTTTTATTTGCCACAGGCTTTGATTGTAAAGAATCTTCCACTGACATATCATATTGCACATTATCATTACTCTTCCCGAATTCATCACTCTTGCTCGTAACATGCTTCCCTAGCTCTCGAGTACCCTCACTCAAAATAGCAGTCCTTCTCACTTTGGAGCTTGCCCTTTGCACTTTAAAGCTTGCACCTTGCACTTTAGAGCTTGCCCCCGCAGTGGCATCAGTAATATTCTTATTACATGTCACATTATCGTGAGAAACTATTTCATGTGCATTTTTCATAGAAGTTTTCGACACCACAATCTCTTGCTGCAATTCATCTTTATCAGATACATGAAATGTAACATCGGTTTCTTCTATAGCAAGGTCATGTACAACATCTCTTTTCCTCTTTTTACCATTATGTTTTTTCTTCACACGAGAGGCAGTATCTAAACTGCTTTCTGGCAGTATGCTGCCCTGTACATCACCAACTTCATTCCTGGAGCTGATTTCTCCACCTCCAATTGGTGCTTTCTGAATTTCATTTTCATCATCATATTGTTCATCTCTGTACTGTATATGAGAATCTAACCTATTATCAGCATCAAGAGGTTTAACTTTGTTATGATCATCACCTGTAGGTTCAACTTCTATCTCCAAATTGTCTGCCAAATCTCTGTCAGCAACTTCAAAAGCCAACTGGTCGGCTCCAGGGGCTTTCCATTTCAGTTGGCGGTTCCCAACAATATTGGACAACTTTTCGTGATGATCTTCAGGAAGATGATTAACCCCATTAGCAGAAAAATTGCTGATGGTACCAACGCAAGCAACCATGTTGTTAGATTCAGGATTGAGGAAATGCCTATTATCTTCATGCTCCTTTAGACTAGAAGCATCAACACTAATGAACCAACTTTTATTGACGCCGTGAAAGGCACTTTTCACTAACATGGATTCTGGTAAATGATAAAAACACCCTCTGCGCTTTATCTGTGGTTTAGGAACCCTATCAAAATTATTAAAATAAAAGTATAAACCTAATCAAACAAAAACAGAGATTTTAAAGCGAAAACAAACACTATACCTTTAAAGCATTGATTTTTATCTCCCCAAATTGAGGAAAGCACAGTGGGTGTTCATGCATTATCTTCTCTGCACGTTAAAAGCATAAACACATCATCAGAGAAAACAAAACATTGCAACTTTTACACTTCAAAAAACAAGAATCAGATGAAAAGATCCAAGGCATCGCATAGGAAACAAAGAAATATTTAGAGAAACTGTATAAACCGAACTTCATGGTGCATTCAAAGGTTATAATGCTAAAATCTCAAATGAATTAAAGCAGGATAGTTTGATTACGCTTGAGATCGGAAACGGTATCGGAGTCGGAGACGATCGTGGCCAAGTGAGTGTCGAGGTCGGTGTCTACGAACACGGCGTTATACGAGGTCGTACCATCGGGGTCGAGTGCTGGAGTTGATTTCGCCATTGATAAGACAGCATTTAGATTGTGTATAGAGAAAACGCCACCGTGGGTAGGGTTTTAGGTATAGCGTTTGGTGTTGTTTGGGACTCTTTTAGCGGCGGCGAGGAGGCTTTGGCGGATTTCTTACGGTGGCACAGCTCAGGTTATCAGAGGAAAATAAAATAATATAAAGTAAAATGAAGACAAAAACGACACCGGTTAAGGTAGTTTATGACCTAGTGCTTTCTTTTCGCGCGCCCACGATGGAATAACCCACGATGCAACGATAAAAATAGTTTTTTTTTTTTTGAGAGAATAAAAAATAGTTAATTTTGATATTTCTATGATAATAAAAATATAGTGACAAAATAAAGGAAAGTGAGACGCTGAGTATTGATTATTTAGGGATAAAAGAAAATTAATAAAGATTTTTGAGTTAGACGGCGGACTGCCATTCATTCATTCTATCATAACAAAAAGCATAGATTTTTCCACAATATTAAATAAAATAAAAATTCTTTTCCATAAGCTAAGAGGAAAGTCCGGAGCTTGTGCAGTAATTATTAGTATTAGATTCGTATTTGGATAATAGTCCATAATGAGTTAACAGCACTGAAACCAGAGATTCTGGTGTTCACAATCAGTACAGGACTCACAAGAAGCGTGATACGACTTGTGGTGTGATGTTTTTAGCCAGTTTCCCTGGAGACCGGAGACATGAGAAATGCGCGGATTTCAAGTTGTTCGAAAAAATCCAACTCTTCGAAAAACACACCACCATGCATCACACAATCCTAACCTAATTTTCGCAGGCAAGGATTCTTGAGTGTCATAAGAAAACCAAGAGCCCCAAAGATGACATAAGCATGATATTGTATTTGCAAGCAGAAAAAGAAAAAGTGGTTTTAACTAATTAAATAGAAAGATGATGATGGAAAAATATTAAATTCCAAGCACATTATCAGCAACCTAAAAGTTCAATTCCTGAACAAATACATTGATCATAAAATCTTTACTCCTTCTTCCTAGAATCTTTCTGTTGTCCTCTCTTTCGAATGCCAAGGCAAAAACGGAATCGCCATGTATCAACAACGGATTCTGGCAATGCATGTACCAACCCCCAAATAAAGGAATGAGGCCAGTAAGGTGTGCAGCGAGGTTCATAGCCTATCCAACGCAAACCTGCTCGGGCATAACCATCTGTTGATGGAACGAAGAAGGAAGATCTCTTTATTGATGCCATCTTTGTGGCTACATAGAGCGGAACCTGGAACAAGAAATTTTTTGGTTGGTTAAAGAAGCCTAAAGCAAACAAAATTAAATTCACACAATCCACTGAGCATGCACATACAATCATGCTTCTCTCAATTCTCTATGATTCTGATTCAATTTACAAGTTGGAACTAAATGCTTCTGATATTCAAATGCATCAATAGGCTATGGCCCGGGACAAAAAATTGCCTTCTCCACCAGCAAGCCACAAACCAAAACTTGTATGCACCAACAAAGGGATGTAACATTACCATCTCAATCACCAGGCAGCTGGTATAAAAGGGAAGAACTGAGGTGCAATCTAAAACCTTACGGAAGAGAACCAAAAGAAGGGAAGAAAGACAGTGCCCTTTGATTAATAGAAATATACCTTATATTAAATGAAACATTTTTGCATTACATCCCACAATCAAATAAAGGCTTGTTGTAATTAAATGGCCTTTCATAATGTAATAGATTGCTTTGTTAAAACTGCATTAGTTCATCATATGCAGATGATAGAAAATCAAAAACTAGATAGCCAGTGCAAGTGCATTAGTCATGGCCAGCAATCATAAGGCATTTGGTAGGGACAGCAATTCTTTCAAACTAACGCTCAAAAAGCAACTATAAAGTCTGAAACACAGTTAACTGACACGTGTATAAAGGCATCTTTTGTTCTCTTAAAATTGACCTGAAAAAGAACATTACATATAGCCCTCTACCTAATCAGTGATCAATATAATTACTATCCAGTTGTGTGGACAATTTTAGATGCATAAATTATTGAAGGCCATTAACAAAACCGAATAAAATCAATCTTAGACTCTTAAGAGCAAATCAGTTTTTGATTGGACCAACTTTCCTTAAGAAAGATATGTTAGGTGAAAACAGTGAAAGGGTAAACTGCTCTCAACTCACGGTAAGTAGCTTCTAGCGTTGGACAAATAGGGACTTTGTTTCTATCAATCCGCTTTTTGTGCAGTTGAGAAGTGTCGTTCAGAGCTATGAGGTTAATAGAGTAGAACCTGCAACAAGTGAAGGGTTCAACCTTGATAACCCCTCTTTCTTTAGAATTTCCAATGTAGAAAAAACCAAAACAAGTTTCTTCAAGTGGTTAAAATTTGAATAAAGACAAGTGTATTGAGTTCTAAAATACAAAGTTAGTTTGTATGAAACAAAATCATAACATTTCCTTCGTTGTAATTAAATGAGCAGAGTACTATAGATACTCTATTACTATCTACTGATACAAGTACGTCACTTGTTCCAACTTCCAAACAAAATTCTCATTCTCCATTATATAAGCAATTCTCACCTAGAACACCTTAATAATTCTAACCAAATTTCAAAAGATAATAACCAAATAACATGAATGCAGGATTGAAACTAGCTATTTTCTCAAAAAAAAAAAAAAAAAAAAGATTATAAATTTATAACTAGCTATTCTGGAATTAAGAAATAGTACCTGACACTGCACATCAATCCCACTCTTCTTGTATTCAACATAAAGGCATCTAGAGAATTGGTCTATATACCTATGACAAGCAAAAATAGAACTCCTTAACAATGGAAAAGAACTCAGGATAATCTAGTTAAATATCGATTAAAGTGCTTAAATCAAAAAAAGGAAAAAAAAAAAAGGTAAAAGAATGCTTACGCTTTAGTAGCAGCATAAACTGCATAGAGAGGGTCAGAAGGAACAACAGTAGCCGCACCAGAACCAATGTTAACTATAGCACCTTTCTTCCTCTTCAACATCCCGGACAAAACAGCTTGTGTTACTTTAGTAGTACCTTCCACATTTACCTTAATCAAATTCCTCAACAATTCCTCATCGAGCTCATGGAAAAACCTCGCATATGGATATGAAACCCCAACATTGTTAATCAAGACACCAACATCTAAATCTTCAATAGTCTCCTTAATCCGCTTAACACCATCATCAATATCGCCACTGAAATCAACAACAACGGTCTTGATTTGAACTTTGATATACTTAGACAGAATAGAATCGGAAACATCTTTGAGCTTATCGGGATTTCGACCCACTAAGACCAGATTGAGACCCTTTCGAGCCAACTGGAAAGCGAAACCCTTACCAATACCGTCAGTAGGTCCGGTTACCAGAGCCCATGATCCGTACTTCTTCAAATTTTTGGCGGGTCTAAGGAAATTGACATAGACCCATTTGAGGACAGCGAAGAAGAACTTCAAAAGTGATAAAGAACCGAGAAAGAACAGCAAAAGAAGCCATAAAGGCTGATCCTTGAGTTTATCAATAAAACATGCCTCCATTTCTTTGCGTATATGCTTTTGTCTATCTGCTAAAACTTGAGGGATTTGAGAAAAATGTTTGGCTTAAAAGGGTTAAATACAGAGGTCCAGGTGGGAAAAAAAAAGAGTATGGGCACCCTTTGTTGGGTGGGAATTGGTGAGATTTGACAAATGCTCAGAGAGGCGGAGAAATAGAGAAAAACGGAGAGCAATAGGATTGAAAGAGGGAAGATGTAGTTAGGCAGAAACCGGTGCGAGATGGCGATTTATTAAGATCTGAAAGGACAAGAAAGAGATAAGATGTGCACTGGATGGCGAAGTAGATGAGCAGAAAACCGCCACCATTTAAGTATTAATTATACTGATACAGTCATCATAACAGACCATGAGGGCACCTATTTACTTGTTTGTCTACACCAGGGTAATGGTTACCTGCAACTTTGTGTGGGTGAGCTCATATACTAAACCAATCAAACGAAGACATACAAGACAAATCAGAATATTACTGACTGTGTACTTGGCTTGATATATCGATGGTGTCTATAAATAATTTTCTGTCATTTTTCTTTTGAAAATAATAATTTTTTTAAAATATAGAAATATACTCTCATTTATCTAAATAGTTTTATTGAATTGATTGGTATGCAAGTGGGAATATGCAATACACGTGCATATTTGAATAATAAAATTTTAAATTTATTTGATAATTATTTTATTTTATTTTAAACTTAGTTATAATTATAATGTCATTGCTTTTATCCGATAAATATATTAATTATTTTTAAAATCTACCCTTTGTGTGGATGAAAGTATTTTTCTGGAAGAATAATGATAAATATACAAAATATCTAAAAAAATATGTTTTCTCTTGCTAATGAAAAAATATTAAATAAAGTAATATTTAATTTATTTTTTCAATAGATCTATCTGTTTTGATTATCTTCAATTTGAAAAAAAAAAATATAATTTTCACTTATTTTTACCGAATTATCCAAATACTCCAAAATAAATAAAATCACATTTTATGTCTAAAATTAAATGAAGGTATAATTATCAAATTTGATAATAACATTTTATTTTATATAAAATTTTGTAAGTCCCAAAAAAAAAATTTATTTTATTTTTCTCATTCTATTAAATTAAAATTGTGGAAAATAATTATGAGGAGAAGACAAATTTTCTCATTATTTTATTTTTTCGATTATTTTCCTTCCTCTCTATTTCAATAATATATTCAAAGTATTTAATTAAAAAAAATTATATTTTCTTGTATTAAACTGAATTGAGATATACTCATTAATGTAGCAAGGGAAATGGAATAAAAACCTAGGCTTTGTAATCATAAATACCAACATCCAATCCTTTAACAACAGCTCTACCTCTCTTAATATGTCATTCCTTCCAGAACTTTCCAGGTCAAAACCACTTGTTTCTTTGAATTTCTTGATATATATGTTGGTTTTATTGTACTTTCAAGTATTTTCAGGGTTTTCTACCAACCAAAATTTGGTTAAGACACCCTTTTGATGGCAGCCCAAAAAGCTAGAACCTTGTCCATTCCATCATCTGAGCCAGTGAGCATAGCCCATGGACCATGGTCTATGTCTTAGAAAAACTTCTTATAATCCTGAGGATTCAAAATTTACTCCTGATTTGTTTAAAATTATTGATTTCATATTTCCTATTGAAAAAAGAAAAAAAAAAAAATCTAATTAGGGTGATTAGCATAGGATTCAATTTTTGAGTTAAACACTTAAAAATGAAAAATAAAAATATAATTTATTCAGATGTGATCATATTAATAAGAATTAATGAAATAGTGGAGAGACGGTGATGACTTGAATATAAATATAAATTTATATAATCAATAAGGTGTCGATTGAGATAATACGCAATGAATGAAAGTATAAGTTCAATTTTCGGAAAATTCAATTTATCAAGTGTTTCCTCACTTCATACTTCATATAGATTTCCTTTCCAAGTTTGGCTCAGCACATTCATTAATATTTCAAAAGAAATTTTGGCAGTGCCCGTTTGAGTTTTGGAATTATTTAGGTATGGTGGTTGTAAAATTATTAAATTTAGAAATGTTGAGAAATTTATTAAATAAATAATCTCGTAAAGATTATTATAGAAAAAATAATTATTTATATATCTAAATTTAAAGATTTTATAAATATTTTTTGACATCTAAAAAAGAAATAATAAGTAAACAAAATAGGACGGAACGGAGCACACTCTGAGTAAATGTGTTTTCTAGAATTAAATTTGTATTATCACATTTATTTATGTTATTTGCTGTGAATCAAACTTTATAATATACAAAAAAAATCAAAAAACAAAGGAAGGGTGGGTTTCCCTTAACCGTAACAAAGAGTATATTCATCTCTTGACAGACAAACTTCTTCCTTCTGTAAAAACGACCCTCTTCCATCATGTCGTTTCCAAGCTTACAAATGTCATAGTGGTTCCAGAAAACATGTATATATCATGATAATATAAGAATCAATGAACTTATTAGAGTAGCTAGATTTTCCTATGTATTAACTGAACTAAATGGCTATATATACATATTTTCAGGCAACTATCTTTCCCCTCCGGCGGATTCCGAGAGAGAGACGCCAAGAATCAAGAACAGTCTCCGGAAGCAACTGGGCAAAGAACCATTGAAGTGAGTGAGACCAATAAGGGGTGCAACGAGCTTCATACCCTATTTGTTTTATTGCAGCTTTTGCATAATCTTCCGGTGATGGTACAAACAAAGATGATTTCTCTATGGAAGCCACTCTTGATGTCATTTTTGTTGCTACATATAATGGCACCTAATAAAAAACAAAAAACAAAATAATCAACCAAAAATTTATTCAATTACATTACGTTAACTTAACGACAACGTAATAATACCTGACACTGAACATCAATCCCATAGCTTCTGTATTCCACGTACAAACATCTTGATAGTTTATCAATATAGCTGCATTAAGAATTTTCCCAAGTTATTGTTTAACCGAATTATATAAGATTAATGAAACTTTTTTAAACATTAATAGCTTGAAAAATAAATTATATTACCCTTTTGTTGCAGCATAAATGCTGTAGAGAGGATGTGAAGGCACGACAATGGAAGCTCCTGAACCAATATTAACGATGGCACCCTTTTTCCTCTGGATCATGCTTCTCAAAACTGATTTTGTAACTCTACTTGTTCCTTCTAAATTAACCCTAACTATACTCATCCAAGTTTTCTCATCGACTTCATGGAAGAACATGGCTTGTGGATATGTAATACCCACATTATTTATCAACAAGCCCACATCCATCCCTTTGATAGCCTCCTCTATAAGTTTGATCCCACTTGCAATTTCACTTGAAAAATCAAAATCCACAATCTTGATTTTGGTATTTGGAAATTCTTCTTGGATTTCATTTGAGACTGTTTTAAGCTTGTTAAGGGTTTTACTTACTAAGATTAGGTTTAGGCCTTGTTTTGCGAGCTGTTTAGCAAAGGCTTTGCCTATACCATCTGTTGCTCCTGTGATGAGAGCCCATGAACCATATTTTTCTTGGAGATTCTTTTGTGGTCTCAGAAATGTTTTGTAGACCCAATGGAGAAGAGAGAAGGAGTAGTTTAACAGAGAGAGAAAGCCAAGAGATGAGATCAGAAGAAGCCAATATGGTTGGGCTGAAAGGCGGTTGATGCTTGTTGAAAGCATTTTCTAGTGTTATGAGTTGTTGGCAATTGGCATTGCTTCAATTTAAACACATCCTTTTCTTCTTCTTCTTCTTTTTCTTTTCTTTTTTTTTAAAATTTATTTTAGCTTCATTACATTGTAATCACAATCAAATAGAGATTTCTTTTTCTTGAGGCATGCAAGATGAATAAAGAAATAATTTAATCCACGCGTATCTTTCCGCCATTGATATTATCAGTCAACTTTTCACCGAAATGAAATTTTAAAAACCCCAGTACAAAAGCTGAGGAAAATTTCATATTCTCTTCGTAAATGTGACATTACCGACTCTCATTTAATTTTATTATCTTATTCACATGCACTAGCCTCGCAGGCAAGTGGACGGACCAACCTCACTACATCTCTGTATAGTTTTTATAGTCATTTACTGCTTATGGTCCCTGTTTGGCTGTTTCTGTTTCGTTTTCTGTGATACATTTACATGCCAACTGCACATTTAAGCTTTTGACGGCTACAGATGGTCATTACTGTTCAGCTTAGCCATATGTCACAAACTCACGAGCCTGCAATTATGCACCGGTGAGCTCTGCTGCCAGATTGTGTTATTGCGGAATCCCACGACACACTAGGTGGATCACAACAATTTTCCGTTCATAATTAATCTACTGCGTCCTGCCGTTCACGTATTAACATCGGCATTAATTCGCTGCAATACCATGTAGAGAAAATTTAAATGTCTTTTCATTAAAGGGAAAAAAAATATAAATTAGTAATCTTAGACTCGTTTATTTAAAAAAAAAAAAAAAAAACTTATTTTTTTATTAAATTTTAAAAATTTTATTTTTTTAAAATATATATTTTAAATAACTTATTTTTATTGTTCGGTTATAGTATTAAAATTATAATTTACAAGACAACAAAAATATCTGGAATTACAAGAATTTCATATTTTAAAATTTTATTGTCAAAAATGAGAAAAATGCATAAAAATGACATAAAGTACTCCGTTCTGTTCTGTCCAATCAATCTCTTTCTGTTTTGCCAAGAATGTTAATGTTACTATCAAACACTTTATAGGGTCAGAAATGAAAATCCTGGAAAGTAGGTAAGGGGAGATGGGTAGAGATTAACTCAATGGTGAGGCAGAGACTGGCCTAACTAGCACAAATATTATGCTTTCAGAGTACAATAATACACTTTTTTTCCCTGTACAGCTTTGAAAGCTAGAACACTGTCTATGAAATAACATAGATGTGGTAATTTCCCACACCATAAAGGGTTCTTTAGCGTTTACCTCCTTTCTTGCTTCACTCCGTCTGTCCATCTGCTCTTCCTCATTTTTGCTTTCTATTTCTTTTTTCGGGTGCATTTCATCATTCCAAATGTAATCCTTCAGGGTTTATTATGTAAACCTTAATCCTTGTATCGAAGTTGCGGTAAAACAGCATTATATTCACAATTCTTGATTTGTTGTGTCCGAATCATGATTAGCGCAACCAGAGCTCTTTACAAGATGTTCTTGGTGGAATGGATCATCAGAACCATGAACAGAACTCAATCTAGGAGAAAAGTTCCAACCTGCCATCTGCTCCAGGTCATGATCATCTGACGTCATACTGGCTTCTTCCTTGAATTTGATGAAAAATGTGGATGACCAATAATCTTTTGCCAAATTCTTCAAAAAAGGAAAACAATTACTTCATATATACACACACACACACACACACACACACAAGTTTCTATACTAATTCAAATTGAATCTAATAGAAATTGATCCTGCAAAGCAACATACCGTTTTCATTAGCAGCAACAACTCATTTATGGCCTTATTAAAGAGATCTGAGTCTGCTAGATCGGTGGTATTCAATATTTCTTCTCGTGTTCGGTGAGATATATTCACTTCCATTGTTGCACCTGTGTCGTAGAGAAGTCATATTTGGAGTGAAGTGAACAAGTACATATTCAAAATGAGAAAATTTCCACTTCAGACAACCAAAATTTCCTCAATAAGAGTGAGTTTAGCAGGAAGTTGATTGACTTCACTGTAAATTTTAGCATAGGGAGCAAACTCTTAATTAGGATCAGCCTCCAATGTTCATTGTCTTACCTTACAGTTAAAAAGAACAATTTGTCCCTCTCAAAAAACACCTTGTCCCTCTCCTCTAGCTTACATTTATTTTTTCGCTTCTTTTCAGGAATGAATCAAATAACATTGTAGCTTTATTTCTCTGTTGTTCGACTTCCTAATTACAAAGACCCAGACAACATCTATCCCCACTCTGAAAAAGGTTTATCCTCATTGAACCATGTTTATTCAGTTAAAAAATACGATAAGCAAGGATAATTATGGTTGAATGCAAAGCATTAATAAACATGAAAGGTTGATCCTTATAAACATCATATACCTGAGACGATATATTTCTCAATAATATGCCGCGTCATATAGATCCTTCTTACTGTGTCATCTATAGGAATTTTGCCACGTTCAAGCACTTCATTGTAGAAATGAACACTCTCCCCTGCTAAACAACTGCAGTTAAGACAAAAACATAAATGTTAGACTTTAATCTTCAAAGTCCAATTCTTCTTCCACATTTCTTTTTATTTATTTTTTTTACCCCATTCTTTAAGATCCAAATCATTCCAAGTATCCAAAACCTAATTTGTCTCTTAAGGAAATACTATGAAACTTGGAAATTCCAAGTTCTATTGCATTAGCGGAGTATGCATTCTATTAATTGAACTATGGAGGTGAGAGAGACCTATCTGCAAATGCCATAAAAGATTGACGAAATTTTTTGTTGAGCAAAAGCTTGTCCAGAGGTTCTTTAGGATCTACTAATGGAACCAGATCTCTTTGCAGAAGCAGTCCACTGTCAGGTATACCCAAAGCCTGACCCATTGTCACATATTCTGGATGTTCTCTTTTCCTCAAGCTGATTTGTGAAAGCAAAGGTTGGGAACTTGATATAGAGAAGAAAGCCAGCACAAAAATACTTGCCTGAGGAGTACACCTGAGATATGTTAGAAAATATGCATAAGAAGAAGACTAATTACCTAATTTAAATTGATTAATATTTCCAGCAGGTACATGAAGAGAGAAAAGAGCTGGTCAAAAAACATACTGTAAATAAAAGCAAACATCTGGAGACAACTTGAAGTGAGGCAATATCGTCATGAATTTCATTCAAAACATAAGCAACAACCCACAGTCCTGGAAGTACAAAAGAGTACAAGTTAAAAAGTGGAAGCCAAGGATGTGGATCAATTTCTGTCATCCATAAACTGCATTGCTAATCTGCTTATAAAGAGTATGGAATTCTGCCATCAAACTCAATCAACTAATAGCTTAAACAATTTTCGATGGTCATTTCTCACAATACTTATATAGTGTACAATCTTCCTAATGAATGTGGACAGCAGCCAAAAGTGCCAACTGTAGGAAACAATTTAATCCTTTAGAGAACTACCCAAACCCATAAATATTAACAGTAAGCCTAATTATCCATTAATATTGTCCATTCATTGATTTTTCATTCCACCAAATGACTGATTGATCAAAATAGGGAGCCTGATGGTTGGATATAACAGAAATCAACATTAAACAAAGAAAAAAAAAATTGCAGAACCTTGTAAGAACCAAGATAAAATTGTACCAATAGATGATGCTGAGACAAGAATCCCCAGCCACAGGTCTTTGAGTTCATCAAACCTGAACTCAATATGCCGAATCAACCCTGTGAATCTAACCAAAGCAGCAACATAGGAAGTATGAAGCAACAAAACTGGAACAATCCAATGAGTGCCCATGTGGCATCTAGTATTCAGCGGCTTCTTCACATGGATAACTACAAATGTTGAGATAATTTTTCTTGTTAAAATGAGCAATTACAACAAAGAGAGAGAGGGGGTAACATGTACAAAGTGTAGCCCTGCATTTCGTTTTTGGGGGATAGGGAGGAGGCATGGGAGGTACTAATGATTTGATATGTAAGATTCTTACGTGCAGCCCCAGTAATCCATGGCAATTGAATTAGTGGAAGAAACATATAAGATCTAATTGGCGGTAAGCGCCTCCTGCAATATTAATATCAAATAGTTAGGAAAAATTTTCTAGACAGTTAAATAATATGGCAAATGGAAAATAAAATCTAAAGATTGAACAGGTTGTCCTACGCTGAGTAACCAATCCAGCAATGAATAGCAAGTTTCACCAAGTTCTATACTTCAATTTCAATTTCCACAAAGAGTGCACACTTTATACTCACTTCAGAAATATGTAATACAGCTGGAAAGCCTGTGCTATGCGACAGCTCAGCAGCAAACCAAATCCCAATGGACCTTCAACCCAGACTAAGAGGGAAAAAATTATAAGCATTTTTGTAGGGTAAAGCATTACTGAAATAGCAGAAAATATGAATAACTAAAGATATCTAATTGACATAGAAAGCAGTCAATAACCTGCCCAAATATAACAAGATTGCCACCAATGCCTCCTTTTGAATTTCAGTAAATTGAGAGACATCTACACCAGAAGAAGACAGGAAACACGGGTCAATACAATGTTAAATTGCCAGTAACAAACTTTCAGTGGATGACGCCACCAATGCATAAGCAAAGTCAGTTCATTTATCAGTAGTTTACCACAATTGATAACAACAGGTTGAAGCTTGCAAAAACTTGAATTAGTGGAATCCAGAAGCTACTGCCATTGATACGTGGAACTTTGTGGACCAAAAAGGGAAAAATTGACCGTGAAAGAAGTCTGAAAAAAGAAAATGTCACTCAATAGAAGATAATCAAAATAAGATAACAAGATGAACATTGTATATTGGAATATAAAACAAGGGATAAAGAGAGGGAGAGGCTTAGGTTGAAATCTCTGGTTTCCACGGTTTTATGTCGTCACAACTACTGGTTGCCCCAAATCGCCCCAATACAAAAAGATTCAAAGCTCACTAGTCAGCAAGTTGAGCTCTGAGAAAGCAACGTAGCCGAATAGAGCATCCAAAGTATTTCTTATGATATTCTACATCATGATCGCCAACACTCTTAAAAGTACCTGTTCAAGAATTACTTGACTTATCTCAGCCTCCCCAGTGGTTTGCTCACTTTCTCTCTCTCAATGAAGCGATTTCTCGCACAAAGGTTCCAATTAAGGCCAAAACTAGAGAATGGCTAAACCAAACTACAAACTTGAAATTGATTCATTGAGGTATAACATCAAACAGGTAACCATCAAAAATGCAAAATCACCACAAAAACCAAAACAGAATAACTCGATTTCAGTGTTGAAGGAGAAGAACAAATACATATGTATTGCAGGTAATCTAGCAATGAATTCAGCAATAGAAATTGGGAAAAAAACCCAGCTAACCTATCAAAAAGGAAACCCACCAGCTACTAAACTGACGCACGGACAACTACTACTAAGCAAAAAAAACTACAAACAAATTAGAAAAGGAGAAACATACAAAATCATGGAGATGACGGCTATGAAAATAGCCATGTAATCGGTAAGACAGCCTCCTTCCACTGCACAGCTTGCCATTTTCTCGTATTTACAAGTATCAGACTTTCATGGACTACTATCAAACAATCAAAACACAAGAAAATCTTTTACCGATTTGATTAAATCTAAAGATTGACCAACAGCCATGGCCGTTGAAGCGAAAAGGAAAAGTCTTTGGTAAAACTTTGATTTGCGAGTACATTTCTAATCTACACGTCAGTTGCGTTTTTGTTTGGAAAAACCAAACACAAATAAAATTCAAGAGATATCTTGACGTTTGTGCGTTGGGTTTGTTAAGTTGATGAAACTAACTATCAATTTCGCTCTTAATTTATCACTAATTGCAATTTCACCCAAAATAAATCTTTAGATGATTGCAAATTTCATTTATGCTATAGCTAAAGTATTCAAGCAATAAATAAAAAATTAAACTTGATTACTCGTAAAAACTCAAGATTAAATCTTTAATTTTAAAAATTCAATTAATCTTAAGATGCGAAAATATAATGAGTTTGATAGCAATTCTTTCCAAAATGATAACAACCAGATTCGCTTTCAGGACGTAACTATGTCCTAAAGCAAAATAAATGTAATTATAATCAAGTTAAATAATTTTATGGCGTCCTAGATCATTTCTGCCCTCACGATTTTTGAAGAGAGAGAAATTCGCGCGTGTAGCAAAATGCAATTTATTGAACGACAATAACTGCCATAAGGCTATACACGAGATCATGGATTCTTATGTCCCGAGAAAAAAAAAAAAAAAATCGCTTGGTGATCAAAACGTCACTCGTCTTAATAAACGACTCATCATTTTAACCCAGCAGCGACTTATCATTTTGATCCAGCAGCTAAATACTATGAACTGAAATAAATAGTTGATCGATGAGTTGTTTAGTATTCATAAAAAAATGTCACATAGAGAGATAACATGTGTATACAGTTATCTCCATAAAGGTCTTATGGACAACAATGGATGCAAAGAGGTGGGTTTCCTGAATTGCATATGCAGCATGGCTTAAGTCCCTAATTCTTTGCACAGCAAACTTCAATAATCAATCATTTTTGAGAGTTCAATTAAAACTGGAAAGCTTAAATCATTTTTTTTCTTTTGAAATAAAAAGGCTTTAACCTTCCTTGATTAAAGTTATATTAATCTTTCTTTAAGTAATATAATAATTTAGGAGGATTTATGTAATATCTACTTCAATGAATTTGAGAACTTCGACGTGGTTCGCCACAAGATCCCTCCAACAAGATTGTTCAATGCATGAGAAGCCATTGGCACAATGATGCTCGATGATAAAATAGTAGCATAGCCATACAATATTCCAACAAATGTTGCCCTGAAACAATGTTGAACAACAAAATCATGGCTAGTTGTACATTAAGGTAACTGTAATAATACAAATAAATGTTGTGAATATATTTGTGTTATAAATATTAGGATGTGGTTTATCCTACAAAGCACTGAAGCAAAGTTTTACTCTGTTAATGGTCAGTGCTTGGTTGTTAAATACACCATAAAAGTTTGTCCATTTCACAAAATGATAATATAGAAAGAAAATTTATGCATTGATTTTAGAAGATGAATACCAGAGAGCAAAAGAGTACTTTCGACCGCTGCCCAAGTGCAGAATGCCAAATACAGAACCAACTGCCAAGGCACTCTTCCAATCCATTCCAAAAAGAGGTAGCAATCCACCACGGAAAAGGAGCTCCTGGGCAATCCATCAAATCATATACTTCAGTATTTATTCTAGAAAAGCAAACGAAAAGAAACTTCTGATACTTCACTCATTACCTCACTAATCCCTGGCAAAAATGAAACTACGATGTAATCCAAAGGTTGAAGTGATGAAAGGACCTACGTTAGAAAAGCATCATCTTTTTCAATATTCAACAAAGCAATCAAACATTAAACAGTCATGGTTGATACAAGTATAGATGTTAACAAAATAATTCTGATTGGGTGCTAAATAGATGTTAAATGATTTAGGTCACATGAAATTTCATTGTTGTATAGCACCATTTAAAGACAGGCAGAAAACTGAGTAGAGCTACCTGCTGATTGGCAGCTTCTGTAGATTCGGCAAAATCTGGCCATGTCTTCATTAGCAAGTATCGGCACGATGATATCAGTATAACCAATCCTGCAATCAACTCAATATGCCACATCTCAATATAAACTGCAAAGAAAGAGGCAAAGAGTGAAACTCCTGAAAGCAATAAACAAATAATCTTTCTTTTAGAATAATTGGTTCTGGATTCGGCGAGAACTCATTAAAGAGGAAAAGGAGTTCCTTTGCATGTATTAGGGCGCCATTTAATAATCTACAATTGAAAGCACAACTTTATCATCAAATCAGATTTGCACTTCCAAGTTCCACAGGGAACAAACTTGAGAAAATTTATTTTCATCTATCTGTGAAAACCAAAAGACTAATTTATTTTGTGCACAACCAATGTTAAATTTCAGGCAAACAGTTGCCATTATTGGAAATTTTCTGCACCTTTCATTGAAAAATTAACCCCCACCTACAGTTACGCATGTTCATCCTTTTTGTTGGATGCATTCTTCATTATAAAGTGATTTCTCTCATCAAACAGAATGAAAATTAAACTTCTAAATGATCAGCAAGCAAAAATGACTAACATAAAATTTATACATGAAACAGCTGCAGAGCAATCAAGGATTGGCAATCCTTCAACTGATGCAACATGAGATACCTGGAAATCACAATTAGGAAATAGAATTTAATAAACAAATTATTTACCAGGGTGAAGCAATAAAATTTTAATTCACAAAATTTGAAAACCATAATCCTAAATCATAAATTAAAAGCAGCTTCCATAATCAATCACCATTAAAGTATATAAAAGTTTATAATTCATCCTGCTTCACAAACATGATAAAAATTGCAATTGTAGCAATTAATTGAAAAGGCTACGTACCTGTCGAATTACTATACCGAAAGCAGCTATCAACCCAGAAGTGACAACGCAAGCCTGAAGCACATCGCTTCTTGAAGGGAAATTGACTGAATTCTCCATAGAATTAACATTAGTATTATCCTCTAAAGAGGACCCATTTGTTAAAACCTTCCTTTCATCTATTTCTAAACTCTTTTGGGTAGTTTTCAAAATCGTCCCATTCGGCGATTGTCCCTTCTTTCTCAACTTTTTCGTCGATTTCTGCCTGGCAAAAGCCGTTGTACAAAATCTATACTCCTGCAAAGAAGAAGAAGAAGAAGAAGAAACAATTAAGAAATCCCAAAAATAAAAGATTTTTTAATTAGAAGATGAAAAGTGAGTGTCTTTACCCTATTCGATTTGGGTAGTAAAACTTTGAGTGAATCGTAGAGGAGGGTCTGATTCCAAGAGAAATTGTGGGTTGTGGTTAATGGCATGGCGGTATTTGCTATGAAATCCTAGCTTAATTCTCCAACTACAAACCAAGATAGAAAGACAGTAGAGAGAAAGATAATTCAAAGTTTAGATGAATTTATCCTGTCTTGAAAGGATTTTATTTTGTATTTCCGTTATCTGTTATTCATTCTCTTCCCTCTAAATCTCAGATTCTTGCCACGTGGATGGTCATTTTTTAACTTGGAAAAAGATGCTGGACTTAAAAGCAAGTATATTTCCCAAGAATAACCCTCAGTTTTATTTTTTTTTTTTTTTTTTTTTTTTTTTTTGGAAAAAAAAAATATTATGATAGAACACCCATTGAGGAACATTTAATGGTTTGTCAATTAGAAATTAATAAGTTTTTCCCTTGACTTATTTAAATAAAAGTTTGAGCTTTCAAAATAAATAAAATTTCTCAAATATTAATTACAAAATTTAGTGCACGTGTAAACTCACCGACACAGGATGACACTTATAAACACATGATACATACAACATATATATATTCAAAGCTCTATCAATTTTCACATGCCATTCATAAGTCTCCATCTCAAGTTTCCAGTAGGCGATGAGGGGAGGAAAATGTGTACTATTATTTCCCAGAAGGCTAGAGGCTTGGATTCTCTCAACCCTAAAATGCGATTGCAGAGAATCAATGGGAAAGAATATGCATATAAACATCTTTGGAGGGGAGGAAAAGGAGGAAGAATTGAATGGGGAAAGAAAAAAAAAAAACTCAATGATACAAGTTGCTAAAGCTGACAAAGAAATGCAGCAAAAGTGATTCAGAGAGGTGAACTTGGTTACAAGATGGTTCCCAATAGCCATATATGCAAGACAAGCCAATATGCAATGAAGCCCAGCCTCGCTCTAGGACGACTCATTAGGACTCGACTGCCGGATACCCTGCATAGGTTAAAAGGAGGCTTAGTTTCAAGTTGATACTAGTATCCAATTCCAGAAATTTTACCCCTCTCAGCAGCCTTGGATTCTAATCATATAAAATTAACTTCATTTTAAAAATAAAAAATAAAAAAAACAAAAAAAAAAAAACTATATTTTAGTGACTAGAGAACCTAGCATCTAGTATTTGCCCTTCCCACCTTGTACAAACTTACATTCAAAGAAACAGAGAAATTAGAAGCAACATTTTCAGTTTTCTCTCATCGTTCCCAATTTCCCTCATTTTATGTTTAATGGACAATCCAAACACTTTACCATATTCCATCAACTCGATCTGCAAGTGACTTTCCTTGCCTGGGAATAAGACCTGATGTGTTTAGAGACTTGAATACATGACCTGTCATGGAGAAAAAAAACTAGTGTAACTATCACAGCCGTGGAACTTATTTGGGTACATGAAACCAATGAATGCTAACCTTTTTCCTCATCTGTTTCCTCATTGATCAGAGTACCAGATTCTGAATCAATACTGAGAACAAGATGGTCAGCTGACCCTTTTCGCATAGTTCTCAGTTGAGCAGCTGAGGGAGCAACAGATATCCCATTCCCATTCTTTCCAACTGAGGCCTGCATAAGCAACAAGGATAAATAGTTTAGTAGATGCAGCTTCCTTATGTTATGGTCATTCAAAAAAGCAGGTAACAGCAAGCATGATCTTAAGAGAAAGATACTGATGCAAGACAAAAGGTTTCATGCATTTGCTTGTATTACTCTCTACTGAGTTTTATGCTTTTGCAAGTACAAAAAAATCACAATATGATATACATTTGGAATGGCTTTAACCATTAGTGTCATCAGATCTCAAGACTTCCAAAGGTGCAGACAAGTGGAGTCTTAGAAGCTTCCGGTGAGCGCATGACAAAACATGTGATTTACCTTACAGCAAACATAAAGGTTAAAAGCATGCAGAAGAACTGTGGTGGATAAAAAAAAAAAAAAAAGGAACTCAACATGGTTGGATGGAACAAATTGATACATACACACTCACATAGCTTGACATAAAGTTCGAAGGTATATTGGACCCAAGATGCAACAAACCAATCAATTTTTGGTTTTGGTTGTGTAGTTGTTCAACACTGAGCAGCTAAGCCATTGGTATTTTGGGTAAACAAAACCTCTAAAATTAACACAAAATACCAACTTTCTGACAGGAGAAGAATAGTATGGACCCACAAAAAATAGGGAGAAATGACAAAATTTGGGATGCATGAGAAAAGGAATGGTAGACCCGTTGCGTTTCACAAGAACTGAAGCTCCTATGATTGAAGTCAAGGCATTCTCGACATGCAAAACTATAAATGATTACTTAGCACATTGGAGCAGCCAAAAACAAAACAGAAAGAAACTTCTCAAAAACTATCAAGTTGATGTCAACAGGTTCCCTGGCGCATCCTTTGTTCATTTCATGTGTTTTATCAAATATATATATACATTAGTCTTTTTTTTTTTTTTCTAACTAACCATAAGGTCAATATCTATTACGAGCTAATGGAATTTACCACATTCTAGCAGCAAGTAATGACAGTTTATGAGAAAAATTTAATCACGGTAGCACAAAGACAATATTTTACCACATCTTCAATTTCAGATATTTCTAAGCCAGTGGGCAATGAAGAAGCTTCAAAGATACTCCTTTCCTGCACAATCTCTGGCTGGACAGTATTACTATGAAATGAATCTTCAAGCAATTTAATCTTTGTTGATAATTCCTCTATAACCTTCTGGCTCTCAAGCAACCTTGTGCCAAGTTCCTGAGCTTGGAAATTTGAATTTTTGGCTTCCAAATGCAAGGCCAGAATCTGTTTTTCTACTACTGGCAAAAGTATCTGCACACTAGTGCTTTTTGGGTCTCCAACAATTTCGCTACATCCCAATATATCAATGATTTTCTCCAAACTTAATGTTATCCCAGACATTTCATCATTTATCTTTTCAGAAGCTTGGTTATTTCTAATTTGTTTCTCAATTTCCTCCTTTAGGTGTTCTATTTCATGAACCTGCATTGATAGAGTTGACTGTAGCCTGTCCTTATCATGAGATAATTTATTTATTTGATGCTGCAACTCAGGCACACTATCCATGATGTGAAACAGTTTCTGTACATCAACTGAACTATAGGGCTGCATATCCCAAACTTCTGACTGTGCAAAAGGAATTTCAACCTCCCTTATCTTATCAAAAAGGGTTTTCAATTCAGATGCAGACATAAGAGCATCTTTTGCCTCTGGAACAAGCAACATCAGTTAGTAAAACAACTAAATTTGATAGATTTAATAACAATATTAAAAAAAAATCACCTTGTTCTTTCAGCAACAAATTGTTATGTAAATTTGAAAGTTCGTCTTCTTTTTCTTTCAACTTCTCCTCTATGGCTTGGTAATCCCCCGTTTTGAGCCTCAGCTCTTTGCAAGAATTTTGTAAGGTTTCAACCTCGCTCTCTAACGCAGAAACCCTATCATGAATTAGACCTCTTTCTTCTATGACTTTCTCAAAAGCTTCTCTGCTTTCTAGCAGTTTCTTCTGCAAGTCTTCAATTGTAGCAGCAGCAGTATTACTTGTGCTCTCAAATAGTTTGGTTAGAGTTTGAACTTTTCTTGTAGCAAATACTAAATTTTCTGCCATTTTGGCATACCTGCCGCCATCAAAACTTTGTTGGTGCTCCATGTCTTCAGCTTCAACTTCCATCACTTCTAGATTCATACTAGGACTTAACTTTTCAAGCCCAGAAATTGAGCCCAGTTCTTCAAATTGTAGTTTGCTCGTGGCTTTAGTGCAGGCAGATAGTAAAACTCTACAATCTGTTTCTAACATAGCGATGGTTTTCTCTTGTTCCTCTTTATGCAATTCCATATTTTTTATCTTCTGTTTCATGGACTCCATGTACTCCAAAGTAATAGTAAATGCATCCTCAGTTACCCTTACTTTTCTCAACAGACTTTCAATAAACTCTGCTATTAAAGTAGAGAAACATTCAAAATTGTCCACAAGAACTGTGTTTTGTGACTGTAACCTCTCAACAATTTTCTCAAGGTACATGGAAATATTGTCAACATCTGAAGCATTAACATCGCCATTATCCATTTCTCTGTGTACAATATCGCCAAGGTCGTGTGGAAAAGGTTTTATCACGTGCCAATTTTCCTGGAATGAATCAAAACAAGAAGTTAGAGGAAAGCCACATAAATTTAATCAAGAGTACCCAAAGAAGTACGATTAATATGAAACATACGGTATTACCTCCATGATAGGGTGACTTGGCAGCAATTCTGAACTTGCATTTACAAAATGGCCCTTTATGTTTTTGAGAATGAGATCCATGTTTTTCAGGTTCTCAAATTCCCTCTCAAAATGTTGTCTAACCGTGGGCAATAGACTCTCATTTCTGATAAGCATCTGAAGGTCACTAAGGTGATGGATGAATTCTGCAGACCTGGTCTCTAAGCTTCCATTTGTTCCAGCCAATTCATCCATGCATGCCTTCAACTTGGAATTAAGTGTAGAAATTTCCTGCTCAGCAATTTTATTTTCACCCTCAAGCACAGAAACACGGTTTCCAGCCTTAGACAATGCCTCTTCCAGTGATCTCACAGTTGAGGAGGCATCTGCCAGCCTACTAGCCAGTAACTCAGCTTCTTCTTTTAGCTTTTTTAGTTCATCCTCTAAATTGGTTTTACCAAGTTGGACATGATTATTTTGTTCAGTAAGCAAAGAAACATTGGCCTCTGCCTGAGATAGTGCATCCTCAAGAGATTTTATAGTTCCAAAAGCCTCTGTTAGCTTGCTAGTCTGAATAGCAACTTCCTCTCTCACTCTCTCTAGCTCGGTCTCTGTAGCAGCTCTGCTCAATTGAGCCTCTTCTCTCTCTTTGGTGATCAGAGCAATATTATTTTCTGCCACAGACAATGCATCTTCGAGTGACTTTCTAGTTGCATAAGCCTCTGTAATCTTGCTAGTTTGGGCATGAGCTTCATCTCTTGCTTTCTGCAAGTCCTGCTCAACATTTTCCTTGCCAGCTTCTACTTCCCTCTTCTCTACAGTCAGTTGAGAAACCTGGTTCTCCGCAGTTGACAATGCATGTTCCAGTGAGTTCATAGCTTGTTGTGCCTCTGTTAGTTTACTAGTCAGAATACTGGTTTCTTCCTTGATTTTATTCAGCTCTTCTTCTGCATGGGCCTTACCCTGCTGGCATTTGATCATGTACCCTTTAAGCCAATTCACTTTTTCTACAGGCTCCTCAAAAACTGAATCAACAGGAAGAACAATCTGATCAATGGATTCAAAGACTTTTTGTAACATGCTGTTGCTCTCAAACAAGAACTTCTCAAGTTCATCCCGCTGATTTTTCATAGCAATAAGATCAGCTTCTAACTTTGGGACCCGTTCTAGATCAGTAGACAAACTACTTATCTGATCCCTGCAGTCAGCAAGAGTAGATTCCTTTTGTTGTAAATCTAGCTTCAGCTTCTCAATTTCGGATTTCTTTTCATCCAGTGTGAGTTTCAAGTTTTCCCGATCTTGAACCAGGCCTTTTCCTTTCTTAACTGCCAAAGACAATTTCTCCCTTAGCAAAGCAGACTTCTCTTCTGATCGTTCAAGATCTTTCTGCAGAGAGTCTTTTGCTTCCTTCAATGCAGCAAGTTCTACGGATGTCATTCTTAACTCATTGGAAAGATTTTTAACCTCTGTCCTCACCAGTAAGTCTTCTTCTAGAAGTTTCTCACAGAGCATCAATTCTTGATCCTTGACATACAAGAGATTCTGCATTCTTTCAAACACCTCAGCATGGGCAGGAGAAGTATCAAAAGAAGCATTGATTTGTTCTTTTATCTTCCCAAAGCATCTCGCAATGAGTGTAGCCACATCAGAATAAGTCTCTGTTATCCCAGAACCCTCCAACAAAAGCCTTACCATCTGATCCTTTTCATATGAAGCTTGATGCGCTTCTTTGGCAGCCCCTTCAAATTTGCATGCAAGGTCATCCAGCTCTGTTTTAATGTATTCCTTTTCTTGTGATTCCGCCAAAAGTGTAGCACTTAAGCTGTCAATCTCCTTTTGTGCAGCTTCCTTTATCCTAGCAATCTCATCATGCAATGAATTTATTTCAACTTTTGCCTGGTTGACTGAATCCATTAGCCAACATATTCGAGCTTCCAAATCACATGATGAAGCAGTTTCTGGCATATCAATTAAAGATAAGGCGTCCTTCAGTTTGTGGAATTCCAGTGAAATATCCTTTAGGGAATTTCTCTCCTCCACAATCCATTTGAATCTTTCAACAGTATCCATTGACTGAACTTCCACAGGTGCACTGGTGTGAGAGAAAATTTCTTCAAGGCTGTCAACAGCACTGTTCCTTTGAGAAAGCATTTCCTGCAGTGATGCAACCAAATTTACAATCCATTTCAATTTCTCAATCATATCCATTGATTCTATTTCCTCAAAGAAACTAGTTTGAGAAAAAATTGCTTCAAAATTTTCAAAAACTACGTTTTTTTGTGACAGTGTCTCCTGCAGTGATGCAACCATATTTACAAGCCATTTTAACCTCTCGGTGATATCCATTGAATGGAGGTCCGCAGGCACATTGGTCTGAGCAAAAACTTCCTCAAAACTTTCAAGAATAGCATTCCTTTGAGAAAGCATATCCTGCAATGATGCAACCAAGTTTTCACATTTGACCAACTCCCCCTTGCATAGCTCAGCAGTTTCAGTTGCATTTGACTTCTCTTGCAATTCAACCAAACATCTGTCAAGTTCCCTCGTTTTATCAGCCAGAGACTGCTTTAGCGAATCTCGCTGCTGAACCAATGCTTTGCCTTTGGTGACAGCCATACTGAGCTTTTCTTTGGTATTAGCACATCTATTCTTTTCCTGCTCAAGCTCCAACTTTATTTTTTCAAGTTCAGAATTCACCATCTTTGCCTTTGCTTTTTCCTGGTCAACTTCCTCAAGGAATTTCCTATTTATATCTTCCAAATGGCTTACTTTTTCCAACATCTCTGCTTCTGTTTTCTTGAGCTCCAGCAATTCACCACGGGCCACAGCAAAAACTGACGCATATCCAAACTCCTCTTGCACTCCTACATTAAACCCTCCCTCCAGTAAACACTGCCTGAGTTGATCAACTTCATAAAGAAACCATCTATACTGCTCCAATAACAAAGAACTACTTCTCTCAGCATGAGAAATTTTCCCCATAACAGAATAATCCAACAACTCTTCTTGATTAACTAGCATACCAAGAGAACCCAGCATCCTATCTGCAACAACTTCAACGTTCTGTACCACCTCAACCTTCCCATTAAGATCTTCAATCTGTTGTCGAAGCTCCCTTATAGTGCTCTCAGCCTGCAACCTCTCCTCTAACGAAACTTTAACAAATTGGGTGCACTCACTTATCATATCACTCAAAGAAGCACCATCGGCCACCTCTTCCTGGACCTCATTATCATCACTAGGCAATGACCTTTTATTCGCCAAATCCCTAAGCTGGCGTCGAAGATTAGCAACTTCTCTTGCAAATTCCTCTCTTTCTTCCTAATAAAAAATATATATATTTATCATAAAAGTTAGATTCCATAAAAAAATTACCAATCTTATTGACAAAGAAATTTTTCATTTTCAAAAAGCTGACATTGTACTCTTCTCTAACAGTGTCTTTCTCGGCGAGTGTAAAGTCATCTTGAATACTTCCGTTGTCCATTTCCTGAAACTGATTGTCTTGCATATCATCAGGTGCATCAACGAACATATCTTCCTTACTTTCCACGTGAGGAATATGCTCAGACTCTACCTCTGGTTCTGGTTCTTTTTCTGTTTCCGCTTCCGGTTCCTGCATTTGCGCTCTTCCTCACTTAGCCCAATCCACGTACACATAATAAAACAAGCAAGAGCAAGACTCGAATAGAAAATTTTTCGAAATTTAATAAAAATAATATCAGACATACCTTATCAATTAAATTTTCAGGATTGATCGGTCCATCAGATTCCTCTTTTTCTTCTACTCCATTGGACAAGTGATCTCCATTTTGGGAAGATACCTCCGCCGAATCATTATTCTCTGACATTTTAATTTCAATCAATCATAACAGAATTAGGAGGGAAATTTGAATTATCGGATCTGCAGATTTGAAAAGGAGTTGGAAGATAAACCCTAGAATGAAGAGTTGAGAGATTGGGGATTTTGACTATGGAAGTGAATACAAAAGCGGAAGCAGGATTTGAGTCGCGATGAAATCAACGGTGATTTATTGCGTGTGATGGAAATTGTTGGTTTCTGATCCGACGGAGACGTGTAATTAGTAGAATACATGATTAGTAGAGGATCACTTTTCCTTGGGATCAGTAATTTTGGAGTCGCTCTGTTTTTGTTCGTTGCTGTGAACTGTGAAGGTCCCCTCATGACGTTAGGAAGTCAATTTGTCGCGCGGTTTCGCTAGGTGTAAAACGGTACCGTCACAGTTTGCAGCCAATGTATACAGAAACACAGCCGTTTAGCTCTTTTTAACACGGAAGGGGGAAATATGGGAATAAATTAAAAGAAAATCTGTAAATTCCTCAGCCTCTTCCACTAAAATATAAGCAAATAAAGCTACGAGTTGTGTCTCAATTTGCAATACAAGTTGAGCATGCGCAAGTGGAAAGAGCTCTCGATCTCCATTAAACACATTTGCAATAAGAGAGAAAGAAATCTTAACTGTAATTAAATCTCAAACTGAATTAGGCACAATCGAATTAGATGAATTTGTACAAAATAGGTCTAATATCAGAGATTTATAAAAAAAAAAAAAAAAAAAAAAAGCTATGAAAAATATACTTATACAAGTGTCATATTAAAAAAGTTTGGTATCATCCAAATTTAATAATTCTGCATGATATATAGTAAAAAGTCCAACCTTTGTCACATTTTAAATGCCAAATAATATAAAAGTTCCACCAAACATAAAAACACTTTTTATATATAAAAATTATTGTTATATAAAATTCAAGTAAAACACTTTAGTTCACATAACATAATTAAGATTAGTAGCTAATTGTTGTCCGGACCAATTGAACTTGGTAACAGCAATGTTTTTTTTTTTTTTTTTCTAATATAGGATAGAAGAATATGTAAGAAAAAAAAATTAATTATACTTTTTTTGTAAATCAATTAAAAAAAAAAAGAAAGAAAATTTCTAGGAGGAAGACGCGGGGTTGATCAAGACCAATTCAGTATCCTATAACTGTGGAGGTTCACTGCCAAATTCTGGGAGAAAGGAAACTACAAATGCAAAGAACTTTTGCTTCAAAAAACCAAAAAAAAAAAAAAAAGCATTGATCAGATAAATCCTAAAAGATGAAGAAATTTGAGTGTCTTTTCTTTTGTATTTCACTCTTTATTGCCTTTTCTTGTTCTTTTGCTCATGAGCCTCCTGCCAAAGATACTCCACAAGCTCCTCTAAAAAAAGAAACACCTCCTCCAAATAAGGAAAAAGAAACGCCTCCTCCAACCCAAGAGAAAGAAACACCTTCCGTTGAAATCACCTTTAAAGGATCCTTTACAAAGGTTTATGCATTTGGAGACTCATATACAGATACTGGTAATTGTTTTTACGTGGAAGGCCTCCAATCTGCTCTTATTAAGGTGTTTAAAAGTTCTCAGTATGCCAAAATTGCTAGCTTGCATGGCCATAGATTAAGCAATGGACGGTTGGTGATTGATTTCCTTTGTGAGGATATCGGTTTGCCCCCATTAGACGCATATAAGGAAACTAAACCTAATTTCACAGTTGGTGCTAACTTCGCAGTGGGTGGATCAACTTGTCTTTCTAGTGCATTTTTCGCTAGTCAAAAGACTTTTCGCAGTTTAATATGGAAACCAGTTCCTGATAACACTTTGGAACAAATAGAATGGTTTAACAGTTACCTTCAGAGTGTGGGTTGCAAGGAGAAAGATGATGAAAAATGCAAAACTCAAATTGAAAACTCCCTCTTTTGGATTGGTGCTTTAGGTTCTAGTGATTATGCACGTATTTTGGGATCTTCTTTTTCTGGTAAATCACTTTCAGAAGCAGCTGTGGGTCATGTCGGCGAATTTCTTCAGGTAGATATGCAAAAACTATATATTTTCGAGCTTGTTTGATTCCAAGGTTCCAAACTGGACCGAGACCAGAACTATTATTCTTGTTTCATCTTCTTTTCTGAGTTTTTCTAGCCAATTTTCATGGCTATAACTCAAGATTCTTTCTTTCTTCTTTTGGAAACTGTCTCAAATGGAGACTGAACCCTCAATTCCAATTTCCAAGAACTGGTTCTGATTCTGGTTCAAAACCAAACCATCGTCACCCCTAGCTGGTGGGTATTGTCTATAGTTTGATGTTTGAACTCCCAACCGATCATCAGTCATGAATTTATTCTCCTATCAGAACATATTTTCCCCTTTACAAATGTCACTAAAGTGTGTTTTTTTATGACAGTCATTGCTAGATAAAGGAGCAAAGTACATTATAGTTCAAGGGCTACCACCAGTTGGCTGCTGTCCAGTACAACTGCTCCTGAATAAAAAAAAAAAGCATGACAAATGGGGATGTTCATCAGAAGCTAATGCTCTGATAAGCTCACATAACGAGCTTCTCAAAAACAGTTTGCAAGCATATAGAGAAGGAAACAAAGATTGTGTAATAATTTTTGCAGACACATGGAAAGCATACATGGAAATATTAAAAGACCACAAGAAATTCAACTTTGAAGAGCCTTTTAAGGCATGTTGTGGAGTTGGAGGAGGAGACCTCAATTTTTGCTTGAAAAATCTTTGTGGATCAGTTGGCTCTACCACTTGTAAGGATCCTGACAAGTATATTAGTTGGGATGGGATTCATTTCACTGAAGCTATGAACAAACATATAGCTAAACTCTTATTCCAAGAAAAAGGCTATTGTTCCCCAGAGTTCGATGTTTTGATTGAGGCCAGGAAGAAGGTCTCTGTCTCAGGTGGCGCCTCCGTCTCAGGTGGCTCCTCAGCTTCAGGTGGTGCTGCTTAGGCTAAATGTAGTGTTGCTCTCTCTGTTACTTATTATCAGATGAGCTTATTAAAGCAGTAAAAAGGGCACTTGTGTGCTTGTTGTTCTGGCTACAGGTGTAGCCGGATTGAGTAAGGCCCTACTTGAACTCCTTAAGAATATGAATTTGCACTTCAAATTTTCTTACCTTGTTATGTTTGTTTAACAGCAAAGGTTTACTTCACTGTTTTGACTTGCCAATTAATGGATTGAAAAATTGTTTTACCTGTTTATTCCGTCATTTACGTTTTGACATGATTATACATTTTTCTAGCTTTGTAAATCAATTGAAAGGTGAATCATATAGCTCGGAAATGAATGCAACCGTAAACCATTACTCCTGCTACTCCTGCAATAATTTGTCCAATTCGTGCTATTATGATCATTTGATTTGCTCGTTACAACAACAATATCTAAGCCTTTGTCCCAAACTAGTTGAGGTCCAATATATGAAATATTAAATACCCTCCAACCCGAAGTGCAAATGTGGTTTCATTTACACCCTCAAGACACTTATAAGCTTATAATGAACCTTCCCACATGGAGATTAAAGATGAGGGAAAAATATCATTCTATACATTAGAGCTTTGATATTAAGTATTCGGGCAATGTACTCAGAAACTCCGGACAATTATGAAATAACATCGATTTATTTTGTCTAATAATCAGAAACAATTGTGCTTACCAGACTCTATTTACATTTGAAGGTCGGCTTTAGTAATCTGTACATGTCTCTCCTTTCATCTACTGCAATTCACATTAGATATTCATAATATACTAAGAAAAGAGCTTCTGGATAGTATTTTGGCAAGCTATTGATATAGAGGTAGAACCGCAACAAATCTTCCTTGGAGATTGTTTTTGTATCAACCACATCATTGTCACAAGTTAGCACCCATAGGTCTTCTGAGTTCACTCTTTTTAAGCTACCACGACAAAAAGGGCAGGACTCCGACCTTGTGTTCCTGTAATCAAGAATAAATATCAATATCAAATTCAAATGGATGAAAATCCATTTCATACTGAGTACTTATAATGAGAGGGATGTAGATATAACAAACATTTTGGCATTTGTGGTTACCAATTGCGGTAGCATTTGATGCACATTGCATGACAACAATTAGGCATGACCATTTTGGTGCAAGGCTCCAAGCAAATTCCACATTCATCTTCTTTCTCTATATCAAAATTGGAAAGCCTAATATCTCCTTCCACCCTATTTTTCTCCAAACTCTCCATTTCCAGATACCATTCCTTAACATCGTCCAACTCCTCCAAGTTACTATGAAGCCGTTGAAGAGATGGTAATATAACACCTACATTTTGATTTTTATAGAAATGAACAAAGTCAAAACATACATAGAGCAATTATCGGAAAGTATTTGATGTTCATTTTTATATATATCCTAAGTAGTTATTGTGAAATAAAGATTTGGTATCTTACGCACCATAGAAATCTTTAATTGTTGCTTTCCTTCCATGAGTAGATAATTTTGGTCTACCATCTGCATATACCTACATGACATCAAGAGCAAAGAAAACAAAATACACAAATTATATATATGGCCAGAAATGGAAAACCATCTTATGACAATCATAGGATAAAAATAGAACCAACCTTATATACAAGTATGTGAAAGAGATTTAGGTATCTGGGGAATAGACATATGCAAGAACAACTTAACCGTTGTAATAGGAAAAGAAAGACAGGAGTCCATTGATTGTATACCAATTTCATCTGAAGGCGTGCACCACTCTTGCCTCTTGGAATTGCAGCAGCCCTAATTGACCATAGTTGATATCATATAGCAAATTAGTTCACCTAATCCCCATTATAATCTGCCTTCTAATTTTAAAACATACAGATCAAAACTTTCGTTCCATTTTGCTAAAAACAGAGAAGGAATTTGTTTAACTACAAATTCCCACATCCCCGTGAATATACCTTTCTAAAAATTACTAAAATTTATAAATTCTAAAGACCCAATTGAAAATCTAACATGAAACTACATAAATGCCCAAATTGATCCCTTTCTTTCCTTAATTAGCAAACAACCATATCGTGAAGATGTTGATTATCACAGATATAAATAAAATCCCATATATACAAAACAGAAACAAAAAAATGGGTAAAGTACAAAAACAGGAATAACCCGTTTCAAAAATCAAAAGCAGAAAACACTAAATTGAAAACAAAGTAATAAAAGAAGAAAATTTTAATGATAGAAGAAAACTCACAAGGCATTAGCATGTTGTATATCAGCCTCTATAACTTTAAGGGACTCCTGGTAAGAGGACGTACCCAGCTGCAAGTACATCATCTCCATCTCTCTAATTCACACACACACACACACACGCACACAGAGACAGTCCAAAAGAAAAATTGGTGTTGATGTCTTCAGAGCCCAATCTACCAAAACCCAAGCTCAAAAAGGTTTCTTTCTGGGGCGGCTCTGATAAAGACTGTATTTTTATGGTTTCTAATGGCCATTTGTGGTCAGAAAAAGAATAAAAAGAATCCAAATAACGAAAATACGCGTATTTTTATGACGATGATGAGGAGGTGAGGTGGGTGGATGCTTGTGTCGTGTGCTGTTTGCTTGTTGGGGATGCTTTGATTTATAATCTTTATTTGTTCTTATCTTAGTCTTTTCCATTAGATGCTTTTCTTATAGATAACATTCATTATTTTTATATTATATGGTCATTAATATCATTATCCTATCTCAGATGTACCTTACCAATTTTGCTAACATTTGAAATATCTTAGTGTGCCTTTTATGACATGTTAAGGTTATGCTTCATTATACAATTATCTAAAGAGTAAGAAAATATTTTCTATTTTTTGGTTGGAATAATTAGTTAAAGAATATTAAAAATTTTAATATATAATGCTGTATAAATAATTTTAGAACTATTCAAAATGCATATTTTAGAAATATATTATTAAATATGAGATGAAATACCCAAAATAATAAATTCAGTGGCTAGCTGATTAGCAATGATCAATATTAATAAGTCTTCGTATTTAGTGAATTAATAAATGCATTTTTACATAATTATAATAAATTTGTCAATATCTTAAAATATTTTCCTTTTATGAGAATACAAAATTATTTTTATTCAAAATTACATAATTTTTCTTTTTAATAAAAATTATTTTCCATTGTCAACACCTCAAATATCAAAAATCTAAAATATATTCCAGTTACATTAATGTTAAAAAATAAATGGAGCCTAAGCAAATCCCTTAATTCATTAAAATCTTTTAAAAATTTCTTCTTTTTTTTGAGATAAAATATTTTGTAAATTTTTATGTTTTTTTATTTTTATTTCGAAATTCCTTTTAGTTCCAAAATTGTAAATTATATGCAATTAAATCCATGAATTGAAAGATATGCTTAACTCAACTATTCCTCCAAGTATCTACTGATTTTTTTTTTAACTTATTAAATAAATATTTCAGGTATACTAGTTTTTTTTTTTTTTTTTTTTAAATATCATATTAGTATTAGGTATAGTAGTCCATGATTATTTGAGTTGGCTTTTTATATTTTATATTTTTGTGGTTGATGGTTATTTAAGTTGCCTAGCAAATTTGGTGACAGTTAGGTTTCTGATGCAAAGTAACCACCAATAATAAGGTCAAACAATATTTAATTTCCACTCTCTTAGGATATATTTAATTAATGTCTTTAAAACCATAATTTATTTTTATTTATTTATTGGAGATCAAATAATCCAAAATTACAATATGTGTTTCTGAAATCATGAGTATTTTTTCTTTATAAGAAAATTCAAATTTCTCATTCTCCAAACAATGTTAAAAATCAAAAGTTCTTTTTTTTTAAAAAAAAGGGCAATAAAACATCTCCAAACAGAACCTAAAATCAGCTTGGACCACAAGGCTCTCCAATATACCTAACCATTTGGTAGGGCAAAAAGGAAAAAAAAAAAAAATATGCATCAATACAAATTGGAAAACATCATTATTAAATGGCAACATTTGTTTGATCCTTCAAGGAAAATAACAACATGAGCATGCCAAATCTATGGTAGGAGGTGGTGCCTTCTATTTATTTATTTTTTTCCTCTTTTGAATTTTACTATTTTCAAGCAACAAATGATTAAAAACCTATCACTTTTTGGAAAAATGTCTATCATATAAACTAAGAATTTACTTCCCAAGGAAATAATGACTACTTGATTATAAAAAGACAAACTTATGGCAAAAGATTGGAATTTTGACAAGATATCTTAGCTTTCAAATTCCACATATTATATATAATACAGTTGATATAAAGAGAATTATGAAAGAAAGAAGAAAGCTACTTCTTACATAGTTCATTGAATAGGATAAAGAAAAGAATATAGAACAAGAAAAGTCTAACTTTACACTTAGAAAAATAATAGAAGGATGAGAGTGAAAGAAAAGTAAATGTAAAACTGTGTTCAAAGTGTCAACCTCTGTATAGCACATATTTATATTAGGGCAAAAAAAAAATAAAAAAATAAAAAGGAAGAAGAGGAAGAAGAAGAAGAAAGCACATAAACTAGAGAAATGAACATGTTGAGTATTTGTTACAAAAACTAATTATCTGGCTGCTGGAACAAGACACCCATTAGATAAGTCAGGGCTTTCAATTTCAAGAAAGCTTGTGAGTAATGTTTTCCTGGAAGATTGTGCCTTGGAGCTACCACTACCAGAAAATTTATGAGTGGCATCAGTTCCTTTCTCAATCTTGATAGCTTCTTGTATAGCCAAAATCACTTCTTGCATCTTTGGCCTAGAAACTGCTCTTTGTTGAACACATTGGATAGCAACTTCAGCAATTCTCCATATTGATTCTATTTTAGCATTTCCTATTAGAACAGAATCCACTATGCTCACCACATCCCCCTTTCTAATCAAGGCCCTTGCCTACAAGATATATAATATAACCAACTCAGGTTTCATTCTTCCTATTCAATGATTGCAAGAAATAACTATCAACTCACATGAGAAGAAACAGAGTCCTACTCATGTTTAGGAATTTCTTTTTGAAATGTGAACTATTATTTAGTCCTTGAGTAATAAGCAAAATTTACTAGTTAAAGCCTGTATTTTTAAAAATCAAACTAAAAAGCTCTCAATATTCCATTCCTTTAACTATTTAATCATTTGTTAGATCAGTTATTAATTTAAAGGGTAAATTACTATTTAGTCTATAAGGTTTGCCAAATACCTAACTTTAGGACTAAATAGTAATTCAAACTTATAAATTTGCATGCTTTGGCCTACTTTTAATTTCAACTAATGGAAATTACAGCGAAATTGGACAGGAAGGTTAAATATTTGACATATAAAAATGTAATAGAGAACCATTAGTTCCAGTTTAATGTAAATTCTTACTAGTGAATCTTGACTAAATTCAGGGACTAAATAATAATTTGTCATTTTCGAAGAGACTGGAATTTTCAAGTATGCATACCCAGTGAACAATGTTCAATTCAGCACCAAAATCTTCCGTGGATACGGGCTTTTTTCCGGAGATAAGTTCCAGGAGAACGACCCCAAAACTATAGACATCACTCTTTTCAGTCAGTTGCTGATTGGCATAGTACCTGTTAAAGGACACACACGATTAGTTATAAATACAGAAAGCACGAGAAAGTAGTTAACTCTGCAGACCTAAAGACTTTAGCTTACTCAGGATCAAGGTAACCAACTGTTCCTCTTGCCACACTTGATATATGTGTTAGATCTTCTTCAGCTTGCCTTGAAAGTCCAAAATCTGACACTTTTGCTCTCATATTGATGTCTAACAGAATGTTGCTTGTTTTCACATCTCTGTGTATGATACTGGGGTTGCATCCTGTATGCAAGTATTCAAGGCCTACAACATATCTAAAATTGTGTTTATTCCGTGAACTTGGAAAAAAAATTAAATAATGCATAAAGAAATTACAAAGTTTATATTGAACCTTTTGCTGCATCTTCAGCAATCTGTAGTCTAGCTAGCCAATCCAGTCGTTTCTGGTGGGTACCTGCAGTAGATAATGCATTGGATTTCAGTTTCAAACATTAATATTAAAAAAGAAAAGACAGAAATAAGACAAAGATCGATTAATTGTTGCAGACCATGTATGTGGTCGCGCAAAGTTCCATTGTGCATGTATTCATAAACCAGAATACGTTGATGTTCTTCTTCACAGAATCCAATTAAAGGGACCAAGTTCCTGTGATGAATTCTTGACAAGAGGGCAACCTGCAGGTGTTTCTCAATTAAGGTGAACTTAACATGTTCTAATCATAAAAACTTTATAGTTAACAACACTTGAAACTGCTTTTTTCCAACATCATCTAAAGGGGTACATTTTCAGAAAAGCAGTTTCAACCTGAATGCTAAACAAATCCATATGGCTGTACCTCTGTCGCAAATTGCTGTCTCATATAACTAGTTGAATCTGCCATTATTTTGACTGCCACTTCCTTTCCATCTTTCATTTGGCCATAGTAGACAGCTCCAAAACTTCCTTTGCCAATTTTCTTCGAAAAACTTTTTGTAGCTTCTTCAAGCTCAGAGAATGAAATACAATACAAAACACCTTCATCCATGAGATGCCAACCCCGACCAATAGAATAACCAGTTGAAGGTTTGGTACTCATGCGCATGGAATTACCTAGTGGCCATAACAAAAATAAGAAAAATGCAGAAGATTCTGCAATAATAACAAGAAAAAACTGACTTCTGCATACCTTGGTCATTGGTTTTCTGATTTGACCTCTTCGTTCGCAGACTATGTAGGTATACTAAACTTCCTAATAACAAAACTGATAGAATTGCAAGTATGCCAATTGAAATTCCTACTATCAACTTAAAATGCATCTTTTTTGTTGCTTCCTTATGTAGTCCAGGATTATCTTCATAGCTGCAAGATAAGTTCCTTATGAATTCTCCATGATATGCCAGTATTCGCAAAGTTAGATCCAAGTCATTTCAGCTAAAGTAACAAGAAACAAACTCACTTAGTAATTACTTTCCCAGTTAACAGTGCTGAAGGTATTTCCCCACTAAAGGAGTTGTTCTGTATGTACCTGCCACGTATAATTTTTTGTAATTGCTAAATATTATGTTCATATATCATGGCGAATATGTAATGAAGTATCAGGTGAAAAATGAACTACCCAATATAGCAAGTAATAATGTTTGAGAAAATCCAAAAATGTAACTTACAATTCCCTCAAATTTTGCAAATTACCCAAGTACTTAGGTAATGAACCAGACAGTTCGTTTTTTTCCAAATGCCTGCATATGCATTTGAATAAGGCAGGAAATGGATTAGTCAGTTTTCTCCAGGCGACTGCAATTCACATAAACATGTACCATTCATAGGTACAGTTATAGGGTAAATGAGAGAAATGTAAAACTTAAACTGCAAAACTTACACAATTTTCAAATTAACAAGATTGCTAATTTCAGGTAGTGATCCTGTGAGGAAATTACCATCCAACCACCTGAGAAAGTGAAAAGAATTATGATAGTGATCAATTAGGAGAATTATAGATACTTTAAGGCATAATAGCACTTACAGCTCTTCCAATTTGTCCATGTTATTAATCCCAGGTGGGATCTCCCCTTCCAAATTTTTTCCTGACAGTGCACTGCTCAACAGGTCAGTTCAATCCATCTCCTGTAAGGCTACTGTATTCTAGAATCAATCAACTTTTAATGAGAAGAAGGATTTATTTACATTTTTGTGATTCTTGGTGGGGTAGTTAAGGAGCATTTCACCCACTCCCACTGGGCTGGGACACAAGGGTCACCGCCTTCATTTGTCCAAGAACTTCCAGCGGACATGGATTGAAGGGCATTGAGAACAATCACTACATTTGAATACACAGTTACTTATATGCTTACTATCAGTCAAGCACATTCTTTCACATATTCTTAAATGATCACGCGCTTACCATCTTTGCTATCTGTCTTTGATGAAATCTTCAGATATTTACTGATCTCAATGGCATTTAGGAGTGGTCCTTGAGTAGAATCGTGAGTCTTAGCGAAGGAAAATGACAGAACAAAATCGAAAGACACATTCATGTAACTGGGTTCATAAAGCCTAAAGCTTCCATTGGCATTTTCAGCAATATTCACAACTGCATTGCTATAGTCAGAGATATAAGGTTGTATCAATTTAAATTTTCTTGTCTCATTTTCTCCCAAGTCTTCAATCTCAGCAAAATACGCATATGCTCTTGCATTTGCAGGGAAATCTTCAAGATTCAATCTGTAGCTGAGCATTCCTTGTTTGCCAACAACAGCTGTTTGCATTACTTTGACAGGAGGGTATTCTCTTGTCTGAATATCTACATTCTTCGATGTATTTAGTCTAACTGTCCCAGGCGCCACCCCTACAAGGAAATTTGGCCTTTTAACGAGATCTGAGTCCCAAATTCTATCATAGGGGTCATCTGGGTACCTGAGATAGAGATACTGTCATCTTCAAATCTTTGCACTAGTAGCAAATTTTGTGACAATATGTATTACATTTGCACAAGAGCCAAAACTTTTAAGTGTTCATTTAGCATTAAAGTTGAAACTGCTCTCTAAAAAAAGCACCATTTTAGATGCCACTGTAAAACTAAATTTAGGAGTGACGTTTAGCTGTTATGGACTAGAACATGTAAAATTGTAATGATCTTCAGTCAACATTTTCAACAGAACAACTTAAACAGCAATACAAAATGAATAAATCAGCTCACCTTAAGGCATATTCATTTGGAGCACCAAAATTTACTCTAGCTGCTAACTTTAAGAAGAAACTATCCTCATAATCAGTTGCATACATTGAAAGGTTAAGAGGTCGAAGCTCGATAGTTGATACGAAGGGAGAACCTGTAGTGGCACAACAAATGCACAAATCGATGGAAGTAGAGGGAGCCCTTATGATCATTTCCTTGATATAAACCCTTGAAGAATCCAATACCGTCACAGTTGACCACTTGGTTGCATCCAAATAGAGTTCAAATTTTGGGTATGAATCTTCACTTCCTAAACTTCCATATTGAAATGTTGCACGAACAAGATACCGCCTTCTCTCTTTTGTGTCAAGATTATAACAATACTTCTTGCTGTCGATAGGAAAGTCTCTGCGTCTTCGATACTGTAATTCCCAGTTTCCATCTGGATTTTTTACATCTACAGACTTGCCATAGTTCATGATACCATTGTCTGATATCCATTCTAACCCAGTTTTTGGATCAGTATAGTTACTTGCACTTCCACAATCTATGCTAATGAACTCTGTAGATTAAAATCGATAATAAAACATATCATTAACACTGTTAGAAACAAACTACATTAGAATTCTAACGAAGATCCACACCAAATTGCCATTTTTATGATTTCTACAGCAATATTTTGAGGGTAAATTTGATCAAGCAGGCGAAAGATTAGAGGAATTAAGTGGGTTTCATACTATTTAATTTATTAATTAGATATTTTCATATAGCTAGAATTTTACAACAACAACTAAGCCTTAAATCCCAAACTAGTTGAGTTCAGATGTATATAATTAACACAACTAAAACTTCCCTAATATGAAAGCAAGAAAATATGTTATTGTTCTAAAAGAATAAGATTGTTCTATCTTTCTACTACTAATAAGAGCAAGGAAACACTATGCTTATGATAAAGTAGGAACTTTACAATCAATTGTAAATGCATTTGGAGGATGTGTTTTTCTTTACAAATATTGGGTTTATCTCAAAATTGGATGGAAAATCCTTCAAGAACAGAACTAATTGCAGAATATCAGGAAGAACATACCTGTAACTTGGCATACAATGGAGGATATAGAGAATAGATAAAGAACCAGAAAATGAGAATATAAAGCCATTGAAGAGCAGGAAGACAAATCAATCCTTTTGATGTATTGTTGAGTTATAATATTTCTTTTTTTCTTTTTTCAGTGATAGATAAAAATATTTTTTACAATGTTTCTTAAGCTGAGCATCTAACCCATCTTTCCTCTCACCCAGTGTCTACTACTATTCAGAACTTACCTTTCACCTTTGGGATTGATTGATGGGTTTATGAAATGTTCAGTCACAGTTGTATTCCCCTTTTCTTCAATTAAGAATCTGCTTTTCCCAAGAAATAAAGACTCCAAATTTGGCACTTTATTTCTTTTGAAAAAGAGTGCAACGCAAACACAAGAAGCTGAATCTATAAAGTGAAAAGAGAATATCACCTTTAGAGGTTCCCCTGTTTATTTTTATTGTTAAATACAGAAACTTTGGCAGCTGAGAAATAATTTATCCTGAACAAAACAACAGAATTGTTAATTGTAAATTTCAATTTTTAATATTTTAATCATAATTCATAGTCACGTAAAAGTTACATTCCATTATTAATTATTTTATTCTGTTTTTCAAAATAAATAATATTGAGAGTTAATAAAACAATTTCAGCCTTCTTCTTCTTCACTCGTTAAGCTGATGAAAGTTCGTGTCATTGAATGGACTAAAACTCAAACCAGACAAAATATAAAAGATATTTATGGGATTAGGAAAGGGACATTGGCCATGCAAAAAAAGCATCTCTAAAGAAAGAGAAAAGAGGAAGAAGCATTATGATTTAAGGAGCTATTTAATTATATTCTTTGCTTTAATCTGCTTTTGCTTTTAGAAAAAAAAAAAAAAAAAGGAAAAAATATAACTTTTGTGTTCCTTCGGACCAACTTGTCTCTGCCTTTACAAATTGATTTTGCTTGTTTCAATCCAGAGATGTATAACACAGTATTGGTCCCCATTTCCATACTAATCTGTCGTCAACTTAGACAAATTGAAGATGTCAAAAACAGAAATCCCAATATCAACTCTATCTTCAATCAAGACATTGACCAATTTCTTTTGGAGAGACATTATCAATATATTATTTCAAATCTATTTTATTAAGATTTAAACTTTAATCAATAAAATAAAAATTAATCTTGATAGATCACATGAAAAATAGTACTCCAGTAGTATGGCTGTCGGCAACATAGTACTTGAGTCCACATTAATTACTGGGCCCATTCAAACCCAAAAACAGTTAGAGACCAAACTTGGGCCTGGGTTAGTGGGTTAATCTAGACAAAAAGGCGGTCCATAAAATACCATAACGAAAGTCATTATAGCAACTCAGGCCTACGCACCAAAATATAGCATTCAATTTCCATTACAAACAAAACATTTTGTTTTAAGGTATATCCAGTGTTCGCAGCACAGCGTTTAAATTATTTTTAAACATTAAAATAATATTTTATCAAAACAGTTAATTTTGCTAAATAGATTCTTTAAGTTTACCGATTCAATTATTGCGATTAGTTGCAAAGTGTGATTAGGAGTTGTGTCAAATCATTAATATATGCTAATCCTATCCCTTTCCAGTTTCCACTCTACCTAACATTTCAGTCACTAAAATGGCATCCATAACAATAATATCATATTAATTAATATATAATAAGATTGAGAAGCTAAACTGTATATTATAATGCTAGGTTTCATTTTTGTCCTCCTTTTGAACCTGAACCTGGCTGCATATCACCGATTTCAAGCTAACTTTAATTCATAAAAAAATACAAGCTAGTTTCGGTTCAAACCGAACCAGGCCTTTGGGCCTCCTATTATAGGACCAAGCTTGGTTAGGCTTCACCATTTCAATATAATTTGCTATGAAGTGTGAGATCATATTAAAAAGCGTACAAAAATTATAAGGAAATGTCAAAATTATCATAAGAAATTTTCTGAATCATCAAATAATTGAAATTAATTTCCACACGTTTATTCATTAAATATCGGATTTTTTCTAAGTCTTATGATCAATTTTCGGTATTAGTAAAAGCTTATTAAATGATTAAAAATAAGAATAACGACACAGTCAGTTCAATTTAAATTAAATTAAAATAATATTTATTGAATAAATATATATATATATATATATATATTTAAATCGAACCGTTCAATTTGATTTAATTTTAGCTATTTTTGCCTAAATTTAAAGTTGAGTGAAACAAAAAAAATCTCCATTCTTTTGTTAAAAACTGAAACCAAATAAATTATATTCATAATTAAAGTAAGCAAATCTGATTCAATTCAATTAATTTGCTAGATGTTACCAAAATTTGCTCACCCCATCTCATTTTAGAAAGGAAAGCACCTAAAAGATTCATCTTAGATCATCAAACTCAAGCAAATTATCATCTTTTTGGTATTATGGTCATCATAATTTGTGTTATATATAAAGAAATAAACTTGGGTTTGAGTAAGAAAAGTCAGACAAGGAAATAATTGCAATGCCAAAGAGCAGCTTAGAAAAGGTAAGAAAGATAGATAAGATAAAGATGGATCAGACAGACAAGGCATCCCTTTCTTTTCTTCAAGTGCTAGAGGCTTCAATACTAAGCAAAGTTGCACTCTCTCTCTCTCTCTCTCATCTTCCCATCTTTTCTTGAAAGTCCCCATCTTATTCTTTTTAATCTTCCAACATTCTCTCAACAGAACAAATACCACTCTCCTCAAAAGCCACCCTTTTTCAACATTCCCTTTCTGCCTTCTTTCTTTTTTGAGTTATTTATCAGTTATTTTCGTTTCAAGACTCCAAAGGAGAGCAACAGATGTGGCAAAAGCAACCCAACAAATCTTCTTCCTTCAGAGAATCTCTCAAAGCTGTTGAAGCTGATATACAACATGCCAATAGCCTGTGAGTTGTGTAATTTTATCCATGTAGTACTTTACTTATTTGATTTTAGCGCAATATTTCCTTATTAAATTTTATGGTTTCTGTATTCGTTTGATATTTGATTAACTGATGATGAATTAATTATCCTCTTTTCTATTTACCTTTCCTGGGTTTTTTTAATTGGTCCCATTCATCAGTGGTAGGTGGGATGCTAGAATTTCTCATGATCAAAGAAACAATTGGTGAACTTTAAATATGGAAAATTGCAGTAATTAGATAGAAATCAAGAAAATAACAAGATAAGTTGGTGAATTTTAATATGAATTTAGAATTATGAATGTGTGGGTTACTTGGCATATGCTTCTTCATGAACTTAAAAGTGCTATTGTTGCAAATGGGATTAGTCAAATGTACTTTTAATTTTGTTTATGGAATATGTTGAGCCATAAAGTTAATTTCTTTGATAACTTTTAGTATTCAGACAGTATCATGCCTTTTTACGTTGAATTTTTACTGGAAAAATGTTCATTTCCAAATTGGGATGTTGGTGGGACTTTGCAGGGCAGCTTCTCTTCCAGGAGATTATGGTGGGGATCGTGTGCAAATGAGACTATCCTATAGCCCTCTTGCCCCTTTCATTCTTTTTTTGGTTGAATGGATGGATTATAGTTGTACAGATGCCCTCCCTAGTTACTTAGGCCTCCTCCACATACTTGTGTACAAGGTAATTTTGATTTCTGTTTTTTCTCTTATTACAGAGACTGCTGAGAAATGTATAAATATTATATTGCAGTTTTTTTTGCTCATTCTGTTTAGCCTTTTAAAAACTCAAAAGAAGCTCTTTGTACTTAATCCAGGTTTATGTTGATGGGATGCCAACATTATCCTCTAAAGATAGGAAAGCGTCACTAACTGAATTTTATGGTCTGTCTGCCCCTCAAGTTTTATTCTTTCTTTGCAACCATTTTTTTCCTTGCTTGACATCTGAATGCAATCAATTGTAAAATTCTTGCAGCTATTATATACCCTTCACTTAGGCTGCTTGAAGGAGAGTTTGTTGAATTAGGAGATAACCCAAAGAGAAACCAAGGCAGAGAAGTTCCAAGCAGAAAGACAGTGGAAGACAAGAGGAAGCGAACTGATAATGGTTTCGAGAGAGATGACGAATGTGGGATATGCATGGAAGATTGTGCAAAGATGGTACTGCCTAACTGTGGGCACTCCATGTGCATCAGCTGCTTCCATGACTGGTACCACTTGTTTTCCATTTCCAATGATTACTCAGTGTAAATTGCTTGTATATAGCATTTCAGTGACTAGTGGCTGCTGATATGCATTTCTATCATTTCTGACAGGAATGCAAGATCTAAGTCCTGCCCCTTTTGTCGCGGTAGCCTTAAAAGAGTGAACTCAAGAGATTTATGGGTTCTCATTAATAACAGTGATATAGTTGATACTGTGATTCTGGCAAGAGAGAACCTGAGGCGTTTCTACCTTTACATTGAGAAACTTCCTCTTTTAATGCCCGAGACTCATGCTGTTATCTTTGATTACATGATCTGATTCTGACCTATGGAGAAAGAATGTAGTAAACCATAGGTACAGCCGGCCAGCCACCCATTGTATATAAGTTCTTATGTGGAGAACTTTGATCCCATCCACTGCGGCAGGCTGAGAAGCTGTTTCAAGTCAGTTCATATATAATTAACTAAACCAGTGGTTACACATTCAGATGAACTTCAAACCATTTGATAGATAGGTGATTTTGAAAGTTCATGAAACCATCAAAGATAAGCAGGGGCAAAACCGAAGATTACGTGCGTGTAAGTATTACTATATGGCAAATGAATAGATGTAAATAAAACATAATAGAGAAAGGTATGCTTGGCGTTCAACTCAGCTTTTTGGAACCTGAGTATTGGAATGGAAATAGCTTGAAATTTACTTGTGCATTTGGGTTTCTGCTTCCTGTTATCAAGTTGTATGACAAATACCATGAATAAAAATATTAACGTATATTATGATACAAACCCTTCTGAATGTCATCAAGAAATTACTAATATTGTAGACTGACAGTAGAGGAAATAGCCTTTCTGCATAGCTTTATGGGGATGTTAGTGTTCTGTTGTCTGGTTGCAGTTTAGTTCAATCATTCGAATTCTTTTCTTACTGATATATGCAGAGGAATTTTGATTGATCAGTTGATTATAAGCATATAATTATGAGAGGGGACTGAAAAACAAAAGAAACAAAGCAGATAAAGAAAAATAAGCAAAATAGAAAAAAAAAAAAAAATTGTGGTAAAGAGGTAATAAAGTTTTCAAGGTTTCACACTTGATCCGGCTGCTTGCGAGGAAACTTCTAGTTGTGAAAGAATTGTTGATGCAAGAAAAAGGAATTATAAGCTTTATTCTGTTATTTTTATTAAAATATGTATTAATATTTATTCTAATATTGAAATTAAAAAATTAAATAAAGATTATCAATAATTTAAATATTTTTATATTGGTAATAGGATTTGTTAGGTGTGAACGAATTTTTTAGAATATGAATTGGAAATTAATCAATTAATTAATTTATCAAGTGCGTATTAATTTACTTTTGCAAAACACTAAATCAATGGGCGTCAATATTCTTTCTTTCTTTCTTTTCATTTTTTTTTTAAATTTTCTTGCACTTTCCCATTCTTTCTTCTCTTGAAAGTTAGAACCCAAACAGAACAAACAAATCGCAAATACACATATATTATCTTTCTATATCTCACAATTATGGCGGAGAATAGTTCCTCATTTGCTCGAAGCGATGCTTTTCCTGCTGGTCTCCGTGTGCTCCTCGTCGACGATGATCCCACCTGGTTGAGTATCCTTTCAAAAATGCTCAAAAAGTGTTCTTATGAAGGTTAATTTTCTTGCTTCTTAACTACTCCTTTTCTTTCTTATTGTTTATAAGACTTGATCAATCTTGCTTCTTTCCACTGAAACTGTCTATTATAAGTTGTTTTTATGGTTCGGTTTCTGGAACACAAGTATGTTCGTGACAGGAAACTTCGATAATGTTATTCATGGCTGCTATTTGCCTAAAAATATATTGAGATTTCTTGCCTACGTTTCTACTATTAAAACATTTGACATTTCCCTTTTGGAATGCTTTTGCATACTCAGTGACAACCTGTGGGTTGGCAAGAGAAGCTCTGAACCTGCTTCGGGAGAGGAAAGATGGTTATGACATTGTGATCAGTGATGTAAACATGCCTGACATGGATGGTTTCGAACTTCTAGAGCATATTGGACTTGAAATGGATCTTCCTGTGATTAGTCAGTCTTTGCCAGTAACTTGCAGCCTTTCCTCTTGAATTAATGCCGAAAATTTTTATTCATCTTGAAGCTTGCTTCTTACAAAATGTATTTATTTCCATTCACAGTGATGTCTGTTGATGGAGAAGCAAGTAGAGTGATAAAAGGTGTTCAGCATGGAGCATGCGACTATCTTCTTAAGCCGATACGAATGAAAGAACTTCGAAACATATGGCAACATGTATTTAGGAAGAAGATACTTGAGGTGAGAGACATTGAAATTCTTGAAGGAATGGAAAGTATACCAATGGGGGGTAGAAATGGATCAGACCAATCGGATGATGGGCACCTTTTTTGTGGAGAGCATCCTACTTCAACCAGGAAAAGAAAAGATGTTGAAAACAAGCATGATGACAAAGATCCTGGCGACAGTTCTTGCACGAAGAAAGCCAGGGTAGTTTGGACCGTAGAACTTCACCAGAAATTTATCAAAGCTGTAAATCAGATAGGATTTGATAGTAAGTATCATATATATCTTTGATTTCAAATTTTTGGACATTCGATATTGACATGTAATGTTTGTTTGGCAGAAGTTGGTCCTAAGAAAATACTGAACTTGATGAATGTACCATGCTTGACAAGAGAATCTGTTGCAAGCCACTTGCATGTATTCCTTCTTCTTGAATTTTGCTGTCTATATTCTCTGTGAGGGTTTTTTATTTTTAACAAGAAGAGAATTCTAACAGGAAGGATTTCCCTTATGCAGAAATATCGTCTCTATTTGAGCAGATTGCAGAAGGAAAATGACTTGAAAACTTCTATTGGTGTGATAAAGGATTCAAACTCATGTTTGAGAGATTCTGCCGGTAGTTCTGGTACCCAGAAATCAGTCAACAAGCAGCAGAGCGATGCTAATGACTTGAAAACTTCTGTTAGTGTGATAAAGGATTCAGATTCACCTTTTAGAGATTCTGCTGATAGTTTTGGTACCCAGAAATCAATCAACATGAAACAGAACGACGCTTCAAATTACCGCTATGGATTTCCTGGACAACCCTTCGTCAAACATAGTAAGTATCATATATCTTCAAACACTTGCAGGTGGCTTGCAATTAACTTAAAATTTCCTTTTCTGGACAAGATTTCAGAGGCTAATTAACCTAAATTTCGATTTCGATCTTATAAATTATTCAGATTATCCTTCAAGTGACTCCTATCAAAGTGTTGGCACCCAGTCTTCATTGGACATCCTGCATTATGATGTTCTGCAGGATAGCTTACTTCTCCACAATGTGGAATCCAAAAGCTATGGAAGTGATCAAGAAGAAACCATTTCAATGACTGATCCTTGGAAAGATGACGCAGTAACTTTATCAACATAGTAGAATCCCTTTCAGAGGGTGAAGAATTATATATAGAAAATAGCAATAGATTATAGTATAGGTTCCTGTTTAGTTTTTCTTCTCTTTGTTTGCTTGTTATTCTTGTTTTGGATGTCCCAAAATATTTACTAAGATCTTGAAATTTAGATATATCAATGAGCCAAGAGTTTAAAAAATGTAAAATGACTTTTGTTAACTAAAATTTTAATATGCGTGTTTTGTCAAACCATGCAAATAAAATGAGACGTACTATATTTTAATATTTAACGATTTTCATTTTTTTATATTTTTAATATATAATCATCGCATGGCTAATTACAAGCATTAACACCATACTTTTTTTTTGTCTTCCCATCTTGGTGAAAAGTGAAAATTTTCAATTTGAATTCTCTTGATTAAAAAAATTTAATAAACAGAAAAAAATTGGTATTTTTCACATAAAAATAAACTAGCGTCTAATTACCGATTCATCCTTATGGAGACAACAACTGGCCATTGAATTATCATTAGTCAGCACCATTCTATCAATGAGAAAAAAAATATAACAGTGAAAATTTAAAAGAATAAGCAGGTAATGATCGAGCATCTAAAGCATCAACTGTAGAAAACATTCAGTACAGCTCTATATTCTATCTCTCTACTCTTTTTTTTTTTATTTTAATTTTTTAATTAATTAGAATAATAAAAAGAAACATCCCACTTAAGGGGAAGTTGCATTGAATTCTTCTCATGCCCCAAAATCAGAACTTGATATCATCTTTAAGAATAAGTCCAAGAAAATACGAAGCTTCCTAGCAAATTTCTAATAATATAATTTTTTTCCCTTAAAAACAATAATATAAATTGGTTTAATAATCAAAATATTTAATAAAATCCAATAATTAATTATTAATATGGTTCGAGACACTCTCGGTAGCCATAACATCGTAGTTGATAGCTTTAATATAAATTGATTTATTTTTTAACTTTATAACTTTAATTTCATGATATTCTATATTCCATGAATAACTTATTACGCATTTGAATTTTCTGAATTAAAAAGTTACTTACTGAATAAAATAAAGAACAAAAAATGCAAAGAACAACAAGATTGTCTGCAGAGATAGAAAAGTTTTATCGTGGTTCAAAGGAGACTTCAACCTTTAAAAATCCCTAGTTGGTTGGTGCACAACTTAAATGATCAATTATTGGTGCAAGAAAAGGAATTATAAAGGTTATTCTGGTACTTTTATTAAAATATATACGTAACATTAATTTTTTATTTAAAAATGTTTTAGCATTTGCATTCTCAAATGAAAGATTCTTTTTTTTTGTTAAATAGAAGGAAAAGAAAAGAAAACTAACTAGAAATAAATCTAGAAAAAACACATATCAGGAGGAGGATCATAAAAAATTAATTAAATTTCTGATTGATAAATATGATATTGTGTAGAATTTTTTAGGTGTGAATGAAGTTTTTGTAAATGAACCCTCCATGAATGGGTGTCAATATTCTTTCTTTTCTTTCTTTTCATTTTTTTTAAAAAATTTTCTTGCACTTTCCCAGTTTTTCTTCTCTTGAAAGTTAAAACCAAACAACACAAACAAATTGCAAATACACCCATTTTCTCCTTCTATATCCTCACTATTATGGTGAAGAATCGTTTCACATTTGCTCCAAACGATGCGTTTCCTGCTGGTCTCCGTGTGCTCGTTGTCGACGACAATCCCACCTGTTTGATAATGGTTTCAAAAATGCTCAAAAGGTGTTCTTATAAAGGTTAATTTTCATACTTCGTAGCTGTTTTTACATTTCTTATTGCTTATAATACTTGATCAAGCTTGCTTCTTTTCACTAAAATCAGTTTTTGGCTTCACTATACAGTACTGTGTTTTTGACATTTCCTTTTTGGAATGCTTTTTTGCTGTTCAGTGACAACAAGTGATTCAGCAAGAGATGCTCTGGACCTGCTTCGCGAGAGGAAAGATGGATACGACATTGTAATCAGTGATGTTAAAATGCCTGACATGGATGGTTTTGAATTTTTAGTGCATGTTGGACTCGAAATGGACCATCTTCCTGTGATTAGTCGGTTCTTTGCGATGCCAAAATCTTTTTTCTTATTTTTCGCATCTCATATTTATTTCAAGATGCTTCTGAAAGAATTTATTTATTTATGTCCTTTTCGCAGTGATGTCTGTTGATGGAGAAACCAGTACAGTAATGAAAGGCGTTCAACATGGAGCTTGCGACTATCTTGTAAAGCCAATACGAATGAAAGAAGTTAGGATGTTATGGCAACATGTACTCAGAAAAAGGATACATAAGTTAAGAGACTTTGAGGGAATGGAAAGTATACAGAAGACTAGAAATGGAGAAGATTTGACTTCAGCCGAGAAAAGGAAAGATGTTGAGGACAAGCATGAAGATGAAGGTGACAGATTTTCCATAAAGAAAACCAGAGAAGTTTGTTCCGGAGATCTTCATGAGAAATTTGTTCAACCTGTAAGCCACTTGGAGGTATATATTCCTTTGGAAAATAACTAAACAACATTCACATCCTTCTTTAATGTTACAGTCCGTGATATTTACTGGAAAGATTTTCCTTATGCAGAAATACCATCTCTATTTGAGCAGATCGCAGAAAGAAAATTACTTGAGAACTTCTATTGGTGTAATAAAGCATTCAGACTCACCTTCCAGAGTGTCTGCTGGCAGTTTCTGTAGCCAGAAGAATTCAATCAACGTGGAAGAGAGTGGTGCTTCAAATCACAGCTATGGATTTCCTGGACAACTATGCGTCAAACATGGTAAGTATCATATATTTTCAAATACCTGCAAGAACTAGTAGTTAACAATGGCTAACGACTGTTGAAATAACTAATATTCCCGAACAAACCCTAATTTCCTGGAATTTTAATTTTGATCGTATGAGTTATTCAGATTCTCCTTCAAGCAACTCCAGTCAAAGTGTTGGCACTCAGTACTCGAGCAACATGCTGCATAAAGGTGTTTTATATAGTAACTTACTTCCCCGCAATGTGGAACCCGAAAGCTCTAAAAGTGGTCAAGAGGGAACTATTTCAGTGCCTGTGGCTGCATGCACAATATCTTCAACTACTGATATTTCTGATCCTTCGAATTCTTGGAATTCACAAACTAAAATTAGTAATTCTTCAACATCTTCAGCATCAGGTGTGAACAATGTTCCAACATTTGATTCTACCTTTCTATTTGGATCAAAACCTGATCAATGATATATGAAGAAAGTGGCTGATCCTTTGAATGCTGATGTGGCAAATTAATCAACATAGTGGGTCCCATTTCGGGGGGTGAAGAATGATAGCAATAGCTAGACATATTGTTTAGGTTGCTGTTGTTATATCTAATGGTGTATGAAACGGAAAATATTAACCCACGTCGGTGCATGGTTCACCAAGTTAATAGTTAATTGCTATTTGAAAAAATTATCACAATTTTTATATTAATTTGTTTGAGTAAAAAGACATTAATATATTTATTTATCAATTAAATACTTCTATTCAACTGTACGTAAATATAACTGTATGAAATTTTCCTTTGCGGATTAAATACATCTACTAATTAATGGGGTTATTGCGGTCATTTCGACTTATATTCCAAAAATTGTAAATTGGGGACAAAAATATATTTCCAAATAAATAATAATGTATATAAAAGGAAAAAAAAAGTTAAAGGGAGAAAAGAAGAGGAAAAGATGGGAAGAAGATAGAGATGTTGATTAATTAATATGTCAATCACTGATTAACAAGTCCGTGTTAAATTACTTTAGAAGACCGCTTGTCGGCGTCAACGTTCTTTCTTTCTTTCTTTTTCATTGTCTAAAAATTTTCTTGCACTTTCCCGGACTTTCTTCTCTCAAGTTAAAAGTTAAAACCCAAAACAGTACAAACAAATTGGAACCACAAACATTTTCTCCTTCTGTATCTAACAATTATGTTGGAGAATCGTTTCTCATATGCTCGAAACAATGCATTTCCTGCCGCTCTCCGAGTGCTCGTTGTCGATGATGATGCCATCTGGTTGATAATCCATTCAAAAATGCTCAAACAGTGTTATTACGAAGGTTAATTTTCTTACTTTGTAACTATTTTTCGGTTTCTTATTGCTTATAACACTTGACAAAGCTTGCATCTTTTCACTAAAACTGTCAATTGGTTCTTGGTTTCATTTCTGAAATATAAGCATTGTGTTTTTGACATTTCCCTTTTGGAATGCTTTTGTGTTGTTCAGTGACAACATGTTATTTAGCAAGAGATGCTCTGAACCTGCTTCGTGAGAGGAAAGATGGATATGACATTGTGATCAGCGATATCAACATGCCTGACATGGATGGTTTTCAATTTCTAGTGCATGTTGGACTCGAAATGGGTCTTCCTGTGATTAGTCAGTTCATCTTGAATGCCAAAAATTTTACTTATTATTTGTATCACATGTATATTTACTCCAATAACTAAAGCTCGCTTCTGACAAAATGTGTCTATGCCCCTTCACAGTGATGTCTGTTGATAGTGAAAAAAGTAAAGTAATGAAAGGGATTCAGCATGGAGCTTCCGATTATCTTCTCAAGCCAATACGAATGGAACAACTTAGGAATTTATGGCAGTATGTATTATTAACAGAAAAGTTAGATGAGGTCAGAGATATTGAAATTGTTGCAGGAATGGAAAGCATACAAATGACTAGAAATGGAGAAGATCTGAGTACTTCAGCCAAGAATAGAAGAGACCCTGGTGACACTTCTTCCATAGAGAAAGCCAGAGTAGTTTGGTCCGCAGATCTTCATCAGAAATTCGTCGAAGCAGTATGTCAGATAGGATTGGATAGTAAGTACCACATATATCATTTTGGACATTGGAAAATGACATCAATTGTGTACCTTAGGCTTGTCATTTACTAGGTTTTCAATGAAGCCATGACATGTAAGGTTTGTTTCGCAGAAATTGGTCCTCAGAAAATACTCGACCTGATGGATGTACCATGGTTGACTAGAGAACATGTCGCAACCCACTTGCAGGTATTGCTTTAAAGTAACTAAGCAACACTCACATCCTTCTTTAAATTTTTTTAGTTTTTAAACAAATAATTAAGAGAATTCTGACAAAAGAAAACTCTCTTATGCAGAAATATCATGTTTATTTTACCAGATTACAGAAGGAAAAGTACTTGAAAACTTGTGTTGACTCAGCTTGGAAAGTTTCCACCGATAGTTTTAGCACCCAGAACTCAATCAACATGCAAAAGAGCTATGCTTATGCTTCCAATAACAGCTATGGATTTCCTGGACAACTATGCTTCAAATATAGTAAGTATCATAAATTTTAAAATACCTGCAAGTGGCTTTGTCAGGTGCAGGTCATATAATTGAAAGCCACATAAACGATGACAAAATTCCTATTTTTTGGACAAGATTGAAAGCCTAATTTTTATTTTGGTTTGTACGAATTACTCAGATTTTCCTCCAAGCGACTCGAGTGAAAGTGTTGACAGCAACAAGCTGCGTAAAGATGTTTGGTACGGTAGCTTATTTCTCTACAATGTGGAGACCAGAAACTACGAAAGTGAGGAGGAAACTGTTTCACTGCCTGTGGGTCCATCCACAATATCTTCTAGTACTGATATTTCTGATGCTTCAATGTCTTCGAATTCTTGGAATTCGCAAACCGGATTTAGTAATTCTTCAACATCTTCAGGATCAGATGTGAACAACATTGCAGCATTTGATTCTACTTTCCTTTTTCATTCAATCAAAACCTGACTAATCCTTGGAATGATGATGTTATGTATAATACTGTAATTCTATTCTCTTCGTATTGTCTGTAAATAGATCCAATGTAATTGGAAATGTATTCATAAACTTTTTCAAAGAACACTCAACTTGTTGCTGTATGTATATTTTATTTTGTTTTGTGGCAATATTTTAGCCCATCCACATGCTTTTCAATGGAATAATAGAACAGGGAAATTATGGTTTAATTCCCATAAAAAGAGAGCGTGGATAATTTATAAATTTAGTAGTTCAGACATTCAACTGTAAAATTTTCGGTTTAGAAAGCAAAACAGGAAAAATTTGAAAGTCATGATTAATAAAAAAAAAAAAAAGGCAGATAATTAATGGTGGGATTGGCCCATTGTGAGACTAAAGTGCCTGTTAATTTTGAAAAACACCAAATCAGTGAGAGTCCAGGTTTCTGACCTTTGTTTTTCATTTCATTTACAGGAAATTTTCTTTCCACTTTCCCAAGTCTTTCTTTCTTCTCTTAAAAGTAAACCCAAAAAGAACAAAGAAATCAAAATTAGCAGGTTTTCTCCTTCTTTTATCGCACAATTATGATGGACAATCATCTTCAATTTGCTCGAGACGATGCGTCTCCTGCTGGTCTCCGTGTCCTCGTCGTCGATGATGATCCCATCTGGTTAAATATCCTTTCAAAAATGCTCAAAAAGTGCTCTTACGAAGGTCAATTTTCTTGCTTCTTAACTTTTTTTTTTCTTTAATTTGGTTTCTTGTTTCTTATAACAATTGATCAAGCTAGCTTCTTTTTACTAAAACTGTCAATTATATGTAAGATAAGCATGTAGGCGACATGAACTGTTAATTTGGGTTTGAGAATGTTATTCATGTCTAAATCAATCTTGGTTAATCTTTTTGCAGATTTTAGTCTGAGAATTTGTTTTTCCCTTTTAGTTATTTAGGTCTAAATAATAAATCCTTTGTTCTATAAGAGATTGCACTTTACAGGATTGCTGCTATTTGCCCAAAAATATGTCGAGATTTCCTGCCTAAAGTAGCAATGGATTGTAAATCCGTGGCTAAATAATTAGAAAGGCCGTTTCCAGTCCCAACGGATTTTTGGAGTTTAGCAAAGATTTTTCCGTTTCTAAACTGTATTTTTCTTGATGTATACATACTATTAGAATTTGGATGGGTCTTTAGTGATAATGGACTTTTCTTTTAGCTTGGGATGGAGTGCTAAGCTTTTCTTTGGTGGAATTTTTGTTAAAATGGCCTAACCCAAATTAACTTTTCCACCACTTAACTTATATCCTTTTTTTTTTTTTCTCCCCTTACCATTTTCAACGCATGCATTACTATGGCATTGTGTTTTTGAAATTTTCTTTCTGAAATGCTTTTTGTGTTGTTCAGTGACAACGTGCAGGTCAGCAGGGGATGCTCTGAACCTGCTTCAGGAGAGGAAAGATGATTATGACATCGTGATGAGTGATTTATTCATGCCTAACATGGATGGTTTAAAACTTCTAGAGCAAGTCCGACTTGAAACGGATCTTCCAGTGATTGGTTAGTTCTTTGCCATTAAAATACATGTGGAATGCCAACATTTTTTCCTGTAATTTGTATCTCATATTTACTCCAAGGATCAAAGCTAGCTTCTGACGAGTTGTATTGGATTCACAGTGATGTCTGCCGATGGAGAAGCAAGTAGAGTAATGAAAGCGGTTCAGCTGGGAGCGTGCGATTATCTACTTAAGCCAATACGGATGAAAGAACTTCGGAATATGAGGCGGCATGTATTCCGAAAGAAGATGTATGAGGTGAGAGACATTGAAATTCTTGAGTAAGTGGAAAGTCAATGGGTAGAAATGGATCAGATCAAGAAACAGAAAATATGTTTTAACTTCCAATTTGCTATTCTTACAGGTAAGTAGATTGCAGAGATTGCAGAATGATACCCAGAACTCAATCAACATACGTCAGGGCGATGCTTCAAATCGCAGCCATGGATTTCCTGGACAACTTTGCTTTGGACATAGTAAGTATCATTTATTTAATATACCTGAACAAGATTGAACAATGTTTTGACTTTGGTCGTATAAAATTATTCAGATTCACCTTCACCTTCACCTTCAAGCAACTCCATTCAAAGTGTTGGCAGCAACATTCTGCATAAAGATGTTCTGTATGGTAGCTTACTTCTCCCCAATTTGGAGACCAGAAGCTATGAAATTGATCAAGAGGAAACTGTTTCACTGCCTGTGGATCCATCCACAGTATCTTCTAGTACTGATATTTCCGATGGTTCAGTTTCTTGGAATTCACAAACTGAATTTAGTGATTCCTCAACATCTTCAGGATCAGATGTGAAAAACATTGCAGCATTTGATTCTACTTTTCTATTTGGATCAAACCCTGACCAATGACATGAAGAATGATACCAGTTATAGCTATTCATATTGTTAGGATTGCTGTTGTTAATTGTTACATCTAAATTCTAATAGTGTATGAAAGTTGGGTTCCAAATTGCAAGAAACGGACTGATTTTGGTAATATTACTTTCTACCCAACATTTGTAATAATGGAATAAACTATGAAGAAACAGAGAATTAATAGTGGGACTGGGCCAATGGTTCAAGCCCATACATTGGTCAAGAGCTCTTCTAAAGCTTTCTAAGTAGGTTTTGGGTTGGATAGTCTTAATATACAATGAATGTTGGTGGCAGGCACTAACAAGCGTACTTTACACAGCATCAACAGCAAAACAAATGGTTAATATCTAACTCACTCATATGAACATAATAATTAAAAATGTTAAAGAAATATATATATATATATATATATATATATGAAAAATATGTTAATAAACTTGGCCAAAACATAGCTTTGGCATATTCCAGAACAAATTGGCAATTGCATTATCATTGATCAGAACCTTTCTACCAATCAGAAGAACTACTAGTGAAAACATGAAAAATGGAAAAAAAAAAAAAAAAGTTAAAAAAAAGAATAAGCAGGTAAAGATCAGCATCTGAAGCATCAAAGAAGAGAGCATTAAGAATAGCTATATATTCTTTCTCTTTTTTTTTTAAAAAAAAAAATAACATTCACTTATTAAACTAATAAAAAGCAAAATCCCACTTGAGAGAAGTTGCATGGAGTTCATGACACCTTGAAAAATAATTCCAAAGTAATATGAAACCTGCTAATAAAAAAATAAATTCATACAATAATCAAATTACTTCTATTAAAATTATAAATTTCTGAAAATATATACTAAAAAAGAACATATATATATATATATGCAAAATTCATGATACATGAGCTTTTTAAGAATATTCAATGGCTAAAACAAGATTATCATCTTTGAAGTTATGTAAATTAAAAATTATTAACTTGAATAGAATAGTTCAGGGACAAAGAATACTTGAGCGGTTCAGAGAGCCAGCTTGTTTACTTTCAATGGTAAGCGATATTAGTTAAATTTATAAATCGTTAAACAAACACGGATCTGTATAAAAAATAAATTAAAATATAGTCCTAGTGATTGGGTTTTACAGTTCATCCTTCCAATTTGTAAGTCAGAAATCATGTTCATCCTCTCTTTCATGTAAAATAATATTTCTCTTTGACATAAAGTTGTTTCTTAGTGGGCATTTCCTTTTAGAGCCATTGAGTTTATTTTTGAATCCTTTCTCTACCCCACTCCTTAAAAAAGTACCTTTAAACCCTAATTATATTATAGTTTGAAGGTTAAACTTCAATCAACAAACTCAAATCCTCAATAATTACCAAACTAATTAATTATGCCCACATTAATTAATCTAATCCTATTTAAGGATGATAAGGCGTGTGAAATCCACCGATTAGCCAATTCAATCTGCATCCTATTCTTATACTTTATCTCATACTGTTTATTATCTTTTTACGATAATCAACCAAATGTCTTTGAATTGTTTTTTTCTTAAAGAAAAAAAAAATAGTATTTTTAATTTTTATTATTTTCACATAAGTAAAAGGAAAATTATATTTATTTATTTTCTTTTTCCATCTAATTTAGTTTAATTAAATTCTTAAAGTGGCTGAAGAGGAACTTCCTCTAGTTGGTATATAACTTAAATGATCCATTATTGGTGCAAGAACAAAATTAAAATTAATTAATTAATTAATTATTATGCTTATTTTAAAATTGTGTTTTAATTAAGAAGATGCTTCCTCCCTTAATTTTTTGCAAAATGGCATTATGGTGACATCATGGCCTCAATCAACGACAGAGATTAACTCTTTCTTGCTAGATTATCAACTAATTATTTTTCCTATCTCTTTCACACACATTCATCACAAAACATTACCAAATGGATTAGTAACTAAATTTTTCGAGAATTTTTCTTTCTTACGTACGAGTGCTAAGGTCACAAAATTCTATAATTAACATTAAATCTATGGTAATATTTGTAAATTAGATTATTGCTTAATTACAATATCGGAAAAAGGAAAAAAAAAACACTTTTGTGTGAAAAGTTTAATGTCCTTTCATGGTAAGTACTATACATAATCAAACATCATTAATAACATCAAGGAAAAAAAAACATGCAAACAAAAGTGATAATGACAATTAGTAGGATTGATTAATTAGAACCCACTTGTTAATTAATCACTATTTTCATATAAGATGAAAGCGTGTAAACCACGCTCCAATGAGATTTAGACAACAGAAATTATCAGTTTTCTTCCCACTTCGAAGAAAAGAAGATGTTTTGTCAGTGAGTAATTGGAAATGTATGTTTTAAGCTTTTTCTTTTAAGGGACCAAACACTTGTCTACAGGGGAAACAATTTGGCTATATAGAGAGAGAGAGAGAGAGAGAGCTCCTATATATATATATATATATATATATATATATATATATTTATTTAATGTATAAATGGGTTGCCATTAAACTGAAAAATAATAATATTAAACAGAACCTTAATCTTCCACAAGTACATAAAGATAGTTTAAATAAAAGGAATTATTGAGAATCAGAAAGGTTTCCATTCTTCCACTATAAATAATTTATGGTTCTTTTTTTAATTAATTAATTATAATTATAAAATTCAAGAAGGGTTGGGTAAGGATTGACTGCTTATCAAACACTTGGATGGAAAAGTTAACAAATTTCCATTTATGCATCAATTAAAAGTATAATAAAACTTTTGATTTCGTACCATTTAGTTATTAATTTTTTGTACAAGAATGAATTTTATATTCTTAAACTTCAAATATATATATATTAGTTATGTATCCGCACATTGCATAATTTTCTGTTTTTTCAATTAAATTAAATTAAAATTTAAAAAATATTATAATTTATATCTATATTGCTTTAATGTAAAAAAATTATTTTTGTAATTTTGGTTAAATAATAAAAGGTAAAACTATATGTTCTTTTTGAAATTCTCAAATACTAAACTCTAGTATTTATTAACACAATTAATTATTGTAATACAATTGATATATTTAATTATTTTTTTTTTCTATTTGAAGTTTTCATATTTTCAAATTAATGAGGTATGAGAATATTCAATATTAATCACTACAAGAAAATATTTTTTTAATGACAAAAATTACTATCAAAAAAATTTTGTCGGTATTTACCATCAAAATACTGACAAAATTCAAATTATTAAAAATTAAAATTATTTTAAAATATTACGACAAAACTTTGAAGGCATTTTGTAACTAAGCGACAAAATATTTTTTCTCGCAAAAATGTCAGTATTTAAAATAAAAAAATTACTGTTATTTTTAATGACAATTTACCCACAAATTAGCAATATATATATATTTTTGTTTAATTACTGACAAAATTTTTTGTCAATAAATTTGGGATGAAAGTAAATTTAGGGTACAATTAAACGAAGAAACAGCTATTCTTCTTCCTAGTCAACTGGTAACTCTTCCCAGTCCCGATTCTCCTGGTAACTCTTCACGCTCTCGCTCTCACTTCTCTTCTCCAGCTCTGTCTCAAGCTACAGTTCCTCCATATTCATCCCTTTTTGGTTTGTTATCCAATCACAATTTGATTGCAGAGCATTCTTGTGTTTCAAAATTCTTGTATTTCAGAATTTTATTTGAGCACTTTGTTAACATGATAATATATTTTATTTGCGAGTTGGCTTTATTGTTGAGATGAAATTAGTACTGTTTCTATTTTTACAGTATATGCATAGATTCCAAGCTGAAAATCTAGAGCATAATAAAAGAATTTTCGAGCGTATTAGTGAAATTGCAATTAGGTAATAACAGATTGTTAGCTTCTTAAGGTAACTGCAGCCAATGTAGGCTTTCCTCTTCATCTACTGTTAGCTCTATCTTAAGGTAGTTTGGACATAATGCTTCTAAACATAGAGTTATATCTGCCCTTTTAAAAACACAAGGTAAATTTAAATTGAAACCTAGGGAGACATTGTAGATTTTGGCAAGAGAATTGGAAGAACCTTATAATATTAGTTTTCAAGTATTGCTATAATTATTTTTTCTTTTTATTTCTGATTGTATTCTCAAGGATCTAAAGCTATTTTAATCCAAATAAAAAGAAATAAATTGATTAATTAAAACTCTTTTTGATTTTACTTTTCACTAATTGGTAGCTGAAAAGACTTTTTTTTCTCATAAGCTTATTGTTAAATTGCCATGTGATAACTTGCATATTACTTCACGCTATACTGCTGTTAAATATGGAGAAACGTAACCCCATGTATTCTGAATTTATCTTCCATATTCTATAATGATTTTATCTGTTATAAACAAGATTGCAATTTAAAAGTAGTTGTAAGCCAAAATTATTTGAAAGTTTTTTTAATTGATTTCAGCACCTTTTCAATATGTTTTATCCGTATTAAACTACTATTCATTTGATTGTTAAATCTCTATATGCCATAACACATGGTGAATTGATTTCCATGGCAATTTTTATTTCAATTGAGAAATTAATTTCTTTTCTACATTTTATTGTCTATTTGTTTGTTTTTCTTTTACTTTTTTCTTCTTTTGTTGTGATTTCGTAAGAAATCAATGCTTAAAATGTCAAAAAGCTTCAAGAATTTGAAGAACTACACCTGCAAAACCTAGGGACATGCTTAAAATGTCATAAGAAAATGTATTATTTTCCGCTGACTCCTCATCTTCAATGATTATATGCTTGTGATGCAACTGCAAAGCACATGAGATGGCATGCTGAGCATAAAGAAAAACTAGGATATATGCGTCGTCCCTCAGATTCACTAGCATGGAAGCACTTCAATGACACAAATGATTCATTCGCTACAGAGAGTAGGAATGTTTTACTTGGTTTATGTACTGATGGGTTTCAACCATTTGGCCAATCAGGGCAACAATACTCATCTTAGCCTATCATTCTAACTCTGTATGATTTGCCGCTTGGAATGTGCATGAAATCAGAGTACTTGTTCCTTACTATAATAGTTCCAGGGCAAAAAATCCAAAGTTTAAGATTGATGTATTCTTGCAACCACTTATCTCAGAATTACTTCAACTTTAGAATATTGGTGTTGAGACTTATGATGTCTCATCCAAGTCAAACTTCGCTCTAAGAGTAGCTTTGTTATGGATCGTCAATGATTTTTCTGCCTTAGCAATGCTTTCTGGTTGGAGTATAGCTGGACGACTTGCATACCCACATTGCCAAAAGGCAATTGATGCCTTTACTCTTCCAAAGGGAGCTAAACAATCTTGGTTTGATAATCACCGAAAATTTTTAGCAGCAGATCACTTGTGGCATAAAAATAAAAATTAATTTAGAAAGAACCGAGTTGTGTCATCCTCAGCACCTCGAGTTAAATCAGGAGAAGAGATTTTAGAAGAAATAGAAAGATTGGGATTGATGAGAATCATAGATATTGATTCAGATGAAATCAATTCTGCAATTAGTAAGACCTGTGACTGGAGAAAACATAGCATCTTTTGGGACTTGCCTTATTGGGACTTGTCTGTGTGATTGTAATACAAGATCGAGCAAGTTTGCTGAATTGTGGTGTTAAATTGAAATTATTGATTTTATGAATATATTGCAAGTGTATTATAGTATGTGGTCTTGAATTGGAATAGTTGATTATTACAGGTTTTAATATTATATATAAAGAAGGTAAATTATGTAATTTAGGTAAAATTTTTAAATTTTTTTTTAAATTAGTAATAAAATAGTGTCAAATTAGCAACAAAATAAATTCATTATATTATTATAATAAATAAATTTAGCGATAAAATAGCGACAATTTAACGACAAAATTAGCGACAAAATTTCAACAAAATAACTTTAAATTTTGTCTATTTTATTACATCGAATTAGCGACAAAAAATTTAAAATTAGCGACAAAAAGTTTGTCGCTAATTTACCTTCAAAATATTTTTTTTCCTAAAAAATAGCGACAAGTGTTTTAGCATCAAAATTCCTTTGTTGCTATTTTGATGATAAAACCATTTAGCTTGAAAATATAATAAATTAATGACAAAAAATTTTGTCGCTAATTCTTACTTTTCTTTTAGTGAATAAAATAAATTTTAGTGAATTGAAATTAATATTTTAATTATATTTTTTAAATGTAACTATATTATTTAATTAATTTTTATTAACTATGACTCTATAACTCTATTATAACTCCATTTTTTTATAGAATCAAAACTATTTAATAAAAAACTTAATATTTATTAAATGAAAAAATAGTAATTATAATGGAAAAAATAAAATCCTTCATTAGATTTATTAATTTGTAACTCCATTGTTTAATAAAAAAATTAATTTTTATTAAGTGCAAAAAAATATTAATTATAATGAAAAAATAAAATACATCAACACTTTCATATTCTAATATGTTGCCACATAAGTATTTAGGCTTATATAACATAAATATTTGGTATAATAATTAATTTAATTAGTTACTATTATTTATATTTAAACTTTTCAATCAAGTTGAATTTAGAACAAAATAATTAATATAAATAATAAATTATCGATCAATATTTATAATATCTGTATTTTTTAAGTATTGGCGACGAATTTTCATTGATGAAATCAAACCTTTAATTTTAATATCTCATTTTTGTATTGATGATATCTACCCTCTATTGATGACATCAATATCTCAAAATGTCACGAACAAGTTGCAATAGCGAATTTTAGCCGCCAAATTGTGATGATTGCTTTATGAAAGTGATTTAGCGACCGCTTTATCAAATTTAACAACCGATCTGATGGTCACTAATAGCGATAGATATCAAAGTCGATCCCTAACATCTTAACAACAAGATATTATACGACGGAGTTCGATAGTCGTCTTCGATCGATGTTTTTATTTTAGCGACAGAATAAAAAACCGATGACCTTTTGTGGTATGCTAATGCAATGGATATTATATAAATGCTTAATAAAAGAAAGAAAAACAAGAAAATTAAAAAAAAGGGAAGAAGAAGAATAAAATCTTGTCTTGTCTACGTTGGTTCTTGATCCCAACCCAAGTCTACATTCTTTCTTGAATTCATTCTCAATTTTATCAAAAATGTCTGCACCTCATACCATAAATGGGAGTACACCAAAACACCCTGAGGGCTGTCCTTTCCTGCTTTTTTCCCCACTAAAGCTATAATGCAACTCCAATAATATACACCACCCTTTTCTTCTTTATCTATGTATATATATATTTTAATTTTATATTGTCTCATTTATCCACTCCAACAATTTTATTTATTTATTTTGATAATGACAAATGTCATTGTGGGTTCAATTGTTCAATTCCCCCAAACTCAAGTAAACTATACATACACAAATAAGGGTAGAAATCCAATTTTGAAGATTCAAGAGGACAAATAATAAAATTGAGGAAGGAAAAAAAAATTCAAATTTATTAAAATTTGAACTTATTTAAAATATATATTAACATAGATACCGTATCTATATCTATTTAGTATCAAACCGAGCGACGAATGATAAATATCCAAAAATCTATATCAATATTTTATCCATATCGTATTCTATGTAATAATTTTATTAACCGTAAATTGTAATTATCTATATCCCTTTTAATTGGATAAGACGAGAATGAATATTCTAAAATATTCGCATTACTGGCAAGTTTGAAGATCTATCAAATTTAAACGTGTCTCACCAGTCGAGCAAGTCAGTACATTACTATTATACTGTTACTGAAGAGATAAAGACAAACATTACATCTTTTCTTTTTCTAAATACGAAAATGCAACTGGCTTGTCCCGTCAACCAGTTTCACTCCAAGTGATAGAAAAAAGAAGGCCAGAAAAGCAAGGAGAAGCAGCTGGTTACTGGTTAGAGGCTAACGTGCGCGCCACAGGCACCATATTTGCTAGCCGGCGCCAAATATTCGTTGCGCTTCCTTTCTTTCCATTTTTTTATTTTCTTTCACTTTCTCGCTCTTTCCTCTCTAAAACCCAAACAAACAAATTAAAAACCCACGCAAACTCTCTCATTTTAAGACCCTTTCCTCTTCCTATTTGTCTCTCTCTTCCTCGCCTTTTATAGCTTACACGCACTCTGTGTCTGTGTCTGTCTCTTTTTCTCAATTCTTGAATTTGAGCCGGCCATGATGGAGAGTGGTTTCTCTTCTCCTCGACACGATGCGTTTCCTGCTGGTCTTCGTGTGCTCGTTGTCGATGATGATCCTACCTGGTTGAAAATCCTCGAAAAGATGCTCAAAAAGTGTTCTTACGAAGGTTAATTTGCTGCAACTCTGTTTCCTAGTATTGTTCTTGTTTTCTTATTGCTTATATAATTCAATCAAGCTTGCTGCTTTCACACTATTATTTGTTAATTGTGAATTGGGTTTCTTTTTGTTAGATGTTCTTTGGTGTTTATTTGTCAGGTTCTTTGGTGTTATGATGATTTGCTGCATAGGTTTTTTCTAGGATTGCTGTATTTTTGTTCAAGCATGTGGGCGACCTGAACCTGTGGGAGATCATTTTAGTATGGCTTTGAGAATGCTTCTTTTGGATGAAGTTATTATTATATTTTTTGGTAGTAGTTGAAAATTTTTAATTCTCAGAGTTTGTTGAGTGAATACTCGTTCATTATTGCAATCAGGCACTTACTATTGAGAATGTTATGAGACTTGGAAAACTTGCATATTTTTTTCTTTGCTTATGAGATTGACTGTTTATAGTCAGCCATCCTGAGTCAATCCGGAAAACTTTTCCCCCTAATCGCTGGTAACTGAAATGAGGATCTCCTATTTTGGTTTGGACTAATCAGACATAAGTTGCAATTGATCTGTTTTTGCTAGCATTTGAAGATATTTTCTAAAAAGACCGAAGTACTCAGATTAGGAAAGCTCATATATCAGGAAACTTGACAAGTTCACGACGTGAAAGTCCTTATCACTAGTTGTGTCGTTTTACTCTAAAAAGATATAGATTAATTAACACAAAATGTTTGTCATGAACTGTGTTTTGTCTCATTATAAGGGTAATTCAAGTCCTTCATGAACCAACAATTTTTTCAAAAGAAATTAAAACGACAATACATGAGAAATTCTTGGATTTTAAACTATTTTCTAATTTAATTTTCATAATTGAGTACTTGGACTTCTTAAAATGCATCAACCAAGTTCTAAATGAATGATGTTGTTGTCTACCGTGCCTTTTAATTTGGATATATGTGTTTAATTTCGTCCAGTTTGAATTAAATCAATGGGTCTTCAAAAAGCTCACTAAGTTGGGGCTAAAAAATTCCAGATAATCAAGCCACCATTCGAAAACCAAGTACTTTTGTGTGGTTATTTCTCAATTTAAATGTTAAAACCAAGATGAGATGGTCCCGGTCCATTCAATAAAATCAAGTCAACTACTTTGATTTGATTCCTGGATTTGAGAACAGATATTAAATCTCATTGACATTTGCTGTTATGATTTTGGTTTTACACAATTGGCGCATCATGTTAGTTTTTCAAGATTAGTGTTTTTCTTTTTGGTGTACAGTCAGGTTGTTACTGAGTCATGCTTGAGCAAAATCAGCACTTTATAGAGGGTTATATATTCTTGAGGTAGCCATCATGCAGTTTTAATCAGCCCTAGAAAAACAATTTTTTTTTTTCGCATGCTCAATAATACATTTTCTATGAGCAGTGATAAAGCATTGTAGTAAACCTGCTGAATATATATATATATATATATATTTAAATAATTGTTACCATTGTTATGGTTACTCTTAGATTTTGACATACAGATTGACTCGTCTAATGCTAATAGTAAAAAGCATACAAACATAAGCTCATGTGCAGCTTTACTTCCATTCCCTTATCTTCTGACCTAAGTAGTATGAACATAGCCACTGGAGATATGATCCAATTGTTATATTAATTCTTGCTTCCTTAGGCTCAAATAAGATTGGATTGAATAGTCTATATACTGGAATGACTAATATTTTTACAGAATCAAGTTGGCATGCCACAGAAATTCATTTTATTTAGATTGAAATAGATTGAGAAAATAAGCTTGAGCTTCATTGGTCCAATGACTTCTATTACTTTTTAATTACTTCAGGCAATATGCTTTAGGCCTTACGATTAACATTGACTCTGCAAACTCTTTTATGTACTCCTCGTGATAATAACTTTGTTTGGTGAAAGCAATTTTTGTATAGGATGCTCTCTATTTGTTCAACAATATATTTTGCTCTCTAACCGTCGTTACCATGCAATGGAGTTTTTGACATTTCTCTTTTGGAATGCTTTTGATGTTCAGTGACGACATGTGGATTAGCAAGAGACGCTCTGAACCTTCTTCGGGAGAGGAAAGATGGTTACGACATTGTCATCAGTGATGTCAACATGCCTGACATGGATGGTTTTAAACTTCTAGAGCATGTCGGACTTGAAATGGATCTTCCTGTGATTAGTCAGTTCTTTGCCATTAACTTGTGGACTTTCATCTTAAATGTCAAATTTGTTTACTATTTTTGCATCTCATATTTACTTGAAGAATCAAAGCTTGCTTCTGACAAAAATGTACTATGTCCATTCATAGTGATGTCTGTTGATGGAGAAACAAGTAGAGTAATGAAAGGAGTTCAGCATGGAGCATGCGACTATCTACTTAAGCCAATACGAATGAAAGAACTTCGGAATATATGGCAGCACGTATTCAGAAAGAAGATACATGAGGTGAGAGACATTGAAATTCTTGAAGGAATGGAAAGCATACCAATGGGGGGTAGAAATGGATCAGACCAATCCGATGATGGGCACTTTTTTTGTGGAGAGGATTTTACATCAACCAAGAAAAGAAAAGATGTTGAAAACAAGCATGATGACAAAGATCCTGGTGACAATTCTTCCACAAAGAAAGCCAGAGTAGTTTGGTCCATAGATCTTCATCAGAAATTTGTCAAAGCTGTAAATCAGATAGGATTTGATAGTAAGTGTCATATATATCCTTGATTTCAAAATTTTTGACATTGGATAGTGACATCCATTGTGGATCTTCATGTATTCGATGAAAATTTCTTGACATAGGTTTGTCATTTATGTGGTTTTCAATGATATAGCCTGCATCTTTATCATGCTTCCATGGAGCCATGACATGTAATGTCTGTTTGGCAGAAGTTGGTCCTAAGAAAATACTCGACTTGATGAATGTACCATGGTTGACAAGAGAAAATGTTGCAAGCCACTTGCAGGTATTCCTTCAAAAAATGACTAAACAGCATTCACATCCTTTTTAATGTTACTGTCCATATTGTCTATGAGGATTTTTTATTTTTAGACAATAAGATATTTCTTACAGGAAAGGCTTTTCCTTATGCAGAAATATCGTCTCTATTTGAGCAGATTGCAGAAGGAAAATGACTTGAAAACTTCTGTTGGTGGAATAAAGCATTCAGACTCACCTTTGAGAGATTCTGCTGGCAGTTTTGGTACCCAGAACTCAATCAACTTACAGCAGGGTGATGCTCCAAATCAGAGCTATGGATTTCCTGGCAATAGCTTAATTGTCCAAAATGCTGAGCCTAGAGGCCATGACAGTGACCGGAAGGGAATTGTTTCAAAGACTGCTGCAGAACCCAAAAGGGCTTTAACTGTTGAAGTTCCTGAACCTTGTAAACCCAGGAATTCACAATTGGATTTTGGTCATTCTTTTACTTCTCCAGGATCTGAAGTAAACTTTTCGGCATTTGATTCAAACTTCCCAGCCCGATTTTCATGGTGTGAAATTCCACAGATTCAACTGAAGCAAGAACATAACCCACTTCACATAGATGATGGGTTCAACCAGCTATCTTTTCCTGGTCAACAACAGCACATCCAACCTGACTATTCACAGCCAGCGCACCCCATTATTTCTGGTTCTTCTGTAACTGAAAGAGAGGTAGGGGGCTCTATTAAAACGAAGCCTTTGTATGATGAATGCAGGCACAACACCAGCCATGTAAGTTCAACAGGAAGTTCAATCAACTCCAGTGATGTTCAAACCAAGGCCCATATGGGAAATCATCAACATCAAACTTTTGAACCCATTTCCGTGAACTCATCAACCATGAAAAGTCAAAGCTTCAATCTGAGTTGCGTATCGGACTTGGAATCTTCCCAAAAAAGTATAAATTGGGGAATGCAACCTTTTACAGCTTTGGACGATGACTTTCAGGTCTGTTGGCTTCAAGGTGATTGCTATTCTATGAATCTTGGACTTCAAAATATTGAGCTGCCAGAGTACTGTGATCCAGGGCTCATTGCTGAAGTTCCAACACATTTACATGATGCAGTGAGGTTTGACTATGAGAATCTCTATGAACCAACAGAATATGCTCTAATATAGCAAGGTTTATTTATAGCATGATCTTGCTCCATCTGCCATGGAACTTCATCATTTTCTATTTATTTTAGATGACCTCTCTATCTAGGAGTCTCTTATCTCCTATTGATTCAGGCATTATTTCCTGGACGGTCAAGTCTTGGATGTAGAAACATGTATAATAGGGATGATGACAAACATTGAGCATAATAAGCTTGCTTCTTGAAGTTTCTCTAACATGCGACCTTTTAGTTTTGTATATGTATCTATGGTCAAAACGCACATGTGCGTGCTGCAACTGTCATTATTCCTTTGAAATTTTGTAAACGAAATGCAAAGCCACTAGAAGTTAAATATATCATATTCTCGCAAATCCTTTTCTAATTATAAAGTTCAAACGCGTCGCAATTGCTATATATTCATTCTTCTTAACTGAGTGCACTGTTCAGGCATCAACAAACCTTTCAACTTCCACTAAACTGTTTTAAAACAGAAATAAAAAAAGGAAACAGTACATTTTATTCAAAATTGCATGAAAGCACATCACTTTTTACATGCACCGTGTAACAATAATGCCAATCCTAGATGCAAAAACATAGCATTCTTTTTATATCCCGAAAACTGCTTACAACTAACTATCCACTAGTATTACCCTAATCTGAATCCCACTGTCACTGCAGGTTTGTCTTTCTTCTTTGTATTGTGTAATTACAAATGAAAATCTTCATAATCAATAGCTGGTTCAATCGATTCCTTGAAATAGCTTGTCTATGGGAGCTTAATGCTGAATATTTGGAGAAGCATTCTCATGTGCTTTTTTCCTTGTTAGCAAAGTGATCGAGTGGGTTGTGCTTTGGTTAACTTTTGGTACAACACGCTTGGAGCTTTGAGCATTGACTGAAGGCCTTGGAGGATGCTGAAAGCTTGCTTCCTGGACCATATAGGAAGAGGGCTTTCTTCCAAGTTTAGGAGATCGAGGCCGTGTCAATGGAATCTGCAATACATTATAATTCGAAAATTAAAATGCATACAAATCTAATTTCTGCTAATACAAGCAGTATTATAGCAAGGTTTTATGTGGAACAACCTTCGATTTTACTTGCAAATGTGATTTTTCGACCTCCTTCCCATTGTTTTTCCCTTCAAGCTTCTGAAAGAACTGGCAGAGCAAATGAAACAATGTATCAAAGCCATAGCTTACTTACAGATAAGGGGTTCATACAAATAACCAAAGTTTCTAATCTTGCCTCTTTACGTTTTGCAGCTCTTTCGTCACTTCTAAAGCTAAAAGGAGAAAATATAATTGAAGACCGTACTTTGCTTCCACTTGCAGTTGAAGATTTTGTGCGGCTGCCATACAGTTAGTCAAGGATAATTTAGATAGTGTTGTATTTTAATGTTAATATACAAGCTCCAAAAGAAAGCAAAATAATGAAAACGTCTAAAAAGCTGTTTGCCTAGGCATGCAAATTCATGCATTCAATAATGAATTTCTTTTAATGTTTACTCACAATATGAAATCAATAAGGATTAAGCCAAGTAGCAAGTTTGGAACAAATTCCTGAGAAATGTTTGAGAAGTGAGCATGTGTGTATTGCCTGACTAATTATGGTAAGCATTATAAGTTCAATACAAATATGAACTATATTGAAATTTAGGTAGCAGATTCTTACTCCCCAGAGATGGCCTGCAATATCCCGCCTGCTATTCTTCCTCCAGAAACTGATTTATTGAGCAGAGACTGACTTCTGCAAGAAAACATATTCACTGTGAGCACAAAAAATATTTAGAAAGGACCAACTTACTAGGCTTTGTAGAGGACATAAATACCTTCTATCTTCTGACTGGCGATTTATTGAAGGAAGAAGCTTTGATATCCCATAAACAGATGCCTACAGTTTGCAAAAATAAGTCATCAGCTCATGTTTGTAGATATTTTCTGAGAACAATGCACAGGAGGGCAGTTGTGTGCTGCATATATGGCAACTGAAAAGTCATCACAAAGAGGAACGGAGATACCCTTGTTGAATTTTGTGGCATAGCTGAACTCTCTTTTGACATTCCGGTAGAACTTTTGATGGTTTCTCTTGTGCTAGGAGCCAAATTAATGGACATGTGGACAGATTTTGCATTTAATCTCTTTCTATCCATCAACTCTTCCAGAGATTTCTTATTACTTGGATTGACATTTGGTCCACCCTTCAGCTGTGTGGAATTAACCTGTTTGATAGAAGACTTCGGGACTTTAGAAGCTCTACTCTGACATGAAGATTTTGATGACGAATTCATTTGTCTTTTATTACTAGGTACAGCCACATTCTCCTTTTCAGCAGTTTCCTGATTCAAATGGTAATAACACAGAGTTGATAATTTAGCAGAACGTATGAAAAGAAGGCATAAAATTGCAGAATTGACCTTATTGGGCATTTTTGCTACCTGAGTGGCCAAAATCTTGTCAGATCCCTCAGCATTATCAAGCTGCTTTGGATTTTCAATCTGAATAGAGCTTCCCGCCTCAATCATTTCTTCTATTACTTTTTTAGTTGTTTCCACCATTGCATTTTGTAACCTATCCTCTGGGTGAGATTCAGGAGACTCAGCTAGTGCATGGACATCTTTTTCCTGTTTTATACCAACAACAGTATTGCCAGTTGCCTCAGCTTCCACAAAATCTATAGGAGTATCCTTGTGAGTTCTGCCCAGTATCTCTACTTCAGGAATGTTATCATCCGTAATTTCTGCTTCAGAAACTTTAGCAGCTGCAGTTTTTGCTTCAGGAACATTATTGGCGGCAGTGTTTGCTTCAGAAACATTAGTGGCTGCAATATCTCCCTCAGGAACACTACTAAGTGCAGTATTTGCTTGCTCAAGCAAGGCTGCTGCTTTCATTGCAGCTCTCTGCTTGTAATGAGCTTCAAAATAAGCCTTCTTCTGAGCAACAGAACCTGGCTTGGAAAACTGCTCAACTTCTTCTAAATAGCGATTGTGAGAGAAAGTTGACCACTTTTCCCAAGCTAAAGTTTCCGACATAAATCTCCCAAACGAGATTGATTCAGTTAAGGCACGAAGGGGGTCCCCCTGTAATTCAAACATTTCCCAGTGAACACACAGCTGTTAGTCTTTAATGTTACAGAAACCAAAAAAACACTAAACATAGAGACGCCTAAAAACTCCCAAGGTTTATACTTTTCTTGATTAGAAAATCAATAAGTACAACCACGATCTGCTATTAACCCAAATCAAGTTGCTTAATGCTACAATATTAAAGATATTAATGCCAAGTAAAATAAATAAACTCGGGTCAAAGGATTTCAATGAAGAAATATTAATACATACAAGTCCAAGGAATGACAATTATCAGTATCAATCCGCATATGTATAATACATAACAGGAAGCACTAAAATCTGCATTTAAACACATAAAAAAGACCAAAAAAAAAAAAATGAAAAATGAAAATATGCACCTGTAAAACACCCCAAAGCCCAAATGATCAGAAATACGTTTGGAAAAAGTTGGAAATAAAAAAATGGGATAAATTAATTCAACAAAATTTGTGAAATTCATTTGGAATTTCCTAGTTTCAAGCTTGGTACAAAAACAAAAACGCTTATTTATGAAATTTAACTAACAAACCAAATAAAATTCTACCATTTATTAAATGAATTCCAAACTTCAAATTCATTTATACTAAACAGAGTTAAAGTAAAACATTTAGTTATGTAATTAAGCATTTAATCAAGAACTCAAGTTATTAAAGGACTAACCCACTATCCACTAGCCTTCTAAGAACCGATTTACACTCTGTTCGGTCCGATCAAATGGAAGGAAATATCAATTAATTCTCCATTTACCCATTTGAACCGCATATATTTTCCAACACTTGTAAATAACCAAACTGGGAATAGAAGCAAACTGACAACAATTAAACCAAAACCCACGAAAGATTACAACAGAAATTGTTTCAATACCCATTAATTAAACATAAAAATTGATAAATATAGAAAAAGAAAATATTTAAGGACTAACCTCTTTGGCTTCACGAGAAGCACTAGATGGGTCAGAGAATGATCTCATAAGACATGTTGGTTCAGCCATTTCACTATTGTATAAAAAAACGAAACCCTTTATTTTCAAAACCCTTCTTTTTCTTTCTCTTCTTTCTTTCTATAAATGTTTATTACAAAACTCTTCAGTCTCTTATGGACAACGGCTTCAAGGGCTCTCTGATCGCTCTTCCTTTCACTTTAAATTTGAAAATCTTAAAGATGATGGCCCAATGGTTCAATTACATGTCCAGGCGAGAAAGACACAAGAAGAGAGAGAAAAAAGGGTTTCTGTGTATAGTACTGTAAAGTGCAAACTGCTTGAAATTGAAAGTAACTGAAATTTGCAGAGAAAAGGAAGAAGCTTTTGGTGTGCAGGCAATTTTGTTTGCCTTTAAAGTGCAGGGTTTTATATAAATTTTTGATTTTTGATACACCAAACAAATCAAATAAATAAATGAAAATACCTACCAAAAAAAGTTTTTGGTTGCAACCAGAATATTAACGATAATATTATTCAGATATAAATCAGTTATAGATAAATTTTATTCATAAATTATATTTAGCATTTTATTTTCTAAAAAATCCTATATATATATTATACAAATCAAATAAAAACATTTAATACAATTAAAATATTGGTGTATATCCACCGAAAATAGAAACAGAGGAAATAGCAAAAAAAATTTAAATAATAATACACTAAGTTTTTGCAAGAGCGTGGAGGATGTGGGGCGCACGTGGGAAGCTCCTAACGTCTAGTTTTTTTTTTTTTTTTTTTTCCTTTTTTTGTCATCTTATTTTGGTTCTTACAAGTGGAAAAGTAAGAAACAAAAAATATAAAAAGAAATGAGTGTGTGAAGCGAATGAAATGTGGGCCGATAGATGCCTCACAGATTGAGAGAATCTGCTTTATTATTATTATTATAGGAAATTACGGTTTGGTCCAGCATTGTTTGAATTTGAAATGAGGAAAGGCAGACAAATCAAGTCTTGTAATAGGTATCAAGCAACGGCTTTCGTCTGCAATTATTGTTGATAGAGTCCACCTTTATTTTACTGGACCCACTCAACCATTCTCTTTTTAACGGTAAAAATTGTTCAAACTCATTATTATTTTTAATAAACAAACAAGTCCTACGTATCATGAATGTTATTTTCAAGTGCACCAAAATAATATTAAAAAAAAAAAACACAGTTAAATATTTCCGACGGTTGAGATGAGATAAATTATTTTTTGGTTAATCAAACACGTAGAATTCAAGCTTTAAATATTTGGAGGAAATATTTTTATTCAATTTTATATATTTATTTAGTGTGAATATGAACTAATCGAGCTGATGAGCTATGATTTTTTACATAAAAAGTTTATAGTATAATTCTTTCGGCGTTTTGATTAAATGACATCCTATTTTATAACATCTTGGGTTTATAAAGATTTGATTTTTTTTTTATGAAATTTAAATTTTATTTTTGAACCATACAAAATATTTAAACCGAAGCACTTTAAAGATAAATCCAACAACCTAAGCTTAACCTAAGACCAAAAGGCCCATCGAATATGTCCAATAAAACAAGAACCTGTCGTGTCCTCTATGTTGTTTGTGTAATGTGATGCAGAAGCCCAATTCTGTTTTAAGGTGTATGGTTTGTCCTTTATTTAAATTAAAAAACTTATGATTGGTTCGGTGGATAGGGGAGTCCATATCCCGTATAACTAAGTCATTTCCTTAAAGAATCTGGCTGCTGCGCTGACAGGGTTGACAAAGTGACAATTCTCTACTTAATCTTTTCTTTCTTCTAGGTTTTCAGACCTCGGTTCCTTCACACATCTAAAACTATGACTCAGATCTGCTTCACTCGTGAATCAAATGATCGAAAAGAAATGTATTTTGCGGAGATGCAAAGAAGAAAGGATAGCTTATCTTTTGCGGCAGTAAACGAAATTGGTGAGAGTTGTTCTTCTTCTTCGGCTGATTTCGTTTCAATATATCAAAGTCTTCCTCATTATCTCATGTCCTGCTTAGACTATTGTGCTATCTTTGTTAATCATAGACTATTTGATGTGACGAAGGATGAGATGGCTCGGCTTTTATCAGCTGAAGCTCTGGTACCAGAAAAAGAAGGGGAACTCATAGATGATGTAGCAAATGAAGTTATTGACGAGTTAATTCATCGCGGACTGCTGATAGAAATGCACACCGGGTTATATAGTCTTGATTATGGGCTTCGTATTGACGTTAACGAACCATATCTAGATTTATGTATTGTGCAGGTCGATGAAGTGGAATTTTTGGCTGAAGCTGCGAATTTACCTGTACGGGCTATAATACAAGGTATTTGGAACGACAGTCTTCCTTCTGATTTCGAAATCCTTCAAATTCGTTCTCTATTTGCGGGTGCACCCGGAACCCTAAATTGTTATCAGGCCTGTATAGTAACTATCTGCAAGTTGCAGTATTTAGTGGTGTTACATTTGTTTGATTGGATAAATAGATTACCTGACGAAGTGGGTGACTTGTTTCACCTGAGATATTTGGGCTTGCATGGGTTCTCTCTTGATGAACTTCCACAGACATTAGGCAACCTTCAAAACCTACAAACTTTGGATTTAGTCGATGGAATGCTGAACGAATTGCCTTTACAGGTCATGGATATTCAACAGTTGAGACACATAAATATAGATATGCACCAGACGCTCAGTCGGAGAATATGCGAGCCAGGGGCACTTATAGTTCCAAGTGGAATTGGAACATTGAAAAATCTTCTTACTTTAGGTTATGTATATGCTGGAGGCGGCATAGCCAGTGAACTAAGCTCCTTAACCCAACTGCAACAACTCCGTGTTGCCGGTGTGTCTGAAGATCATTCCACCGCACTATTTGCAGCCATTACGAACATGGAAAATCTTTTCTCCTTGTCACTCAAAGCAGATGAATGCCACTCTCTTTATTCATCTGTTCTGGATTTGGAATCATTTTCCCCTCCATCTTCTATTAAACATCTGAGTTTATATGGTGCCCTTGTTGAAATGCCTGCTTGGCTTGCCTCCATAGAAAACCTCACTGTGTTAAATTTAAGTTATTCCAATCTATTAGAGCCCCCAGCCCCTACACTCCAATTTCTCCCCAAATTAAAGGTTCTTCGTGTACATTGTGCTTATAAAGTACACTGCATCGGTAGAGAGTTCTGTGACGCTGGTGGGTTTCCGAAGCTTGAAACACTTATTTTCAATCGTGAGGATAAGCTAGTGGAGTGGACAGAGATAGTCCGTGGATCCTTTCCGAGTTTAAGGCATCTTGAATTTTGGTTTTGTCCAAACTTCAGGTTTCTTCCAGAAGGCTTACAGAATATTTCTAGTCTTCAGGTGTTGACTTTGTATGATACACATATGGACCTGGAAAGGCAATTATTGGGTGAAGAGAGTTACAAGATCAAGCATATTTCAGAAGTCAGCATCTTCAATTTCTGAAAATGTAAACGAATTAATAATAAATAAGCTAGAAAAAAAAAAAAAAAAACTAATAATGTGAATGGAGTGATTCTACAGCTAATATGATAGACTAAATTTACTTAAAAATTTCTCGCAGTTTTAGATATTGAACATTTTGTTGGCAGCAAGTAAATCCGATCTGCATAGGGGACTTTCAGTACTTAGCATTTCAATATCTTCCGTCTTTTTAGTTTTCCTTAGATGACAACTAAAATATAGGCTACTACAGGATAACAACCAAAGCTTCGTACATAGTACTAACCGAAAAAAAAAAAAAAAAAAAAAAAAAAAGAAAGGTCATTTAGATAAACTTCACATACATATAGGAAGTGAATGATCATTGAACATTGATATCAAGAATCTTGCCAGTGGTAGAAGCTTTAGGAATCGTTATATACAAAACTCCATCTCTAACCTCAGCTTTTATTTTCTCGAACTGTATGTTCTCAGGTAATGCAATTCTGCAGCTATATTTCCCATAGCTCTTAGCAGACCATCCTCCATCTTCTTCTTCTTCTTCCTCCATTCCATTTTCAGCACCATTGACGTTACTTTTCTTGGGCACCTTCTCTGCTTTCAGAACCAACATCTTCTCTTCGACCCATACCTTCACATCTTCTTTAGTCATTCCAGGCATGTCAAATCTCATCTTGTAATCTGTTTCTCCTTCTTTTATCTCCCATGGAGTCCGTCCTCTGCTATACCCACTTCGTTCAACTGGTGATGATGGCTCTGATTGCCAAGTACCCGAATAGGCAAACGGGTCGTCCATCATTCTCTCCATCGTCTCCATCATCTGCTGTACTGTTCTAGCCGTAGGGAATCTGTCCCATAGCCCTGCAATTCAAGATTTTCCTCAAAATCTTAAAAACACCACTTTTTACAACTAAATTTAGAAAACTAAGAGACAACCAATTGATTTGTTAACTAATTAATTAAACTAATTACATACCTACTGGAGCAACCGGAGCCGTTCTTTTCTTGGTTTGGGGCTGTTGGTGGTGCTGCTGCTTGGCGGCTTTCTGTAAGTAATCAAGATTGTCTCTGTTTTCAGCTGCCTTTGCTTTGACAATGAAATGAAGGTTTCTTGGTCGAGCCGAGGTGCTTTGTGATGATAAAGGAAGAGAAAAGCTTAAATTGGAAAGAGCTCGAGACATATTTTATGAAGGAAAGAACTCCAAGCTTTTACTTGACCGGTGGAGAAACACAGAAAGAATTGATGATATTTAAAGAAAAGAGTGGACATTTCTGGAAACAGCATTTTGTAATGGGTAGAAAATGGGAGTAGCAGAGGACCTTAACGTTCTGGAAGTCTCCAGAAATTCATTCGTTAACCTCTGGCTGTTTCTGAGATAATTTTGTTTCTAATTATAGATAAGGCTCGCTGTTCTTGATGTTGACCCTAATTGGGCCAGTAACTAGGCCAGGCCCATCCTGGTCCATCTCCGAAAATTATTATTTTGGTTAGATTCGATTTGACCCATGCACCCGACCAATCAATAAAGGATTTTTTAAAAAATTATTAATATTTTATTTTTTTTCCAGTAAATATTTAAATAGTTAGTATAATATATGAAATGCACTTGTATGCTGCATATACGTAAATTTTCAGAAGTTACTGAATACTCTTATCCTGAAAAGGAAAGAACTTTCTCTTTTGAAAAAATACTGTTGCATGAATTTATATTGCAAATACTATGTGATATTGATAAAGTAATTTTCATCACATTAATAATAATTATACATTTTCACTAATAAAAAGTAAAGGAAAAAAGAAAAATTTACAAATCCATATTCCTTAGCATAATTGGTGACTGTCAAAAGAAAATATCTCTTCCAGATTACTAAAGCCATCCCATGAAAGGAAACAGTCTCCATTATCAATCCAATTCTGATGAGATTCTTCAATTCTTGAACAAAAAGATTCAGATTTATCAGTACAAGAGTTCAAAACAGATCCTGCATCAAATTCTTTTCTTAAAGATTCACTATCTATCTGATAATCCTTCACTTTTGACTCTTCTTTAGAGGTTTCAGCTTCTTCTGTATCAGTTCTCTTATGGGTTTGTGGGTCTATACCAAGAATCTTTAGTTTCTTCTTAATTCTTGTATTCCAATGGTTCTTTATTTCATTATCTGTACGGCCTGGAAAATGTGCAGCAATTTTAGACCACCTGCACAATTACTCAAAATTTAATAATTTCATACAGATGTGTTTAATAGTGATTTAAAAAGGATAATCACAAGAATTAACTTCGAACCTGTTACCCAAACGCGAATGGAGTTCGATGATTTGATCTTCTTCTGCTTCTGTTAAAGCTCCTCTTTTAAGATCAGGCCTTAAGTAATTCATCCATCTCAATCTGCAGCTCTTCCCACACCTCAACAAACCTATTAACCATAGGAACAAGAAAAATATTGTCTTTCTGTTACAAAAACAAGAAATGCCAAGAAGTTAGTTAATCAAGAGAAGAAATTTGCATTCTTATTACCTGCAAGTTTTGGGACAAGTCTCCAACATTGGATTCCATTGTTGAGAATGAAGTTGGTAAGCTTTTGGTCTTCTTCCATAGTCCATGGACCTCTCTTCAATCCAATTTTGTCACAGCAAGGTTGTCTTCCCATATTGCAGAAGGTTAAGTAATTTCTTGATTATGATCAACAAGAAACAAGAAACAAGAAACACTCTGATTAAAGAGCTAAGCTTTGAAGATTAAAAGGAAGTTGTATAATTATTATAAAATCAAGAAAAGATTCCGTGACAGTTCATATTCTAACCTAAAGAATAAGAGAAACCAATGATTAGAGAGCATAAATCAATCCTAAAAACTATAAATTAGAATGGGTTTTGATTTTTGATTAGAGAAATTGAATAATTAATGGTAAAGTCAAGTAAAAATATGGTGGAAAAAGACGTGAGTCGTTGTCATTTATTGACAATTTTGCATTAGAATAAACTATTGCTTGCCTTCACTAGTTGAATCAAGAAAGCAAGAATGCGATAATAATATTAATTAATAACAATTCTTTGATCTGCTTTTTATTTGGCCAGCTTCATCAATGGGGCGCAAACCCCTTTCTTTTATCTACTTAATGCTCTGTCCTTTTTGTTTTTTCACCCATCATGCTTTCCACAATTGACATTTTTGTATTTCTTTGCTTGAGATGTCAAAACTTTATGGTGTTTTACTCTTTTTCTTTCCTTTCTTTGCTTGAGATGTCAAAACTTTATGGTGTTTTACTCTTTTTCTTTCCTTTTTTTTCAATTCTAACGCTACAGTTCTCTTCTGAATTTTTTGTTGTTTTTTTTCAAATTTAATCTATATTTTTTTATTTTATCGATCAATATTTTATATTTATTTTTTATTGTCAATTATAGCTTGCATTTAAAATTTGATTTGAGTGATGCAGTTTTAGAAGCGAAGAAATATATTTGAAAACTTTGAAATTACTAACAATTGTCTGTTAGTTGTAAAGTCATATCAAGTTCTTTCAAATTTGTAGCGGTATGAAAAGGAAAATGTCTCAACCAATTCTAAAATAAGGATGAACATCTCAAGAACTATGTGAATATGAATTAACATATTGTGGGACCAATTAACGACAAAGAAAGTAACAAATTAATGAACATTGCACGGGATATCGTAATTGATAAAAATAAATAAATTTAATATAGTAATAGAAAAAATTAAAAGGGTTGACTAAATTTATTTAATTATTATTTCAGGTTGAATGTCCAATCCACTTAGTCATAACTCATAACACAAGCAATTAAGAGAGTTACACTACTACTTCATAATTACTAAAGAAGCAAATGTAAATGATTGGATTCATTTTAGTCAAATTTTTAAATTTGAGTAAATTTTTTTTTTTAAATCATTTAAAAATTTATTTTTCATCCTTATAATTATTTTTCCTAGAGATATTACATATCAATTAATTGTAATATAATAAAATAAAACTTTTTATTATTGTTTTATTTACCTTAATTTATTCTTATTAAATTTAGACCCGCATAAATAAGTCTTTCTCCTATGTTAATGTAAACTTATGAAACACGTGTTGATTTGACATGTCAGCGGACAATATACCAGAAGTCAAAGTCAATGAATCCTAAAATATGGGCCTGTGTTTTCATTTAATTGAACAATATAGTATTTCATTAAACCCATAAGAGCTAAATCGAAATTCAGCCCAGCCCAAAAATAAGGTTAGGGCTGTAATACTGCGCCTCATGTATATTTTTTACTTTTACGAATATGGAAATAAATTTCTCTTAAAATTAATAAATTTTAGTAATTACAAATTATGTACATTTTATTTATTGATATGTCCACCTTTTTCACGTGGACTATTTTTTTTCTTTTTGCCATGAAATATAATATAAAGATTTTTTCTTTTTTAATAAATATATTTTTTAAAATATTAAACTATATCTTCACAGATCGCTCATTATGAATTAATTATTCTTCAATTATTATTTTTTTTTTAAGATTTAATTTTTAAAAAATGGTTAACATTATTTTCAAAATTTTCATAATAGATATATATATTTTTGAAAATAATCATTAATAGCATTATTTCCTACAACGACAGTTAAAACCCACCGGTCATTTTGTAATCAATCTTCCGTCCAACTCCCTTCACCTTTCCACCACTGCCTGCCATTCTCAAAGGTTCCAAATGATGCCACCAACAACAAGAATCCATTAGAGATACCTAATTCATTTATTCAAACAAAAGGTTTACGGATTAAATCATAAAATTTTTGCTCAAACCAGAATTTAATTATAGAATTTTTATCGAAATGAGATTGTTTCTGACCATTTAGAGAAAATTTTTTAATTTAAGTGAGAGTGTTTGTGCGATTTAAAAGTGGGATCAAAAATTTAGTTTAAATAAATAAATATTTTTAGGAAATTACATAACGGAGGTCCGTTACCATTTTAATCAATACTTCATTAATTTTTTTTTTAAATTATAAACTGTAAATTAATTAGCTTAAATTTGAACTTAACATAGCACAACTGCATAAATGAGTTGAGTTGGAGCTGAACTCAAACTCGACTTTTTTTGAACCAACTGAGTTTGAATTTGAGCTCAACAATACTCTGCTCCAACTCAATGGTTTTCTGACATCCTTTAAACATCCTCATTATTGATTTATGTTATATAAATCTTGTCTTGACGTGAAGAAGCAAAGTACACAGGAAGCGAATACCCAAAAAACATAAGCTAATGAAATGGATCATTTTACTCCAACTATGCACCCTCTCCTCCCCCTACTCCTACTATTCATAACCGTCACCGGCGTCTGTTATTATCTATGGAAAACCAGGTCGGAGATGATCCTACCGTCGCCGAAGTGGCGGCTACCCATAATTGGCCACCTCCACCTCCTTACAGACATGCCCCATCACACCTTTACTGAGTTCTCCAACAAGCTTGGCCCTTTATTTTATCTCCAACTTGGCCAAATCCCCACCATTGTCATCAACTCAGCTCACTTCGCCAGGCTCGTTCTCAAAACTTATGATCACGTCTTCGCCAACCGCCCTCAACTCGTCTCCGCTCAATACCTCTCCTTCGGCTGTTCCGACGTCACTTTCTCCCCTCACGGCGCATATTGGCGACAAGCGAGAAAGATCTGCGTCACCGAGTTACTTAACGCGAAAAGGGTCAGCTCGTTTCAGCTGGTTCGGGACGATGAGGTGAATCGGTTGTTAGCTGCTGTGTTGGCTCAGTCCGGAAAGGAAGTTGACATGAGCAAACTTTTCTTTAATTTAGTTAATGACATATTGTGTAGAGTAGCGTTTGGGAGGAGGTTTATTGAGGAAGGGAAAGAAGGGAAAATGGTGAATGTTTTGACAGAAACACAAGCCTTACTTGCAGGGTTTTGTATAGGGGATTTCTTTCCAGAGTGGAAGTGGGTAAACTCAGTCAGTGGGTATAAAAAGAGGTTGATGAAGAACTTGGAGGATCTAAGAGCAGTATGCGATGATATCATAGAGGAACATTTGAAGAAGAAGATGGAAAGCGATGATGAAAAGGAAGATTTTGTGGATGTTTTGCTTAGGCTTCAAAAGAGAGTGGATTTGGAGGTTCCCATTTCTGATGATAATCTCAAGGCTTTAGTGCTTGTAAGTAAATGTTACTGATAAATTGCACCAACAATTCGTAAAATATCCATCATATTTCCTTTTATTATTATAATTATTATTGCCCATCACGTTTAAAAAAATCAAAATTTGCAAAAGTATACTTCAATTAACTCCTCTGAGTTCAATAAATGCCAACAGGATATGTTTGTCGCTGGAACTGATACATCATCATCAACACTAGAATGGACATTGACAGAGCTAGCAAGACATCCAAGATTTTTAAAGAAAGCACAAGAAGAGGTGAGAAAGATTGCATCAGGCAAAGGAATGGTTGATGAAAATGATCTCCAACACCTGCATTACATGAAAGCTCTTATAAAGGAATCAATGCGCTTGCACCCACCGGTTCCTCTTCTTGTTCCCCGAGAATCTATGGAGAAATGCATTCTTGATGGATATGAAATACCTGCCAAAACTCGCGTTTTGATCAATTCCTACGCTATTGGAAGGGATCCGAAATTGTGGGAGAATCCTCTCGTGTACAATCCCAAGAGGTTTGTAGAAAATGATATTGATATCAAGGATCAGGATTTCAGGTTTCTACCATTTGGAGGAGGAAGGCGAGGGTGCCCTGGTTATACCTTCGGATTAGCAACAATTGAAATTGCACTTGCTCGACTTCTATACCATTTTGACTGGGCATTGCGTGATGGAGTGGGAGCTGATGATGTAGACCTTAGTGAGATTTTCGGGCTCGCCACCAGGAAGAAATCTGCACTTTTTCTTGTACCATCAATCAGTAAGGAGTATCAGTTCAGGGGAGATGAAATTTAGTCAAGAGACTAAATTATGTTAACTTTGTTGTGATTTACAAATCCAATAATAAAGCTTCAATAGTTGAAGGAAAAGGATAACAAAATTTCTTGATTCAAATAAATTCAACTAACATTACATATTTCATACATGCGCACAACAAGCTATTTTGCATATCAATGTCTATGAAAGAAATAGGTCATGTGAATTCTATGAACAAAACCATAAAGTAAGCTTGTCCTGTATGCTGCTTCACTCTCAACTTTATGTGCACGTTCGAAGCTTCATTTTCATAGAAGCAACTTTTTTAACATTGTGGAGCATATGGTCTCTTCAGCTTTAGCCTTTAACTCTGGTAAATGAAAGAAATGATGAAAACAAATTTGAACAGTATTCTATGTCAAACAAGAAAAATACCGGGAATTAAGTAAACAAGGGGCATTTCTTAATAGACGAGTAACTTCTTTAACCGAAAAGCTGTTGAATTATCACAACTCACTTGGTATTTTCTTTGGAAACTTCCTCTGTTTCCTCAGCTGAATTTAGAGCCGTAAGCTTTCCAAAAGATTCTTTTGCACCCCCAAAGATGTCTTTCACTTTATCAAATACTGTTTTGAGTTGGTCTTTTGTTGGAAGCTGGAGATTGGAAATAGATGCATAGAATGTCGAAAATATCAAAATCTCAATCATGTTAGCCAACATATTTGTAATGGACAGCTAACAATCCTATGAAAACTACAATCTTGGATTCTTTTATGCATTGTTTCAAGTTCAGCAAGCTCAAATGCTATAATCCAAAATAAACAACAAAAACAACAACAGAAAAAAGAAAAGAACCGAAAAACACTACTGACCTCAATAACATCTGAGGTAGAAAGTGCAGCCCTCATATTGCCATTTTCCTTCACATTCAACAATTAAAAAAATTCAGGTAAGAAAGTGGATAAATTGTTCTTACTCATTTTTCACAGATATTACATTAATATGCTAAGCGCATGGGAAAAAACAGATTAAAATTGAACTTCATACAATGTAAGAGAGGCTATGGGGGACATTACAACAAGTTTGTAACCGTATCTGAATTCAGTAGCTGACCGCAGTACGCGATATTGTTTAAATGCCGTTTTCTGTATCTCCTTCTCATCCTACTTGAATTAAGGCCACCAGTCAGTAGAAAATTGCGGAGAAAAAATTGTCTAAACAAACTAAAAATGATGATTTGGTAAGCATCATCAGAAATTTTTCATGCTAACAGAGTAACAGTCTAATATAGGATAAATATCAATTCAATTTCCTTCTGCTTTTCTTTACCCTGCATATGAAATCTTCATACATCAATAAATTTCACAAGAGACAGAGCGCGTTATTTGGTCAGGATCCAATCTAGCAGTAACAGCAAAGACAAAACACTAAAGACACAAATGCTATCAGAAATGTGGTTATGTACGTGCAAGGCCTAATACAAGGCATAAATTGTGGCCAAGTGACTATAGACACGAACCACTATATAGTTTTGAGCAACTTTCAAGGAGTCAGTCATAGCTCCCCTCACATGTTTAAAATCAGCTTGGAACTTCCTAAATTGAATAATACTTTCTCAGAGAAGTTTTAGCAACAGCAATTCATTGTCACACAATTGATACCAGAATTTATTGCAAAAGCAAAACGAACTTACTCTGTAAATAACTGCGGCAAGATTTCTAGCAAGTGTATCTTTGTAAATATATTTTCCAAGAAAATTATCTTTAGCAGCAACCATGATTTTGGCAGTAGTTCCACCCGTTACAAGACTAAGTGGGTACCAAAGATACACCTGCCGGTCAGAAAAACAAGAATGTCTAATTTCACTGCTTCATCAACCAATTTAAACAAGATAATAGTACTAGTAAGATAGACAAGGTAAAAATTCTATGGAAGCCATAACTGCAAAGCGTTTGTTCAAAACCAAATACGAAATTTTAAGAATTTATTGAGAAATGAATAAAATCCATAAAGAGAGAGAACAAACATTAGCCATTCGAATAAAGATAAGGAATTTAGGGTTTCCATCGTCTTCAATCTTGGGCAAAGACGGAGCCGGAGGCCTTTGAAATTGACGAGCTTGCATTCCTCTCTTTCCTTTTGCATTAACAACCAATAAGGTTTTTCTGCGTTGAGACTTCTGTCCTGTTCTTAAAGTTAACAGTGAATGCTTAACCAGTACATCCTCATGAGTTCTTGAGGATTTCGATAATGGAAGCCTCACAAGTGCATTTAGAGACAAACTCACCTCCATTTCTGAATCAACTGTGTTTTTTTCCGATCCAGAAGGTATAGCGAATCTTATCCACCAAGACGTAAGTCTACACTCGGGGAAGATGTAGTAGTAGAAGAGATGGACGTGTAGAAAGAATATCCACCATACACGTGGCAGATAGCAAGGCCCCCAATTCGACAATCATCTGGTCCCACCAATTACTGGTGGCCATGGGATGGTCCACGCAACTTATTTATTATTGGCCTCAACAACACTCCGTTGCGTTTTGGAAAGAAACGGCTGGTCGTTTGATTCCCCACATATCATTAAGACCAACAGTAGCCAATATACGGCAATTTTCTACAAAAGGTACGAGAAAGAGAAGCTCGTTTTCTTGGAATGCTTTGTCGTTTTGTTCCAAACTACCACCACTAAGAAGACAAATATGAGTTTTGTCTTTTTGGTTTGCTAACCTCAATAATTTCCATGGCAGAAAAATATTACCATTTTTATTGTTCTCTGTGAATAAATTTACAAATTTTCCATCATTTTCTTTTCTTCTTCTTTTTAAATTTATACATTTCCTTAAATCAATCAGTTGGCATCTAATAGCCTATTCCGAAAAGATGCAGTTGTTTTCACTAGTGTCGTTTTCAAGGCTACTGTTTGTGGCCGGCATATCAGAATAATGTTAATCAAGGTAACAAAAGAATAAAATAATTTCAGAATTCTTGACAGAAACAAAGGAAAAAGAAAAAGAAAATTCCCAATTATTGATTGTTGATCAACAGCCAACATCAAAGCTTAAACTCAGCAATCCTTAAACATTCCCAGTTGTGCACCTGCAACTCCAATCTGCTGATATAGCAAGTAAAAGCAGGTGATTTCGGTTTCAGGAGCATTTCCAGCAAGAAGCTGCAACTACAGGCTTTGATTTCCATCCAAGAACCAAACAACTTTTCTCTTCTGTAACAGTATAGCCTTCACAGATCTTCGCGTTAGCTAACCACTGCTTGGCTTGTATTATCATCTTTATAGGTGCAGGTTGAAATCCAGCCCTTCCCATCCTCCTCCGCCATTGATCCAATCTTTCATGTCTCTCCACTCTTGCTTGCCCTTCACAGCTAACAATATTCTTGATTTCCTCCGCGAAAAAGAATTGCTCTATCTTCGCTCGCCTTGTGTCATACTTACGCAGCATTGCGTCTAATGAGTCGAAAATAGCTGAATAGTAATGTAGTGCTTCCATAAACCTTCCTAGAAAGAAGGGGCCATTATGGCTTGAATCTTGCTCTGCTAAAATTACCACTTTTGGTGATAGTTCATGTAGTTTTTGTAGAACTGAGTTTAGTGCTCCTCGGCTTTCCTTCACAACACAATGTAACTGAAGAATGCTATTTATGATTACAACTTCACCGTCAAGAAGTTTGAAGTCTTCTGCTTTCAGGTTTTCTAGGCTGCTTTCGACATATAAAAATTCTAAGTTATTGAATCCCGTGCTTCTTGCATAGCATTCTAGCTCATTCCCTATTGCTTCTAGGCGTTCACCGGAGTTTCCTACGCCAGTTATTCGAAGGCGCTTAGGTGGGTTGACCGAGCTATTATTAGCTAGTCTGTGTATTAGATTACGCCATTGTTGGCCTTGTGGCAGGCTAAGTGACATACCTAAGTCAATAACATGAATAGAACTCTCTCCCTCAAATGCTTCCAATATGGTTGCGTTTGCAACAAAATGAGCAAATTGGATTTGTGGCAAAATTTCATAGAAAAGGCGCAAGGCTTCATTCTTCTCTGCTGTGAAACTAGTAACCATGTTTGCTGGAGGACCTGAAATTCCGACAGCCCCAAGTGGTTGAACAAGCACAAGCCGATCAGATAGCCCCTGAACAAAGCAAGAAGCAACTCTTTGAAATGAAGTCCCAAAAACAAGGGCATTAGCTCTTAGCTCGGATAATAAAGCAGAACCATGTGTTTTGTCGCGACAAGCTACTGCTTCAGCACAAGAAATAAGCTGTTGTACTAGTTTCATCCCATCACTTCCTTCTTCTTCTTTAACTTCTTTTCTGTCACTAATCATCATAGCTGCAGCTGCTTCTTCGATAGCCTCAATTGCTAAATACCTTTCTGTGTAAGCCCAAATATAATCCCTGAAGTGCAGTCTTGACAAGGTAGATAAGCTATTAGTACTTTGTTCCTGTTTGACCCTCTTGTAGCTTCTTTTTTCATCTAAATCAAACCAGGCCGGGCGTTTATTATCCAACATGGAAAATATTGGCATGGAATAGCACAGATTGAGATCTAGCCTTGTATTTTCATCACTTTTATGATCAAAGAGAGGAGAAAGCATTTTTTCTTCTAATGTATTAGACATTTATGCAATTACTAAATCCTGAATGCATTTGCTGTTTAGGAGATATTTATAGGTACAAAATTAAGAAGTTTCCTTGTTGGCAGGAGCTGATTACAAAGTTTTAATGTATTTAATTGACATAAGTGTGAAAAGTACTGAGGAAAAAGAAAAAAGAATGAGTTTGGAATAGAATAAAAAAAAAGCATATTTAAGCTTTCGAGCTACATGCTCGACCTGCGTTGACAAGTGAGCCACAACCCCTAAGCATTAAGACCTTATTTTTTAATACCAATTTTAATAACAATTTTCTACATAGTATGTTATTATAATTGTGTTTATTTCTTGTCGTTAATGACTTGGATTTAAATAAACAAAACTCAATAAGTACTTCTCAGTTTGAAATATTGTCTTGCTTATTTATAGCTTATATGGAGCAATATAGGCATAGGGCAATCGAAGAACATTCTTTGTTCACATTGGCGTGGATATTAGAATTCCTAGATTTATGGAGTTTTGTTAACCTTTCTCTTGTCTTTCAATTCTATCCAGCTCAGAAGGTTCATAAGGACATGGTTATCCTGTTCGCATTTAAACAAATTCTCCTGTTTTTTCTAGTGGCTTTTCCTTTTATTATAATTTTGTTTTCTTCTACTATGGGAAACTCCATTGATAATGCACAAATAAGGAAAAAGAGACAGACAGAGACTCAAACACTAACGTGTCTTCACTTTTATTTGCATCTATCTAGTTTTTGTTACTATGTTCGGTTCCAAGTAGGCAATGACAGAGACATTTTTACATCAATGTGCAAAGAAATTTGAAATTCTTTGTCGCCATTTTAGACTTTTCTTTCAGTTAACATATTCATTATAATGTTCTTTTCCTAACATTTAATTTTAGAAAATATCAAGCAAACCCATAAACACTGTTGTTTCTTCTTAATTAGCCGGCCGATGCGTTGTCCTTGGTGAAATTTATGCAGGATATATACTATTTTATGCCCTTCCTTTTTGTTTAACAACCTTGTTGCCAGAAAGATAGCAGAGGCACAGGCTTGACACCAGCAAGGTAACATGTATTAATCCTCATAAGCACAATAAGTAGGTTCATATAGAAGTTGCTGAAATTCACTAAGGAACTTTGAAATAATCATATAATGATCAGTATACTTTTTATTTTGTTCTGTTTCTAAATGTAATATCCAGTCCATCGAAATAATGAAATGAAAGAACAGATCAAAGAATGTTTTTCTGATATATTTGAATATGCTATACAAGAAAAATTAGACAATTCTTTCAAAGGAATCCAAATCTCCAACAAAAACTATAAACTATACATTAAAAAGAAGTAAAAAGAAAAAATGAAATCACCTAAATGACAACTCATGGGAAAAACAGTCAATAAGACAATTCTTTTCCCCTCTGTAATCAGTTTCTTCCTTTTTTTTACCTTTTCTATTCAATAAGAAAACTCAAGACCTCTAAGAGATACATACTTCTTGACCCATATAGAGATATCCTCTGCACATGCTTTAGCCTCATTTGTTTGAAGAAGCACATCATGAGTAGCAAACTCATGCACTGCATCCTTATAATCAAGAAGGGGAGCATCCACGTTAACTTTACGCAGTTCCTCCGAGTAAGCAACAGCCCGGTCTCTCATAAAGTCATGTTCTGCCACAACTATTAGTGTGGGTGGCATGTATTTGAGCGGTGGCTGTCTGCCTGGGTAAAGAGGATTTGCAGCTGGATGATTCAGGTTGAATTGTTCTTCAGGTAGGAAAAGTTTCCATGCCAGCTTGCTCATTGCTTTATCATAGAAGTATGAGTTTGCCAGTTTAACTTCTGAACGCGTAGGAGTGCTTCCAATGAAGAAAGGGTACATCAGAACTTGAGCAACAACCTTAACAGGGTCCAGCAACTTGCCCGCCTCTATGGCCTTCCGTGCCACATAATCTGCTATATTTGCACCAGAGCTTGCTCCAAGTAATACACATCTGTTCTGGTAAAGTATCCAGTCAGTAAAGAACTTCACGAAATAGAAAGGAGAAAAAACTAATTGACAAAAATCAAATTACATTCCTGCTGCTGATTTTAATCATAACCGGTAATAAAATCTATTGAAATTGATAAATACAGCTAATTAGCTATTCAAATCTTTGCTTAGAGTATCCTGTCTCCAACAACTGCCCTCGTACAGGCAAAAATGGCGACAATAAAAATTGCAACAAAGGTCCGCGGAATTTTTGGACCATTAAAATTACGGCTTAAGCTTTAAGATTGAGTAGTTCTTTGGCATAGTTTAAAGCCTCTTCAACCTTAAACTTAGTTAAATTTCATCACCAACATACTTCATACATGAAAGATGAATCTTTTAGTCATCCAATAACTTAGCGTCGTCAATAACATGGCTTTAAAATGATATCTGAATCTTAAACAACCAGTAATCACCATTATTTCTTTGACAAAGATTTCTAAACTAGTATATTTAATTAGGGTTTTGACGGAACTCAACTTTGCAATCTGCCATTTAACCAAAATTAATGATGAAAGTACATTGCAATACAAAATTTACGTGGGCACATATAAACGACGGACTTGAATCATTAAACAAACAATTAATTAAACAAACTTCCTCTGTTTCAATTCAATTAAGGATTCAAATAGTTACCTTGAAGGGTCTCCATGAGCAGCCAGCCAAGGCTCAAGCATTGAAGCACCAAAGCTATCATACATACGGTTTTGAACACCCAATCTTCTACAGTCAGCCAAATTAGATTGTTTTGCTAACCAATTCAAAACCTTAACCCCATCTTCGAAGGCAGCTGGGTACCTACTCTCCGGTGCCAATCTATACCCAACCGCGACAACAATCACATCACACAATTTCGCTATTCTCCTACAAAACGCATCGTTTGACACCGATGCATTGCTCCCACTCACAAACCCACCACCGTGAAATTGCAGCATCACCGGTAACTTCCGATTGAACTTACCAAACGACGGCGAATAACCGCCGTAAGTGGGTAAATCGCGATTACGGGCAGCAGAGGAAGAAATAACCGTTTCAGGAAGGAAGATACGGAGAGACAGAGAAGAAAAGGGATCGATGTGGATATCTTTAGTTGCGACGCCGTCATTGAATAACGGGTTACTGGAGGCGATGGATTCATGTGGCCGAGAAGTTATGCCAAATGGGTTTGTGTTATTGGCGGCAGAAGGTTGCGATAGGTTATGTAGAAGAGCTTTTTGATGATATTTGAAGAAACCGCTATAAAGTTTAACAATTAAGCTTGGCATTTCTCAGAGACAGAGAAAGAGCGAGATGAAGGGACAGATAAAGATTGGAATTTTTCCTTTCCCATCTTTTATTCTTTAAAGATACGCCATCGATGATGTGAGGAAGGTAGAGACGAGTTCAATTCAAAATTTTGAAATGGAGGGGTCAGAGTAGAAGCTTCCTTCCTATCTATTTTCCTTCCATTTATAATATTCTTATGTTAAATTAAGAAAATAGTTGTACTTTTTGTAAACAGCGCCGTTTTGAGGAGACAGGACAATGCCGCGTTCGTTAGCTGGATTAGCCAATGCTGACTGGGCCTCGCGTCGGCCTTTCCAAACAGTTAGGCCGAATCAGCCCAAAATTGAATTTTTGGACTCAACTTTTTCAGACAATATTTTGGAAACAACAATATAGCCCTAATACAGCACTTCTCTGCTGCAGCCGATAAATCTACCCATATAATAAATCAATAATCAATAATAATAATAATATTTGATGTAAAGCAGAATATTGGTGTTTTTTTAAGAAAAAAAATAAAATAGTAATAATATCGATAGTTATTATTCCTTTTATTCTAAAATATAAATCGTTTTTTAGTGATTGTTTTGCCTCAAAATATAATTCCTTTTGAGTATTTTAAATAAGTAGTTTAGATAGAATAAATCCTTTCATAAATAACTATTTAATTTTATTATAATTTATTAGAGTTAATTATTTCCTTAATTTTTATAAAAAAATTTTAAATGATTTATATTTTGAAATTTATTATTTTATTGATCAACATAAGTCGATTATGAATTCATTATTCACAATAAAAGCTATGATAGGTGTAATAGGTAAATTCAGCCAAATTAATTTAATATACTAAATTTTGGATTTTTAGGTGTATTATTGGACCAAGAAATTATTTATTATACTATAATTATTTAAAAACAAAAATAAAGTCTCAATCAATTGAGTTGTGGATTTGAAGAAGATCAAAGTATTAGTTGTAAGAATTTAATTAAAGTCATAAAATAAAAAAGAAACTATTTGATAAAAAAAGAAATTGGAAGGGAAGGTAACTGTCCCTGTTAGAAGAATATATAGCCAAAATTTTCTGATCTTACAAGACTCATAATGTACAATCAAGAGGGAAAGGTGAAAAAACAAATGTCATAAAAATATTAATCTTGTCTTTCTTTGTTGCGTGTTTGCTTGTCTTACTCATACAAAGAGAAACCTCCATTCATTTTTGTTCAATTTCACAAGCTTCATTGTAATTAATTAAATTAATTTATTATTTAAATATCTAAACTACAGACTGAGACTCAATTGATTGACAGCGCAGATTGAATATATAAAAAGAGTTTAACCTTACGTTCTTTTCGCTGATCAATCCCAATTAGCTACTGATCTATATACGTGAATTTTGATAGCAACTGAAATTACAAAATTACGCTCATAATCTTTTGAATAGAGTTTAATGAGTGTGAAAATGAAACTGGAATGTGAATTAATCTCTAAAGAGATAATCAAACCATCTTCTCCAACCGCAGATCATCTCCGCCACTACAAACTCTCATTTCTTGATCAAATATCACCTCCAGTCTATAACCCTTTGCTTCTCTTTTATCAAAATGATGGTGAGACCAAATTCAACAATGTCGAAAAATATAATCAACTTAAGCAGTCTTTATCTCAGGCCTTACTCCATTTCTACCCACTAGCTGGACGGATTAAAGACGATCATTTTGTTGACTGCAATGACGAAGGCATTCCTTGTTTACAGGCTAAAGTCTCCGCCAAACTTTCTGATGTTGTTGAAAATCCGATGCCTACTGAAATCATGAAGCTGCTTCCATTTGAACTAGATCAAGATCAAGAACTGCCTTTAGGAGTCCAATTCAGTATTTTTGAGTGCGGTGGCATCTGTATTGGTTTGTGCCTTTCGCATAATATTGGAGATGCATTATCAATTGTACTATTTGTCAAAATTTGGGCTGCCATTACCCGTGGAGAAGAAGAAATAGCAAGGCCTGAATTTGTGTCGGCCAAGCTTTTTCCTCCCAAGAATTTCTCAGGGTTTAATCGAAGAATTGGTTTTGCAAAAGAAAATGTTCTCACAGAAAGGTTCGTGTTTAAACCCTCTTCAATAGAGTATTTAAGAGCAAAATATGCATCAAGTACAAGCTTAAAGAACCAGCGACCGCCTTCACGAGTCGAGGCTCTATCAGCTTTCATATGGACTCGTTTCATGGCTGCAATCAAGCTACAAACAGAAGAACCTTCAGGTAATATATTACATACATAATTAATGAGAATCATAGATTGTAACATTAACTTAAACGAACAGAAATCACTGAATCAGAACTTATTTATTGCAGAAAAGATATATATGATGCTTCATGCAGTGAACCTACGTACAAGAATGAATCCGCCATTGCCAGAAAATTCTTTTGGGAATTACTATCGAGTTGCGATAACATTTCCATCTCCTACTAATAACGGAGAAGAAAGTAATTACGATGACATTGTTATCCAAATGAGAGATTCAATAAATAAAATTGATACAGAGTATGTGAAGAAACTTCAAGAGGCAGGAAATGATGAACACATGGATTTTATCAAACAGATGGCACAATTTTTCATGAGAGGTGAAATGGTAAGTCTAAACTTTACAAGTCTGTGTAGATTTCCTTTATATGAAACAGATTTTGGGTGGAGTAAGCCTATATGGGTTGGATCACCAAGCTTAACTTTCAAGAACCTTGTCGTTTTCATGGACAGTGCCTCTGGAGATGGAATAGAGGCACTTGTACATCTCAGCGAAGAAGATATGCAGAAGTTCAAAGAGGACCAAGAATTGCTTCAGTTTGTTTCGTGCTAAAGATTATATTATCTGAAGATATGTATCAATGTACATATATAATTAATTTCGTATAATATCAGAATCAAAATATATAAATCTTGTAATAGTTTTATAACCACTCGATGCAATTACACATACAATCATCAAATGCATTGATTCAAGCTCTGAGCTGAACAGTACATTTGATCAGTAAGGGCTGAGAATAATTAAGCAAAACATATTTGCATGAAAATATTCAATCTTGTTGAAGAATGATTCAAAGTCAGTTCCGGGTTCTTAAAATTTGCAGATTCAAGTTTCATTCAAAGATGATTTCTTAATAAAGCAGATTTGTTATCCAAGTTCATTAGAATTTTGTTCAAATAAGGAATTGAAATTTTAATCAAATTAGAATGCTATTAGTCAAATAAGGTTCCTAAAACTATAAGTAGTTTAGTAAAACTCTACGTCGTTGTCTGTAATAGCAAGGCAATTATTAGCAGATTCGTCAATGCAAATGCAATTTAAATTTCTCTACAATTACGCATACAATTTGAGGGAAGTATGAAAATCACCGTTGGTAGCTGAATGGAAAGATGGCAATCGGCAGAGAATATATAGCTGCAACACGAGACAACAAGCGGTGATCGATTGGGATTTATCCGGTCTACAAGTATAGGGAAAGTTGAGCAAGAAACTTGAACATAAAGAAATACTCTGAGCTATAAAAATACCTCTATCTTTGTGATTTATTGCAGTATCATTCTAAATTCACATTCTCTCCCTAACACTTGACTCGGTAATTTAGATATATTATCACTCTAGTTGCAAAATTAGTTAGAGTTTTACAATATAATAGTAATAGAGCAGGTCCCATCTAACCAGCTAGGCTAACTTACCAAGCCCTCTAAATCATCAAAACTCACCATTTTGAATACCTGAGTTTCTTCTTCTATTGACTCTAATAAAATCTTTTATTCTTTTTTGCAAGCACAACATCATCAACCTTTGTCACAGATCATATAGTGGCCTCACAGGTACGAAATAGAAAAGCCACATCTAACTACATAATTTCTTTTCAAGAGGTATGATTGATTGATTTTTCTTTTCAATACCAAATTTTATTCCTCAATATACATAATTTCTTGTTGTAAATCCAAATGTTTTGCAGTTTTGAATATGAAGTTATTACTAGTAGTCTTAATTGTCGTTGGATTGATCTCATCTACGCATGAGAGGAACTTTGCAGGTTATGGAAAAGGAAGAAAAACTGAGAACAAACTGCAGGAAACTGGACAAAACGACAAAGCAGATTTTGGCGGTCGTATCCTTAATCAAATAAATCCTGATTGTGCTGGTAATGGTTGTGGCATGGTGGACCAGGCCTCCAAAACTTTTCTCCTTTTCATATAATTAATTACAGTGATAGTTTGTGAAAGTATTGAGTTAAAAATTCACATGCATCCACTAGAATTTCCAAGGAGGGTTCCAGCAAGCCAGGCTTGGGCCTTTAGCACCATATGAGGGCTCCAACTTAGAAATTTAACCCAATAATAAGTCCAATCCCAATCAAAATTAATTGAAAACGGCTAATTCATGACGTGTATTTGGATAACCCAAAATAATAAATATAGTTCATTAATTTTTCAACCCAAGCATCATAGCCAGACTCAGCAACAGCAAAGTTGTGTAAGCATTCAGTTTCATAATTATTAAACTTCCAAATTATTACTAATGCTCAAATAGTCAAAAAAAGAAAGCTAGCGCCATTCGGGTTCTTATTATATCCGCCATCTGAGTTCTTATTATATCCCGAGCGCACGAGACAATTCTCTCTAAGAAAGGAATCGCAGTGACCAGATTTAGGTGACTATTTATCAAAAAACACAGGTCTCCACTAATAGAATGGGGGTGATGCTTCTCCAGTTCCGGAAGGTTAAGAAAGTTGGTGACCTGATGACAGGGGAGCCGGAGACTGAAGCTCAGGTCAATGGCGGCCCTAACTATAGCGGTCCTTTCCTATAGACCAATAATACAGCTTTTGCCACATGGTATTTATGTTGTAACTAGCTTTATTTGGACCTGCATGTGCATACTCCATAACAAACAGCACATAGACTCCTTATTACAATACAATTAATGAAAGCCTTCAGAGTCGGAAATTAAATAATCTAAAGAACTGTGAAGTTGCGACTTTAACATAAGTTTGAAATCAAGAGAACTGTTCAGAATACTACGAAACAGAAAATTAAAGTGGAGGCACATTAGGATTTATAGCAGCAAATTCAAGAAGTTCTTGGTTAGATTCAAGTAAGGCCATTTCTTCTTCAGTCAAAGTCAACCAAACTTCTATTCCAAGACCATCTCTTGTATCCACTAAAACAGCAACGTTTCTTACAGTTGTAATAGCGGTGCATAACCATATTGGCTTTCCCCATCCAAAATCAGCACCATAAAGATCATATTTACACCAGCTTGAACACACATAAAAGTCCATATCTTTACTCATTGTCATATCTCCAAATTGTTTAGTAAACCCACAAATTGCTAATGATCCCTCTTTTTGAAGCTTTTTTACGTAATTTTCACCAAATTCTTCCATTTCCTTTCTTATTTTACCCACTAATTCTACTGTATCTATCTCGCTGCTTGCAATGTCCTGTCGCGGAACAATAGACCCTACGCAGTTACCGGCATAGTTTTCTGGTAACTTTGGAAAAAACCTTGAACGCAAATTTACAGCCATAACCCATACAGATTTTCTTGAAACTCCTAATTTTGATCTTACTGTAGTTATCACAGCTTTCCAGAGCAGCCCTGAAACGGCTTCCACTCGGGTTGGCTTAGGCACTCTTGTACTAGCAACTTTAGCTTTAAGAGCTGCAATCTTTGATTCAGTGAACACAAATCTTTTTGTTATGCAATTTTGTTGCGTAACGAGCTCCAATGAAGCATTTGGAATTGATATATCAATCGGTGGAAAAAGCGATGCACCCATGAAAAAAGGACTGTCCACCACCTTATTTGACCTACTAGCCATGGCAGCCCAGCAGTTGACGAATATAGTCAATGTTGCTGCGTCAGCTATTTTGTGTGAGACACAAACCCCTAAAGCCAAGCCACCACAATCGAAGAAATTGGCTTGGACAAGTAAAAGATTGCCCGTAGCTGCTTCAGGAGATTCTATAGCTGCAGGTAGTAATTGTTTAAGGAATTCTGTGTCAGGTTTTTCAAGAACGTCTGAAAGAGAACAGTTAATTCGCGCTTCGATAAATTCTGCACCTTCATCGTTACATTCTATAGCAGAATTATCTTTGACTCTGCCTGCAAGTGGGTAGAAGTGATGAGTTAGGGTTTCTGATAGTGATGTTTTTAGTTTCTGCAATATCTCGGTATTGGTATGGGAAATATTATTTGATGGGTAAAAGAGAACTAGTGATGTGTAAGTGGCAGGAGTGAATTGATCCATAAGAGAAAGCTTGAGAGTTTTTAGGTTAGGTGGTGTTGGAGAAGATGGTCTTATTGTTTCTGTGTTTATCACTTCAATTTTCTTTGCCATAGCCATCTTCAAATTAGGAGTTAGCTTTGGAATTTTACAGGTGAGCAATAGGCATAAATACACAAGGGAGAAATAGTATTATATGTAAACGACAATAATTAAGCAAAATAATTAATTAAGGCTTTTTTTTATGTTATTTGAAAATTAATTTTTATTTCACATATTAATATAAATGGAGTACTCTGAAATTAACTCTTTCAATATTAACTCCAAACAATAAATTCAAACAAAAAAAGGAATTTAAATAAATGTAATCTTGGAAATTATTATATTCATGTATGGAATAAGCACATATTATTCCATTTATTTAAATACAAAATACAATATAATTTGTTAAAAAAAAAAAAAATACAACTCTCAGCTTAAAATTTTTTTTTATTTATTAAAAAATAAACTAGACCTAATAAATTAAAAATGGAAGTCAAACAAAAAAAAAAAAAGATGATTCGTATTAAATTATTTTGCTGGTAAGGTTATTATTGTATGTTTGGATGAGCTCATTTATACTTTACGTTATTTATCTCTACATCACAAAAATAAAATAAAAACAGGAATTGAAGAAGATAAGTTGAGAAAGAAACGTTTTGTTTTCAATTATTGAATTAATTAATTAAAATTAGAAAAAAAAATTAAAATATAAATGCGCTAACATGTTGTTTGTTGACTTTTCAAAACAATGACTTAAAACCACTTCCCACGTTTTCTGTAAGAAAAGAAAAGTTGACAACAAATTCTTTAGTTTTATAATTTTTATTTTTCTGATATATTAATTAAATAAAAGTAATTTATATTAGCATTAGAGATGCTGTAATAATCCCAGCAGGAACGTCATTTATATTAATTAATAATTATCAATATATAAAGCCGTACGAACAGGAGCATTTTATATAACAAAATGAATATCATTATTTCAATTTTATTTTTGGTAAACGTTAAGTGGATATATAATTATGTTTTTAGAAAAAAAAAAAAAATAATTTTTTCATTAAATTGTAAATTTCAGAAAAGTGGTATTGAGAAAACTATTGGCTCCTGCTTCTAAATCATCACACCGCACGTAAATTAAACATCTTGTTTCAACTTAAGCTTATCAAATCACGCAATATGCACTAATACGGGGACCAACCCCTCTTTAATTTAAGGTATAAATATTATTTACACTCTTATTTAATATAAATTAATTCAAAATTGAAAATTTGTATGCTTTTATTTTTTAAAATATAGTTTTAGTATAATATTTTAGAAGACTGATAGTTGTTTTATAAAGTTTTAAATTTGTGAAATTGATTTAGTTATATTCAAATTCATATAATTTAATTTTTAATTTTTTTTTCATACGAAACACAAAAAATTTAAATTTATAAATGAATTTTGTAAAATTTTATAAAATCAATGGATTAATCTCTAAAACTTAACCCTAATTATCACTTTGTCCATTCTTTTGGAAAATATAATAATTCAATTTAAAAATAATGCATGACTACCTAACACCATTAATTATTTTGTTATATTTGATTATTTGTACTTCACATTTCATATCCACTTAATATAAGAAAAACACTTTTAGAAGAAAGGACTAAGCAATCTAAAGCTACAAATCCTTAAGAATGATCAATCTAAATTTTTTTTTTTAAAAGAAAAGAATGATCAATGCATTTGAGAAAGGGAGGGATAAATAATAATAATTAATGTGAGTGCTCAAGTGGGTTGGGCTATTTTAACTGGGCAAGCCCTAATATATCACTTTGTCCTAATCTGGCTACTTTAGAGCACTCTCATTAGTTTTGAGTGACTATTAAAGAATTTTGTACGTACTAAATATGCTATTTTAGTGGATGATCAGAAATAGCATCGTTTCAATAAGAATCATTGGTTTCAATAGTTTGATCATAGATAATGTCATAAACTCGGTTTACATAAATTTTTTCAATTTTCTATGTAATGCATTATTTATTCTCAATGTATATATTAGTCTATGGTCTCGTTTATGAATCAAACTAATGACACTGAGAAATTTTTAAAATGTTTTTATTTTTTTTTTTCCAAGTGTATAATTGGAAATATTATGGTTTCAATTAAAATTTTTAATTTCATTAGTTGGATTTTTAAGTGAGTTTGTGTATCGTGTAGCAAAGTTTTTTCCCTTTCCACGTAAAGTAGTAGTAATACTAATAATCAGTACATGCTGGCACTTGAGTACAAAGAAACGGAAGCAGAAAAGATGATTTCTTCCTTGCAAGCTGAGGTAATTTCGAGGGAGATGGTGAAACCATCTTCTCCAACACCAAAACACCAAAAAATCCATACTCTCTGCTTCTTTGAGCAAATTAGTTCTACCATTTACGTGCCTTTTGTTTCCTTCTATACTAAAGATGCCTGTCGTAATAGATCTTATATATCCTATCTTCTCTAAGAATCCCTATCTGCAACCCTTTCCAAATATGACCACTGGCAGGAAGGCTTAAAGACAGTGTCACCGTAGACTGCAACGATGAGGGGATCGAATTTCTTGAAACTCGAGTCAACTGTGATGTATCTTATACTTTCAAGAACCCTAGTGCTGAAGCTATAAAAATTCTGATTCCTAATGATCCAGAATATAAACATCCATTCTTAAGTAGTCTCGTGATTGTTCAGGTCAATTTCTTTGACTCTTGAGGAATAGAGGTTAACTATTTGCATTTCTCACAAGATTACGGACATGGCAGGCCTGTATTCTCTCGTCAGCGACTGGACTGCTATTGCTAGAAAGCCAGCTAAAAATATTTCTCCTTTGTTCAATTTAGGGTCTTTATATCCGCCAATTGATCTACTAGTAGTAATGTCCTATGAGGTTCCTGAGAAAGTGAAATATGTTTCAAGAAGGATTGTTTTTGATTTCTCAAAAATGGCCATCCTCAAATCCATCGTTGCAAAAGAAACCCAGCATCCAACGCGAGTTGAAGTTAAATGCACTAATATACAAATCAGCCATTTCTGCAGCTAAAACAGTATCAAGATCCTTAAAGAAAATTGTTCTTGAAGAATTTTATTCATTTTATTTTGGTGTATTCTAATGGGGTAAGAGAATCTCAAAATAAAAATATATGCATGTGTAGTAGCTTGTGTGGATTTTCTTTTTATGTAGCAGATTTTGGATGGGGAAAGCCAACTTGGGTCACACATTCAATTCTTGATGCCAGAAATATTATGATGTTGATAGATACAAGGAAATGGCTGTTTTTGAGAGTAACGAGGAGCTTCTTGCATTTGCCAAGACTAATCCTACCGTCTCGGACTCTCAGATTTTGGGCTCACGACTGTGATGTGAAGAAACTAAGATCTTAGGGTTTATTTTGGTTGTTTTGTGCTTGAATATGCTTGCATGTACCTGCTTCATAGATTTCTTGGGATGTTGCTCTGATTTGTCCAATAATTTCATTATTGAAAATTGTCAAAAATAAATTGAATTCATTTGTTAAAAAGAATATTAAATTTGACTCAGAATCCAAAAACTCTCATCCCTCACGTACATTAGAAGACTGACCAAAACTATTTATTTTATTTTTTGAATGCTAACTTATTGGAGTCTACTTAATATAAATTCATAAGAAGTTGATTTTATTTACAAATAAATTTCATAAAAAATTATTTTTAAATTGAATTTCCATGAGTAGATTGTTAGTACTATCTATAATTAAAATTTATTAATATTTTTTTATTGTATTATCGTTGGATTCATAATTTATTTGTAAGATAGCATTTTATTAAACAGGCATAATTTATAAATTAAAAATTTAAATTTTATTCATAACAAAACATTAACTTTCATTATAATTTATTTAGAGAAAAGGAATCTTAACATTGTTTTTTTTTACTCAACAAACCGACAACGAAGCCTATATGAGATCAGAGATTCATGTTTTTAACATGATCTAACTTGTCTTGCAACATTATTTTTTAAAACTATATTGCAAATTGTAAATGTCAATCTATAATATGTTATGTCAAGTTTTTTTTTTTTTTTTGGTTCTTTTTTGCTATTTGATTCCCTTCAAAATAAAATAAAAGCTGACGTATAAAAATTTTGGTTTGGTTTAATTAACTTTTTCTTCGCTATCAAATCACATATGTTTCAATAATTATTTTCTTGCATTCGGTATTTTCCTTCTCTTTCTTTCCAAACAAAGTGTTAATAGTCATACAACAATGAAATATATATAATTTGTATTTGATCAGCTGGGTGTTTGTCTGTTTCAATGAAAACGATTCCTATCCAAAGTGTTAAGATTCCTAATCCCTTGGTGTGAAGTTTTTTCTGCTGTATATATATATAGATACTTCAACACATCATCAAGTCTAAAGCTGTACTAAAAATGATTCCAACAAGAAAACCTGAGATATTGTCAACTGAGACAATTAAACCATCCTTTACAAAACAAAATCACCATCCAACAATTCACAACCTTTCCTTCTTTGATCAAATCAGTTCTCACATCTATCTACCATTTATTTTCTTCTACACCAAACATGTCTCTAACACCAAATCCACTCTTCTTCTCAAAGAATCATTATCTGCAGCCTTATCGCGCTATTACCCACTAGCAGGAAGAATAAGAGACGATTTCTCAGTAGACTGTAATGATAAAAGAGTCGATTTTCTTGAAGCTCGAATCGACTGCAAATTGTCCGAAATACTCAAGAATCCTGAAGATGCAACTGTACAGATCTTGCTTCCTGACGATTTACAGTATAAAGATCCAACCTTGTCTAGTCTCTTGATTGTTCAGGTCACCTTGTTTGAATGTGGAGGGATGGCTTTAGCTATTTGTATATCTCACAAGGTCATGGATATTGCGAGTATGTGTTATTTTATTAACAACTGGGCTGCCATAGCTAAGAACCCAGATGAAAAAATGGGTCCTGAGTTCAATTTAGGTTATTTATATCCACCTATTGACCTACCAGTGACGGAGGTTTATGAGCCAGAAAAAGTGAAATGCGTTTCCAAGAGAATTGTTTTTGATGGTTCAAAGATAGACAAACTCAAGGCTATTGCGGCTGAAGAAGTTAAAAATCCAACAAGAGTTGAAGTAGTCACTGCAATTCTACATAAAACCGCCATATCTGCAGCTAGAGCAAAATCAGGCTCGTTAAAGCCTACTGTTATGCATAATGCAGTGAATCTGCGTACTAGGTTATTTCCACCATTGCCAGAATCCACTGCCGGAAATATAAGCGGGACATTTCCGGTCTCGACCACGGAGGAGAGTGACATAGAAGTAGCTTTTTTGGCTAACAAGATAAACAAAGAAAAGAGTAAATATTTTAGTTCCTGTGGGAAAGAAAACATTAGTGCAGAAGAATTATGCTCACTGGTCTTGAAGGCATCAACAGGATTGAGATTATCTCACGGTAGTAATCAAGATGTGTACTTGTGTAGTAGCTTTTGCAGGTTCCCTCTCTATGGAGCAGATTTCGGATGGGGAAAGCCAGTTTGGGTTACAGTTGCTAATTGTGAGGTGAAGAATGTTATTATTTTGATGGATACAAGAGGAGGAGATGGAATTGAAGCATATGTGACATTGGAAGAACAAGAAATGGGTTTGTTTGAGTCTGATGAGGAGCTTCTTGGAATTGCCACTATCAATCCTAGTCCTAATGTTGATGATGATTTGTAAATTCCAATTTAAATTGCAGAAATAATATGAGTTTCTAATAATCATAACCTTCTTTAGTAGCCAACATTATGAGATACCATTTTAGTGGAGTATATGCTCTCTTTCTTTTTCTTTTATTTGTAATTTCTTTGTATGGAGTTTGATATATGCAAGCTCAAACAAGAAAATGGTTGGATTTGTAATTCTTAAGGTCAACAGATTTGTCTGTATTTTGATCTTCTATTTTGTGTTAAAGAAACCTTTTATTACTATCTAATTATGATTTGTTCAAAAACAGGGGCAATAGTAAAGAGTTTAAATTTGTTAATCAGGAAAAAATAAAAAAACAAAATGCGGTGAGCGTGGATCGAACACGCGACCTTCAGATCTTCAGTCTGACGCTCTCCCAACTGAGCTATCCCCGCAGATGAATTTTAGGTTATTTTTAGTAAACTAAATTGTAAAACGCAACATCAACAGTTAAAGAGCTGTATAGAGAAATTTTAAAATTTCCATTAGCGAAACGAAAAGTATCCAATTTATATTTTATAAAATATCAATTTGATGTAAATGGATTAGTGAAATCTTTTTATGTTTATTCATAATTGAGATTTCTCATAAAAGAAATGTTGATATAGATAATCATCCCACTCGTATAACAAAGACACAAGGTCATGCATAATACAAAGAAAATACCCTTCTGTAAATTTGAAATTAATTCAAATTAACAATCTAAATATTCATGTCAATTTGCCGGAAAATCCCAAATGTAATCAAATTACAGATGTCAATTTTCCAATTATTTAAACCTAAAATTTGCAATTTCACAAATTGAAGTAATTAAATTAAAATTAAGTGTACTAATAAGAACTTTTGTTTAAAGTTAAGTGACAATTAATAATATTCTGCCTAAAACATTATTTTTGGCACCACATAAGGTTTTCCAATTATAGGATTAGTTAAGGTGTTCTGACACTAAAAAGGATTAGAATGAGACAGAATTAGATAGTCTCATCTCTGCAGTTCTGTTATTTTGACCCTACCTATGCTGGTCTGCTCACATTGTTCATGTAGCACAATTTTAAATGTTTCCTAGAAGAATTTTTCAATGGATTTTCTTTTTTCATAAGAACAACAGCCCGGTGCGTGAAGCTCAGCTCCTGCTATGCGCGGGATCTTGGGTTCTTCGGACCTATAGGAGGCATCACATCCACATCGTCCCAGCCCCGCATAAGCCAGAGCATAGTGGGATCTGGGGAAAGGTCGGAAAACTTTGGATTGTTTTCAATGGACGCTGAAGCCCCCATGCACCGGGTCCTCCGGCTTGGGTTCCTCCGACCTATAGGAGGCATCACATCCACATCGTCCTGGCCCCGCATAAGCCAGAGCTCCGGGGCCAAAATCCCAAAGGTGTACCCCTTGTCCACATGCAATCTCCCTGCGGCTGCAGCTGCTATTCTAAGCAAGCATCACCTAACTCATAATCCTTATTTATGAAGCAGTGGAATTTCTAGAACAAAAGTTCACCATTAGTGATAATCTGCAGGAGAATATGATGCTATGGGATCCCTTTTTTGCATGAACTGGATAGTTCTCAACAAGCAAAAAGAACAAGAAGCAATCATACATCTATCTATCAGAAAATCTCATAAAAGAACAAAACAATTAGTTGCAGAAGTATGAATTTACACCAACACTTTAACAAAATATTTTTTATATATATCATGCATATACATAACAATTGAGGTCAAGAAATTCAGCAAGTACAGCAAAACCAATTAAAATTAAGACAGAATGATTAAAAGTACCTGTATTTTGTTGCTTCTTGAGACACTAAAAATATCAACTATATGAAGGCCAAACTAACTGGTCATGTCTCCTCCATCTTCATAAATATGGGGAGAGCGGCTTTTCACCTTCAGCTCCAAATGCACCTTGTATATGATCCACATGAGCAAATGTTATGTCAACTTCATTGCTTCATAAAGGCTTTTCTCCCGACTGTCTGGACTGTGACAACCGGAGAAAAAAAATAGTAGTACAGAAACAAAGAAATCGGACATATTCCAGCTCTTAAAGCTTAATAGCATCTTTTGGCTCCTAGCCCAATCAATAAAATTGAATACTTTATACAAAACATTGATATCCCTCTTGCTCTAGCCAGAAGATGTTAGGGTAGGTATTGAATGAGGAACAAGCACCGCTTCACTACTTGCAGCTTTTTTTGCAGCAATCTCTTCTAAGCGTTTCCATGTAGCTTCATGCTTCGCCTTGATATCCTCTGCCTTTGCTTCATCTTCTTGAAACTGCCTTAAGCACTCTTCAAATAGCTCAGGGTCAATATCAGCAAAGATCTTGCGGACATTAGCCGTTAAATTCTGGACCACCTGATTCCAGTGGTTACGTCCATTCTTTTCCAAGGCAGGGAAGATAATGGGCAGTATAACTTGTCGGTTCTGTCTGATTAAGTTCTCAATGTGATCATTGTTCCACAAGTATAAAGCCCTCTCCGCCACCTGAAGAAAAATATCAGTTAGTAAAACTTCAACTTAGGAAAGGTGTGGCACTAATGTTCAATCAGAGGGTAGAAGGCCACAGTTTTCTAGTCCAAATTCTCGCATCATTTATAGATTTGCTTTCATGTAAATTAATAGTAATATGTACATCAATCACTTACTGATCCTGTTTCAGATCGCATGATACCTACATCAGATACCTAGTATTACATCTACATAAATTTTATCCATGATAATTTAGAGCAAACCACAAATCCATATGATTAAACAATAACTGTGTAAAAGGAAAAAGAAAAATTCTCCCAACCGTATGCTAAAAATTCAAACTAACCCTGTCAATGGCAACGCAATTCACCAACATCAATGATAGGCACGACAACAGTTGTATATGAAAATTAAGATAACATGTAAATGCAACCTCCATTGCATCATTTAATCCTTTTACAATTAAATCAAGTACAGCAAATGCCACAAGCACATGCTTTACAACCCTGCCACCAATCATGAAAGCTTCGTCACACCATATAGCAAATTGTCGTGGAAACCACTGCTACCACTGACACTCAAACATTCCAGCACCAACACTCACTCAATTCATAGTCTCTGCCACATAGTGATCTACAGAGAAAACTAAAATCCCTACCAAAATGCATACCAGCAAATGTTATTCCAGTTCAGAACTTCAAGACATGGTTTGCAAGTTCTATTTCATTTTTTAAAAATAAAATAAAAGAAAAACATAAAAAAAGATCAACCAACAGAAAAATCATTCATATAAAAGCAGTTCAATCAATTTAATTTGGCCAAATAGCTTATCAGAGAGCATACAATGTGTGATGCTTCATGTACTTGATCGCCTAAATCAGTAGCCAAAGTCCTCAGAACAATCCCTCTTTTGGAAAGAAAGTACCTCACTCCGTTAAACCCATAATGAAGTATGCCCATTCTTACCTTTTAAGTGATAAATCCCATCAGCAACCAAATGTTTGAATTCTAAGTCCTCATGTTAAGTATTACAGAAGGAGAACAATTCAACTAAATTGCCAACATAGTTGCCTAATAAGATTTCATTTATGATTTTGAAGGCCCAAGAACTAATCTTCCAATAGATCCTAAAAGGGAACATCATTTTCTTTATACTATATGCAAAATCATAGAGCTCTTACACATACATGATCTGTCATAGTTCTTCCCATAGTCTCGGTCTATCAGATCACTATCTAACCAAGCTGGCATATATATTCTCTTGACATGAGACAATCATATATAAAATAGCTTTAACAGGTTTGGCACCACTCAGTGAGCACAAAGAAAAACTGGCTGTGCTACATAGCCTCTAATCTCTATGCTGGTAAAAGGATGATAAATATTATTCCTTTTTGCTACTGGAAATAAGATTTCAAAGTATACAGTAGCCAGACAAGTGGCAGATATATTCTAGCAACCATTTCTATTGGCTGACAAAACTAAGAACTATCATAAGTCAGAAATCAGCATTTGGTTACAAAAACATGATCCTGTAGATGTAGTGCCAGTCTAAGATTCTCTATTTTCTCAAGAAAAAAAATGGGAACTTGTCAGAAAAAAAACAGCAGCTTTTTGCACAGCTTGCTTATAGTCCAGGACCCACCTATACATGGTCTTGGCTGAAGCAGCAGGCATATTGACATAACCAAACATATTTAGTCTACAGCTGAAAATTATCAGCATAAAGCATAAGGCATCTGCACTTAATTTATCTATTACATCCATCTTTCAGAAGAGAAAAAATGATTCCAACCACAAAAATGCATATGCCTACGCCTAAATTCACATATTAAGGGAAATAAATCTGACTATAATGAAGCAAAGGTATGTACATATTATTGGATAAAGTATAAAAAAACTTAAACAGCTTTCTGACAGCCTTCTTCTATCAACTGGAGATGCAAATGAATTGGAAAAGATCTATGTGCAAAAATCAAGCATCTAAAGCTAAAGGATAACACAAATAACTACAGAATATGAAGCTAACTTTTCAGGTTTAGCTGAAGATATGAAACCACTTGAAAGGAAAGTGCATTTAAAATCCAAATTGCCAATATTTCAGAAAAGAACCAAAAAAGTGTAAACAGACAACATGCTGGTGATGCATGCTTCAATGTAAGATGTTTACTCCATACCAAGCAAAGCAGGAAAATATAAAGATTTTAGGTTTATTACCTGGAAATGTGAACTGCTCAAGCAACGAGCTATTTGACGGAACAAGGGTACCATGCATCTTTGAAATTCTGCTGGCTGGGTTGCTTCTAAGACTTCCTCCAGCTCACTTAGGAACATCACCTCCTTAGAACTGTTAGTGATAGGCCAGTACTTCAATAAGCCCCTTATAACAGTATCCGCAAGCTTGCAGTCTTTCTCCACGAACTGCGTAATGCAGTAAGATAATTGCTGATGGTACATAGGTAAGCACTTTGGTTTATGAAGAGGGATTAGTGCCCGAACAAGGAACAATTTATGTTCTTCTTTCAGAGGCAAAGCAAACCCATTGATTATACTCCCTAAAACCTCTAATAGCTCTGCAATCCCATTATGTTTCTCCATTTCAAAAATAAATCGGAAGAAGATATTGTTGATGGCCTTCCTGATATATGGGCGATGTACCATAAATTTTCCATATATGCGATGTAGAATTGTCTTCAAGTACTCCCTCTCCCTTGGATCCTCAGAATCAAAGAGATCTAACAACTTGAGAACAAAAGAGTGATCAATGTACCTCTTAGCTAACTTTGCATCTGTCTCAGAAGATGCAACAAATCTCAGAAAGAATTCATACACAATTTGTAAGTGAGGCCATGCAGGGTCCATCAAGGGTTCCTCCTCTTCCAAATCAAAGGCTTCCAAAACCTTATTCTCCCGGGGTTGAGGAGTAAGCGACCTAAACAAATTCACAGATACCATATTTATAACTTCTTGCATGACAGTTTCTGTAAACTTTCCATTCGCAGAAGTAACATAATCCACAAGCTCAACCAATGTCTGCCGCTTTATGTCCTTTTCTTTCAAATTCTTAGTAGGATCAGTGAAGTCAAACACCACAGAACACAAGTTCAGCTTTCTAATAAACAAATTCTGCTTCTCAGAGCTGGGAACATCCCTAAATGCTGGTAATGCCTCATAAGGAGCAATTACTGAATTGCCATTCAGTTTTGAATTTGCAGCCTGCGTAGGCTTACTTCCATGGCCATAACCTAAATGCAGAGCAGAATCTGAGGCCGGAGGAGATGTACTGTTTAAAGTTACAGACCTATTACTCGCAAGATCGTTGCTTCTAGAACTAGTAGAAGTGTTTGGAGGAGCAGATGGACGGCCAAATTCACGACTCTCAGATGATTTAGATGGCTTCCGTGGAAGCCTACCAAGTATTTGTTTTATCATAACTCAAATTATATACAAAGATAAAAGGTTCCTACAAACCCAGCTTTGCTCTTTTCTGAAGCAGATATCAGTCCATTAAAATAGCAGAAACTCAACTTCACAATCAGAAATCCATATCAAACTCCAGAGAAAACAAAACCAATACCATGAACTGAAATCACAGATACAGAAACCCCATTGCTAACGCAAATTAAGCAAAGCCCAGAGACGGAAAAGGTTCCTGTTTCGACATATCATCGCCTGGAGAACTAAGGAAGAGCTATTTTACCTTTACAAAAATCGAACGGCAGGAATTGAGACCCTTTTACTTTAAATTCAAGTATCCCGATGCAAAAACTGAAACAGTAACGATAACAAACTTCCATATAAACCACACACGCCAGAAAGCTTCTTTCTTGTCTTGTTTAGCAAATATAGCAGCTAGTAGAGCTGAACCAGACAAGGATACGATCTGGGTTCTATCAGAGACAAAAACATAATATTATTGGACAGAATTTTACGCCAAAAAGTACGGGAAACTGAATAGAAACCAAGTGAATTAAAACTTAAAAGTAGAAAATATCGCAGTAAACAAAAATAAAACGAGTAAAATGAAGAAAGCCCAGATTACAAAAGAAGAAACAAGAATGTTTGATACTCACAAGAGACTTGAAAGAGAAGTAGAGTAAGAAAGAAAGGCTTTAGTTTTCCTTTCCTTTTTCCCTTTCCCTTTTTCTCGACGACTTGGGGACAGAGAGAGAACATAAATGGCCAAAGCAGCCCCTTTAACACTCACAGTTCCACGAGAAGATTAAAGAAAAATAAATTTCAAAAAATTAAAAAGGTAAAAATAAGGAATCAGACAGGAAAATTTTACTGAACATACAAGAAACATAAAAATGAAGATTATTGTTCTTTCTTTTAATTGTAGACAATGAATGTAATAATTTAATTAAGTTAAAGAAAATTCTTACTTATGCCTCATGTATGGCTAATTTCATATATTAAACTAATAAAACAAATTTTTTTTTTAAAAAAATTATTGCTTTTCTTTCTCAATATATGATTCATTAGGCTAACATTAGATTAAGTTTTGAATTCCCCTCCCTAGAAAAAGAAATTCTCATTGAAACTTAATCAATTTCACATCTTGGATATAAGTAAATATTTCCTTTAAACTTGTAGATTTGGTATAATTCTTTAACCAACTTTTCAGATAAACCTTTTTTGATAAAATAAATCCGAACTATCTTAGGAAACATACTAAAGATGAGAAGTCATTTTAGGTTTTTTTTTTTTTTTTTTTTTTCCATTTGATGTTTCAATCTCCTGATTTGCATGTCCGAAAATTTATGTCAATTCTTTTTTTAGAATTAAGAGGTGTAATATTTTTTCCAAGGGTTTTGAGTTTCAGTAAAATATACTTTCTCACGATCCAATAAAATCCAAGCGTTATATTATCACTTATACGACTCATCGAAAACTGAGTTCGAATCCTCTCGACTTTAGTTATTTTCGCTGATTCACTGCAAATGTTGTCTATCAATTAATTAATTAATTATGGTTCAATTATTGAAAATAATTTTAACCTCAAATAATAAAAAATAACATTAAAATCCTTATAAAGAAACCATTGGTTGAGGTAATCAAATAAATATTTTTGCTTACGAATGACATCTTATTGTAGTTGGGTAGTAAAATTAAAAATCTTACTGTAACTGTATAAATCTTAGGTAGAGCATAAAAATTAATTTAATTTTCAATAGAACAATTTGTGTAGTTTATAATTCGTTATGTATTAATTCTGATTCCTTGCACTCGAATTTACAAATTTTTATTGAGAAAAAATGTCAAATAAATCAAAAGAATATTGTAAATTACACGATCGAAACCTATTAGTGAAATTTTCTGTAAATAGAGAAACTCAGACAACAATACAAAACACACTTAATAACCAGTTCAAGAATACTTTCTTCTCCTTTTTGCATATGGAGCAACGCATAGCCTGATAGTAAGTGCACATATAGCAGATAATCCCCTTCCCCAACGCTTGAAAAAAAAAAAGAATAAATTTTTTTTTGTATTTTTAGTAGAAAAATTTCCGTCAAAAAATAAATTCTTGCAATTTGTAGTTTAATAATTTGATTTGATAAGAACTAGTTACACTCTTGCACAAAAAACAGAATTCCCTTCCCTTTTGAAGCTGTATATTTCATCATTTTAGTGTTCAATAACCAAACACATTTCATTCTCAGCTACATTCAGTAGAGGTCATACCAAAATCAGCCTGTTGATCCATCTATATACTGTAAGGATACCATTCGAAAATCAACATAATTGCTACGTCTCCAAACACCGAAAGATTGATACTAATTAAAAGATTTCCTGTACAGTCCCTGCTAATTTCTAATGAGTTTCAAAGAAAAAAAGTCCATAAAGAAATCATCTTCAACAGACTAATAGTAATCTCATACTTGCTAGATAGGTATAGTGAAGCAATTGGTACACCATTTGTGTACCAAAACATGGTAAAGCATGAGCATATCATCATTCTAAATAAATGAATGCTCATCTTGATGTCACTTGTGTTGCACAATTTTGAGCACAAAACAAAAGAGACATTATTATTTTCTCCTAATCCTAGATGGTATAACTAACATCATGCACCTAGATCAGGAAAGAGGCAAAAAAATCCATATAATTTCATGTACAGGCACTTCATGATCAACAATGAAGAGACGATCCCACCATAGTCTCATGACGGGACCCATAATTCTTTCTATACGAGCGAAAATCATGAAGAGGATGACCCTCTAGTTCATCTCATATTTGTGCAGGAGGACCATAGGACAGTCTTATCTGATACACCAAGAAAGTTCTAATATTTTATCATAAAGAAGCCATCTGATTGAGCCTACCCAATATTGGAGCCCGGAGGAAGTTAGTTTCAACCTTCATTCTCACTTTTCAGGCATGCAGCATTTTGAGCCAAACAAAAAAATCAATTACAAAATCACATTCAAGCAAATTTTCAAGAGGTTTGACAAAATAGAGACCTAAACATTTCACTTAAGACATACTGGATTAGTTGGAAAAGCCTATGTTAATCCTTTCTTAAGGAATAGTGTTCTTAATATTAATACCTGAGAGAGTGAAACAAAAGGCAGAGAACAATTACTGGAGACACAGCGAACAAAAGATTGTCTCTGGCCAATAGCCATCGGCCAGGAACAAGACTTTGCAAATCCGACCCTTCTCTGCCATAACAGCTGTTTTGGTGTGTCCCAGTCATGTCTGCACAAAATTATTGGCACTTATAGCCCTGGGGCATAGAAGGTACCAATACGTCTCTCGCTTTTCCGTTCTCTGTACTGATCTTCTTCGAGCACAAGGAATGAAAAATCATTAGCATTCAATGAACATTAAATGAGTCTACAAACATTTGATTCTCTGTTTCAACATTATTTCTTTATTTCCGTTGCAACCATTTGCCTTTCATGCAGCTATCTAATAGAGAGGATTACATTTGATGTTCTTTGCAAATTGGAAAACTCTCCCTCTATGTAGAATTACAACACAAGGATAAATTTATAAAATGTTTATTGGATCTGATAAATGACCAGGACCAAACAAATTGTAGGAAGAAATTTTTTTCGAAAGCCTAAGAACATTCAATTGCAGATAATATCAATTTAAGAATCCGATCTCAACAAAAAATTTGACCGTCCATATTATACAAATGAAAATCCTTACTTTCACAGACAGGATAAATTATACTAATGGTCACCTAATTTTGCATTTAATTTCATTAAGGTTAAATAACTTCAATTCGTTATTTTTTAGTTATTAAACTTTAATTTTTGTTTAAACAAGGAGGTTGCTCACCGGAATCCAATCATCACAAATAATAACATGGTACTAAAAATAAAATATTCATTCAAAAAAATATTTTCTCCTAATACACTAATTTGGGAATTACCTACTAATTTATTTAACAAATGATGCCACCTGCATGAAACAAGTTCAAAAAAAGAAAAGACAATTTTTCACAATACCATATGTATTTTGTAGCTTTTTTTTTTTCCCTCTCTTTTATTCTTTCACAATCATGCTTTTTTTTTTTTTTTGTGAGATATGTGATTTTCATGTCACATTGAAACCAAAAAAGCTAGATTCTGGTGGGTGACCTTTCATTGAAACAAAAATCAAAGTTCAATAACCAAAATATGACAAATTGAAGATATACGACCTGAATGAATCTAAGTCCAAAGTTAGGTGACCATTAGTATAATTTACCCTTCACTGACCTGAAGAGATGTAGGGCTCATTTGAAAAGAATTAGCACTACTTGTTCCTTGAAGCTGTTTGAGCAGCAAGCTCTTCTAAACGTTTCCATTTGGCTTCACGTCTTGCTTTAATTTCATCTTCCATCCTTTCTGCTTCTTGAAACTTAAGTAAGCATTCATTGAACAGTTCAGGATCAAGATCGTCAAAAATCTTACGGACATTCAAAGTCAAGCTACGGACAGCTTGATTCCAGTGGCTTCTAGCATTTTGTTCCAGAGCAGGGAAGATAAGAGGCAGTATAACCTTTCGGTGTTGTATGATCAAGTTCTCAATGGGATCATTGTTCCACAAGAACAATGCTCTTTCTGCCACCTAAAATAGCAAGCATTACTTAAATAGCTGATTCAGAAATTGAGAAGCTGAAGAAAGAAGCTATCATTTTATCAAGTCAAGGCCAAAAGACAAGATTAGACAATTCCAAAGAAATCTAAGGCTGTTAGCTACAGCCTTGCATAGAAGTACTCAAATCCAACTAAATGATATCTGTCGCTTCTCTATTGAGCCATAATTCATTTTGCCCTCTTCTATTAGCTTATACAGCTTAATCTCAGGTTTATCATAGGACATTTTTACATTTGGAATGTGATGCACCAACTACTTACAATTAGTTACAACAGCACTAATCACATCGCAAAAAGAAAGAAGAAAAGGCAGGGGTTTATTTTCTTTCAAATTATGTAGAGAATCACATAATACTACTATCTAATATATGGACATAAACATGGATCAACGAGTAAGAAAAATCATGGTATAATGACCACCGAAAACGGTTTGTTGGATCCAGGTTCCTAAGCAGGATTCTCATAATATAACATCAGAACTCATAAACCAACAGGATCTGCTCTGAGTCTTGCCCAGCTTGATCTTTATTAACAAAACCCCAGCTTCATTAATTTAGCATATTTTTCCTAAACTTTGTAGCCTGAGATAATAATCAATTAAATTTATGTTCGGACATTAGAAAGATTCATCTTTAAAGTAACCCAATGCTCTCCAACAATTTGTTACTTTCAAGTCTTATTCTGACCTCCTACATGGTAAACAAGCTGGCAACTAGCAGTCAACTCAATGCCAGTACGGCACAATGTATTGATAATATCTAAATTTCTTGGTGGAATACTCCAGGTTCCATCCTCTTTCTTTTTTCTGACAGGAAGTAAATATGAACTTCATGCTTTTCTGTGTGAATCTCCCAAGAGAACTCAACAAACATGAATTCGCACACAAGAAATGCAAATATTAAAATATGAACACCAAAAGCAAAAAACTAGCAAATACCAAGTAGTTGACACTATTCACTAATACTTTTCATGATTTACATGAGCCTTCACTTAACCCACATAGGCATAAATACATTAAAAAAGAGATTAAGATTAGGTAGGATCACAACATAGGAAACAACACAAAGAAGAGAGAACAATCCGGATTTGTATTTGACTAACCAGTTCCCAACAGTATAGACATAATAAATGAAAACGAGAGAAAACGTAACTAAAACATTCAGAATCTGACTGCACAATTCTCTTTGCAGTTGGAATGATAAAAGCAATGTTTAGGAACATATTATAGTTTAAGCATGTTTCATAAAAGAAGTTACCTTTGCAACTAAACAAAAGAATTTAAACATACTAAGGCAGAGAAGCCTTTTTCATGCAAAAACTAAAGCAGAATATAACCAAAAACATGTGGAGACATATTACCTGAAAGTGTGAACTATTCAAACATCGAGAAATTTGCTGAAAGAGGGGCACCATACAACGCTGAAATTCTGATGGCTGGATTGCTTCCAAAATTTCCTCCAGCTCATTCAGAAACATGACTTCCTTTGAACTATTGGTGATAGGCCAGTACTTTAACAAACCCCTTATTACAGTATCTGCGAGCTTGCTGTCTTTCTCCACAAATTGACTAATGCAGTATGACAATGGCTGATGGTACATTGCCAAGCATCTTGGCTTGTGCAGAGGAATTAGAGCATGAACAAGGAACATTTTGTGTTCCTCTTTCAGTGGCAGAGCAAACCCATTAATAATGCTACCCAAAATCTCTAAAAATTCAGCAATCCCATTATGCTTCTCCGTTTCAAAAATAAATTGAAAGAAAATGTTATTAATAGCTTTCCTGATAAATGGTCTATGCACCATGAATTTGCCATAAATACGGTGCAGAATGGTTTTCAAGTATTCCCTTTCCCTGGGATCCTCGGAATCAAATAAATCCAGCATCTTGACAATGAAGGATTGATCAATGTATCTTTTGGCTGGTTTTACCTCTGTCTCAGATGATGCCACAAACCTCAAGAAAAGCTCATACACAAGCTGCAAATGCGGCCATGCAGGATCCATAGAAGCCTCCTCCTCGTCCAACTCAACACCATCTACAACTTTGTTCTCACGTGGTTGAGGAGTGAGCGTCCTAAACAAATTTGCAGACACCATCTTTATAATTTGTTGCATAACAGTTTCTGTGAATTTTCCATTCACAGAAGTTATATAATCTACAAGCTCTAACAAATTCTGTCGCTTGATCTCCTTTTCTTTAAGATTCTTTGTGGGATCAGTGAAGTCAAATACAATACAACACAGGTTGAGCTTTCTCATAAACAAGTTCTGCTTCTCAGAATTAGGAACGTCCCTGAAGGCAGGCAATTCTTCATAAGAAGAAAACCCCAGATTCCCATTCTGCTTGAAGCTTACATCTCGCTGAATCTTGTTACGATTGTTTTGTCCTGCGTCTGAAGCAGAACTATTCAGTGCCACAGATGTGATGTTTAACTTCACTGACTTATTGGCCCCTAAATCACTGCTTCTTAAGCCAGTGGAAGCATTGGAATTACCAACCAGACTTCCACCATAATCACGATGTTCTGTGGATTTAGACGACTTTCGTGGAAGCTTACTAAGTATCTGCTTTAACATAATTTACATAAACAAGCCTACCTTCTGAAAGAGACAAAACACTGATACCAAAATTCTTCAATACCCAGTCCAATACTAACGAGAATCCATCAAACAAAACCCAAATCCAAATTTCTCATAATCATCAAATTGAAGTAAAACCCACTTGGAGAGAAATGGAAGTAAATAACCAATGATTTTAACCCAACCAAAGAGCTAATTTAATATCTGCACTTCCAGGAACAGCAAACAAATAAAGGGCCAAAACTCTCCTTCTCATCCACAAAGTCAAAAGCAAACTCACTTCTCGACCCACACATTAAGGCGAACTCCCTGATTTCTACAGTCTCACTCAAAGCAAAACAGAAACCCTTTTCCAACTTTATGCCTTCTCTCTCACTTCCTCTTCACAGAAAACCCAATGTCCAAAATCCCTACTTTTTGACTAGAATTGGGAACTCCAAAAATTTCAAGTCTCCCTAAGCACAGATCAGCAACCAATTTTTTAAAATGAAATTTAAAAGGAAAAGAAAAAAAGAAACCCTTTTATTAAAGACGATTTATTCACCACATCCCCTTATCCACCAGCTTCCCTGAATTAAAGGCTACCGTAATCAGCGAATGCTATTAAATAAGCTAATTCTAAAAATCAAAAGATTGGAAATAAAAGCACATGCAAGTTAAACAAAGAGAGGTATAGAGAAGAGAGAGAGGAGAAAGGCCAGATGAAAAAGATGATAGAATCAAAGAAAAGCCTTTCTCATGATTGATGAGTATGCAGCATGTCCTTGCAGACCCAGAATTCAAAATTTTCTCGTTGGTGTTTGTTGACTGGGAAAGTTAGCACCTTTTATTTTATTCTAAGTATTATTTGTTTTCTTCTGTTTTCGTCTATTTTTATGTGCTAATCAGTAATTAACTTTGAGAGCTCAGTCACAACGAAAGTAACAGACGCTGCAAATTCAAAGCCGGGAGGGCCTTCTTTAAAAAGATGAGGGAAGAAAGGTCCGACACGTCAAAGTTTTGACTTGAAATATCAAATTTTAATTTGCGTTAATTAAAATCTGTTGTTTTACTTATCAATTATTGATTTATTAGATATAAAATTGCACTTATTTCATATAAATATATCAATAATTGAATTAATGATTGAAAAAATCATGTTTATAAAAAATTCACTCCATTTGTTCCAAAATAAAAAATATCTGTCTAAATTACAAAAATATACTTAAAAATGATTTAAATTATAAATTTTGTTTAATTTTTTCTTAATTTAAACTTACATTAATATTAATAAAATGATTAAGGCAATCAAAGTTTTGGAATTAATTGATACAAATCGCAATAACAATAACTTTTTATTTTCAATATTTAATTAATATTAACCCTACAAATGGGAATATAAATTAAAATAAAGTGAGTGTATTATTACATTATAAGATGAAGAAAATAAATAACTCCTAATTTTATTTGAATAAGATGGATATTTTATCTAAAATTTTATATATATATATATATATATATATATATAATAGCCTAGTAGAAGAGACGAGGAACTAATGATGAATATTTTCTGATAAAAAAATTCTTAAAATCAAAACATTTTTTTATTTTTGTTTGTGAATCCTCACATGCATCATAACTCCCAAAAGGTCTATTAGTTTATAAAGTAAATTTATAGTTGAGAAGCAGTTTAAACTCACCGCTTTTACACATTTTTTAATACTAGATTTATAACGACTGATTATGTATATTTAAAATGGAAAAATTTTTATTAAAACGACATTCGTAAATGGCAAAAATAATTTTTTTATTTATTAAAATGATGATATTTTTAATCATGCAATAAAAAAAAATTCATAAAACTTTTAAAAAATCCTTATTCTTATGGATTTAGTCAATGAATACAACCATAAACCTGGTGTAGGTAAGCAATTTCCTAAATTGCATTTTGAGCTTTTATTAGAAAAGATAAAAAAATCTTATTTGAATAAAACGATTAAGATGAATTTCATTATTTATTAATGGTAAAAGTTACAAAAGCACAGAACGATCCAAATTGTTTTTTTCTCAACAGTGTTTAAAATGACCTTTTTCATTTTATATAAGCTTCGAACAATTTGAAAGAACAAGGAATATTTGAGAAAAAGCATTTCCATATTTTTGGAGATCCCAAGAATAGAAATACCTTCGGATAGGTATAGTTGTTCTCAGTTTCGCATACCATTCTTCCCCCATGCCAAGTTTTGAATTGCTCAAAGTTGGTCCTCTTTTGAAGAAAGGTCAATCTGTAACCTTCATTGCCAAGTTAACATTAATTTGCTCCTTGGCTTGATTCCTTCACCATGACTAAATTGGTGGGTCCGGACCAGCAGCCTCTGCTTACTTTACTGAGAAATTGCGTATCATGTGCTTTTGAGCCCTACAAATTGCATAATTTAAGTACCTGTTTGACAAGCTATAATAAAATGTAAATTGTAAAATAATTACTAATAAGCGATAGCAACCAACTTTAACTATAGAATTAATAATGAGGACCATCAAAACTTTATTATATACAAAAATATAGAAACATATCTAAACCGAAATTAAATAAATAAAGCATAGGTTACTTCTGCAGAAAACCAAAAACTACAGATGCCATGAGACAATTTCGATTGCAAACCTTGCGCTGATTTTAATTAAATATTTGACATTGACATCATAAATATTCGGCCCTGCTATCAATAAAAGCTTGAATGGAGGGTTCTCTTCCGAGAAAATCTGATAAAATTTCAATTGGTTCTTTTGCTCCTCCTGGGGCCAGTACCTACCATGAAATTGAATAAGATAAAGGTCCAAAAGAACAAAAGTAGACCATCAAAGTTGGCATATTCATTCACAAAGAAGCACATGGAGATCCACATACTCCTGTAAGTGGTACATAAGCCTTCAGAGAAACAAAGTGAGAACTTAAGGCACAGCTTTTTTAAAAATAAGGACAAATAAAATTGCATGCTAACAAAATTACCTTGTCTCTAAACTGCATGCCAACAGTGTGGTTCAAAAGATCTTGAAATTTGGAGGCAAATATGTCAGCCGCAAAGACCTGAAAGGCATTTGAGGAATCAGTTATCATTTTGATGGGGAATGAAGCCTCCATAACAGAGTCAGAAAATGAAGCAATGTCGCAAGCCGTAAAAAGTGTTAACATAGTCTTTAGATGTGTAGTAGAAAATTTATAAAAGTGTTCTAAACCTCACTCCACATCTGACTGTAACAAGCAGCTTCGTAACCAATAGCACTGCGTGGGAAACATGAAGCTGGGTTGGCCCCAGTCAACATTGGCAGACCTAACATAACCTGGACAATCAAAGCCAAACAGACTCTTATTAGATCACATTTGGTGGGAACAGCGGTAGGAATCCAAATGATAGACGAACTTTACAGCATAATCATGTAAAGTCCTTTTACCTTAGGGTGAAGATGCTTGAACAACTCGACAATGTCAACATTGTCAGCGGAATGTATAATTTGATCAAAAAGACCTGGATAACACACATAAGAGTCATGCTAGATTATAGGATGGGGTAATCCATAATTTGATAAAGACGTCATAATACATATATTTTTGAGTCACTAATAGTAGGAAGGAACAATCTGGCATAACCGTTAGTATTCATAACCAATCCTTCAACATAAAATCAGTATATGTCTTCAATGTTCAATTTAATATTTCTTTTGCCAAAATAATGCCATATGATGGAGAAAGTTATCGTATTATATCCAGATACCATATGAACTATTTCATGTGCAATGCATGGATGCGTGTGACAATTATACACACAGGTAAAAGTTGGATGAACAAATCAGGAAGGTTTAGCACCAGTTTTCACGAAAAAGATTTCATATTTACCAGCCATTTATTGTTTCCGTGATTTCTAACATAAATTACTAGGCACTAAGATCCAAGTTATCCCCCTTGCATCTTTTTTATGGCAAAAATATCATTATCCCAGCCACCCCGAATATCCACCAAAATAATTTTTGCTTTCCTTCCATGAATAGACATCTGCTATGGGCATATTCCTATGTGTGGAGGCAATTGTGGATGCCAGAGCAGTCCTAACAATGCACTCCACTGCCTCCCAGCAAACGCAGGCATCAGCTGGCATCAGCTCAGCTGCATGCCCAGCAAACCAAATACTAAGTATCTACGAAAATCAATTCCAATTTACCTTCACCTTGAGAACTTCAGAAGATTATACTATAAAGAGTAACATGACAATTATATGAACATCTCAATGTAACATCTGAAACCTATTAGATGTTCCTACACAAGTTTCAAGGATGATATCTCAAGCAATTCAATAAAAAACCAGTCAGGGGGGAAAAAAAGATACAGTAGACTTACAATAAAGGATTTCTTGCTTCAATTTAAGTGCAGAAAAGAAATATCGCCATCTTTTAAGCAATTTGCATATTTCATCATTAATGGGCTTTGTAATATCCTATAAATCACAAATAGCAGAATGTCAAATACAACCAAAATTGACAGAAGCGTATCTGGAAGGTTCATTTGAACTCTTTTCAGTTTTGTGTCTAAACGTATATTTACATACAAACATACAGACCCACAAAAAAACACACTTTCTCTCTCATGTGGATACAGAAGGACACCATCATGAGAGAAAGGGAAGATGACCATGCCTCTGTCCCATTTTTCTCATAAAGTTGGTAAGGAGGAAGAGTATATTATCTGTCAAGGATTTCACAATAAGAGAATCACAAAATGAATCATTACCTGATGGAAACCTGATATCAACTGTAAAGAGAAGCTCTCATAACACCTAGAATATTAAACAAGCACAGGAAAGTAAGTTGTATTCTGCCCATTCAGAATATGGTCAAATATGATAAAACTACTTACCAGTTTTCTAACACTAGAGAAGGGATCTCCACAAAGTCAGGATCAACACGCAACCCTGAGAATCTGGCAAATGATGCACGATTGCAAACGTGTTGAACCTGAAAACTCATTATCAATAAAATTCAAGTGATATATCCTGATTTTATCTCAGTTACTACTGCAACAGAAGTTATCACATGTCAAAAAAGAAATGGCATGAAACAGAATCAACTTACCACATGGCCAAACTCATGGAAAAGGCTAACCACTTCAGAGAATCTCAATAAAGTGGGATGAGCACCGCTATCCTTTTGCAATTGAGATATAAATAATGCCACTGGAAGCTACTTGCATCAAATCAAGCATTAATGAGCTTAACTTAGAAAAATCAAGCAATTTTTGTTACTTATAATTCATGAAATATGCAAACCTAAACAAAGAAGGAAGCAATACTTTGAATCATAGAAGATGCATAAAAAATATGATATGGAAACCCAAAAAAAAAAGATATTAAAAAGATCTTCATTTTTCTGTATGTGATCCAGTAGATAACTAACTACTTAAGCAAGTTTATCATGCAAAGCCGAGTCAATTTAAAAGCAATATTGAAGATTTATCCATGGAAAAGGAAGGTAGAGAGAGAAACATTGTAAATCCTTCCATTTCAAAGCAGGAGATTGCAAGCCTGTGAATGCTACTAAAGTGAAGCCCCAGTCAAAATCAGAATACAACTGTTTCCCAAACCAATGGTCCTATAACGAGTGGTTTGTTCAACCCAAAGGATCTAAAACTAAACAGCAATTAGAAAGTTGGTCAAGCAATGAGAACAAGTATAAATGCTTGAAACAGCCACAAGAAATGGCTCCCGTAGAACAACAGAATTTATCCCATAAATCTTGAAGTAAGCAGTTGGATTTGAATACGGAATCTGAAGCAGAATAAATTAGTGTTTAGAAACTAGAAAGTTTTAACGTTTAAATTTTCACAGAGTAGGAATCCAAAAATATCACCTTCCGAGCTTCATTAGATAGTAATGCACCATTTTGAAGAGCCACCACACAAGTATGACCATATTTTCCTTCCCTGTTATATAAAGCTATCCCATTTCTCTCAAAAACAGAGGTAAACTAAAAGAATATATTGAGAAATCAAAATAATGAGCTTACCTTTTGTATAAATCAAGATAGAAAAAGCCCAAGAGTTCACCAGAACCTAAGTCTAATACTGAAAAGACACTAACATCACTATGCCAAACCTCAGGATCTGAGATTTCTTGAAATCTTAATCCTGTGGGATACAAAGATAGGGAAATGATTAAAAATATTTATCATATAAGATGAACGTTTAACCTGACTTCATTAAGTATGAACCAATAATAAATTAGGAGCACACTCTATAGGCTAGATATGATTACCAAAAAGGTCTTGCACTATTTTGAATATCCCAGATAGAACCAAATTGACAGGGAAGAATTTCCGGAGTGCTCCAAAGTCCAGATCAAACTGTTTTTCTTCAACCCTCTTCACATAGTATAATAGATCCTCAATTCCAAATGGAATCTCTCCTTCCTCTTTCTTCTGATGCATCATGACAGCAGAAAAATAAAATATAAAAAGAATAAGTTGGGAATAGATAAACTTTGCACAGGAAATAATGGGTCAAACGTATTCTTACCTTTAAATCTTTCAACAAGTTAAGTTCTCTGGTTGCCATGTCAGTTAAACTGGCAGAGATATCCTCTAAGAATTCATATACCTGATTTGAACATAAGCGTCGTGAATAAAATATCAGCAAATAGGACAAACAATAAGATGGTATAGCTAAAACAATTAACCATCCCGATTCATCAAAGAGAAAACCGAGAGATAAATCAGAATCCATAAAATCACTTCTTTAACTTTATCCTTCAATGGAAAAAAAATAAAAAATAAAGATAAGCTTTAAGAAAATTAAAAAACATTGTGCAAACCTTTGAGGATGTCTTTGCCATTCTAAGGTCAACAGCGTAATCTGCATAGTTTGAATAGCCAAATAGCCTAGCGTACTTGTGGCGCAATTCAACCTAAATACCATAAGCTGACTTGTTTTATGTTCTTGTACTGAAAACACATTATAAAAGACTTATAAAACAACTTAAATAAATAAACATAAATGGATGATTCTGATACGAAGGCTACTGCCATTTCAAAGTAGACTTCTTAGAGATTTCAAGTTCCAAGAACAGTTTTGCGCTATGAAAAAAAATTATAATAAGTTTTCATTCCTAATGAACTTAAAATTAAAGATACAAATGATTGTAACAGTTGCAACATGTCAATTGTATTGGAAATATAAACATTTAAGTCTTGCTAAAGGCAACAATCATTTAAGATGTTTATAAATAACAAAAGAAACTAAATTTACCAAACGTTCTAAGACAGAGAGATTGACTTCTCCACACCTCTTCCCATATGTTGTAGCAACAATCCTCCTTGTTGTTCCTACCTTCACAATTTTAAAGTAAATATCATAATGCTAACCAAATCAGATTACAAGAAAGGAAAAATAATAAGCTCAAAAATTGAATTTCAAAGACACTTCTAAGTGGAACTTTATGTATATGGTGCTGTCCGCTGAATATTTGATCATTGCGAATTGGATGTAACATTATTCTGTGTGATAATACTGGCAAGAGCAATTCTTTAATTCTTAACATATTCCTTACATATAAAATATTTCAAAAGGTTAATTTTGATCAAGTTGAATTTTATTTTCCTGCCAGAATGCCCTTCAATATAATTTCTATTGCTAGTCATTCTAGAGTTCTATACCTCCTACTCCTCACTTCCTCCCCTTATCTTTCTGCCGTTGAAGTGCCTCACAATTGTCATCCAACCCACCTCACAATTGTCTCTGCTGTTTGAATTCTGAACAGAAGAAAGGACCTCACTTGTCCAAAATCAGAATGTAAGGATTTAGCAAGGTTGTACAAAGATTATCAACAATCTCTGTTCTATATTTTATATAAGTCAAATTGTTCCCAACATATAGCTAATCTTACATTTGATGATGCATGAGTCCCCAATTTTCAATTATTTTGAGAATAAAGTCTTGTCCTAATAAGAAAAATTGAATAAAGTGCAACACGGCTTATAGCAAGTAACCAAGAATTCACCCCCAACTAAGGGTGTGAGGCACAAAATAAGGAACCATAACAATATACCATACCTTGCAAAGCTCCAGCAGAACTACAACATGATGACTTTTCATTGTAACCTTATATTTACCATTTTCATCCTTGTCCAAGCTCTGCAAAGGAGAAAAATCCATGCCATTGAAAGACAACATTGTTAGTGAAAATTCAGTTGAATTATTATAGATAAGCAGCATAGAATTTCTCCATAAATATCAGTAGCTTTCTTTGTCATTGCCTTTGGAAATAATGAATCTCTATTTAAGGTTTTTTAAAAAAAGGTTTTCCCCTAAAAGAAAGCATAAATATTACAGCTATGGATCTGTTATAGAAGCTCCCCTGAAGAAGGTGAGTTCCAAACCATACTTAGGATGTTCTATGCATTAAGATCCAAATAGATCCACATCTGGAGCACCCACTTAATTCTATTATCCACCATTAGTCAACTAAATGCCCAGATCAACTTTGTGCAATATCTTTTGAAAATTAAACTTTGGGGCTCAAATTATCAGGCAACCACCTCTACTATTAGCATATGTACACATTTTATCAGTCAACCACCTAAGCAACAAGCTAGAAAAAATAAGCCTGGGAAATTTATATGTTTGAGTATTGAGCATATTAGAACGAAGGGAAAAAAGGAGCCCATCAGTTCCCTAAATAATTTATGAATCAGCATCGAGTTAAAGCTGAGCCATATAGAAAGAGTGAGCCGTCCCACAACCATGCCCAGCCCTCATACAACAGAGAGACAGGGAGAAAGAATGAATTAACAAGAAATAACCTTCAGGTACTCTATTGGTAATCCAACCAGCTCCTTCTCACTGAAAAGAAGAGAAGTGCTATCATCATTCAAATTTCGGACATATCGTAAGCTTAACTCATCAATTTGAGCTCTTAGGCGTTGAGCTTCCTCTCTCTTGGTAATTGTAAGGTTCAGACCATTCCGTTCAAAGTCAGTAACCTGTCACAATCAGGAAAAGATTAATACTTGAATTGAACAATTTGTTCAACTTAATGAATTTTCCAAGGACTACAAGATGCTAAATTTCCAAGTAAAAATGCCAACTGATCAGCAGGTTCAAGCCAGTTCATAAAGTATACCATAGTAAACAATGTTCCTAGCATGAAAATAAAATGTTAAACTCCTTACCAGGCACTTAACATAACGTTTTGCTTCAGGACTCATCCATTCCCCTTTCAAAGCAAAAGCCTTCACAACACAATATACATCTTCACGTTTACTGATCAGCTTCCATGAAACAGGACAGTGTTAATTTCATACGTGATGAAGCCATAAAGTTTCATATAATGCTCTTTAGTAAATGCCATCTAACCAGTTTGATTGCATCACAGACATGGCTGACGATAATGTTGATTGCATTTAGTGCAAAAGATAGACTTTTACTCCTAAACAATTGAATAATATCAACATAAAAGCCTGGCACCAAATTAATATTTAACCAAATCTGGCTTGAACCATTGATTACATCCTTGCCTAATTAGCAAGCATATTCGTAGTTATCTTATATTAAAGTATGGAAAGCTTGCCCCATATTAAACACATCCACTGCTTTTCTACTAGCCTCTAATTATGTCTTTTACCAAGCGTGGGCTGCTTTTTAGGATTTAGAATAATGCCAAGCAAGGGCTCAATATGCTATCAAGTGGTGATCTTTCTCACTAATGCTATCAAGAAACATCTTATTTAACACGATTACAACATTTCCCACATCTATCTTTCTCTTAAAAAAATGACCAAGAAAAAAAAAAATCACCACTGAACGTATTGGTATTATTGCCATGTGCCAATTCCAGTCTGTCACAACCACCTAACCACAATATAGCTGATATATATTACTTACCGTCTTTCAACAACACTATGGATGGAAATGCAGTAAACAATGATTGGAATAAGTAAATGAAACCTGCATGTAGAAATGTGCTCATCTATTCTCCGCTCAGCTTCGGCACTTGCTTTGCGCACATCTTCCAAAGGAGATACCAACTTAGGGAACACACAAGACTGAATCAGTGGAAAATGCTGTGCATCCAAATCTGCTAGCGGTGCAATAACACTAGCATAAGTGACCTGCATATTTCAACACAGTAGCTGAGCAAGTACAGAAAACAAATAGCAACAACAACAGAACAATTAATATAAGTCAAAATTAATAAATGTACAGTGGATTACCTTGTCAAGAGGTATAGAAGCAACTGCTTCGTGAACCTCTTTTGACTTGGAAATTATTCGGTTAGCTAATTTCAAAATCTCAGACGCAGAGAGATTAATGTGAACTGTTGAACCTGGAAGATCTATTTAAAACCAATAAATTCTCAGACTCAGAGCAAATAACGTCAGAATTATATTCAAACAAACTTGTGTTGCTACTTTCAGAGGAAATTGAGAAAGAAAATAGAAGTCAAAAGAGAGGCAAGGCAATGACCTTTCTTCTTTGACTTTTTCCGATGGGAATTGAAGGCGGAGATAGCGAAGCTGACGGTGAAAGCTAGTAAAGCGGCAGCGCCGGTGAAGGCGAGTAGATTCTGGTGCCGCTGCTTCTGTTTGTTTGTTGTTTTCTCGCAGTTTCCTTGACTTTCCATCATTTCTTCACCAACGGCAATTGGGAGGGAAATTTTTTGGTTTCAGGGAAGCTCTGGGCGGAAAATAAATTAAAACTGACGCCAAGCTTTTATAATAACATGATAAAAAAATTTGCTAAAATTTCAAAATAATGATCAGAGAGCTTCAGGCATATGATTTACAGGGCCGGCCATATTGATTGATGCTTCATGATTGCTGATTGATTATTATGACAGAGCAGGCCCATGGCCTAGTTCTCTACTCGCTAGCCCATAATTCCTCACGGACTTGTTTGGATAAAAATTTAGGGAGGAGATAAATTATAGAAGGCAAATATAAAAAAAATATTGTTATTTTCCTTATTAATATGGTTCTACAATATTAGTTATTTTATAAGTGTGCCAAATATTGAAGTTTACCAATTTTAGGATAAATTGCGCCAACTGAGTTTTTTAATCAAAAGATCAAAGATTTTGGCTCTACGATAATTGCTTTACCAACTGTTAGAAAACAGACAGTGCAGAAAGTGAAAATTTTAAAGAAATAACGCAAAAAATAAAAATTACTTTGAAATTGAAATACTGTATTAACAATGACTGAAATTACAAAAGAAAATTCTTAGATGATTTTTGAAAAGAAAATTACAATAAACATAAATGAAATTAAAACTGTTATTTGCTTGAGATTACAGTTGAATCTCATTTTTTTAAGTTGATTTGTTGTTATTGATTGTTTGGGCTTTGTTTTGTACTTGAGCTTGGTTTTTATAGACACCTGACAATTAATACTTTTATGCAAACAACATCTTAACTGTTTAGCTCATCTCTCCCTATCATGCCCGAGTAGTTACCTGATTTCTTTGTTAATCACCTCCTGTTAATTCTCAGTATATTTAATTACTTATTAGTTAATTAATTATATGCCTCTAATATTTTTTAAAGGCCAATTAATTAATTAAGCCTAAATATATCATAAAATCACAAGTCAAATTTATAATACAAAAATAATTAAAATGTGGTGTAAACAATTGCCCTCCACACATGAGGTTGGCTGGATTGGTCATTCTCCATGTGTGTGAATCCATTTAAAACTCAAATAATTTAAAATTTAAAAGAACTCAATTTTAACTCAACTATTAAATATTTTGGGATTTTATCAAATCTTATTTATAATTTTTAAGCTAATTCCAAGATTAAACAACAAAATCTACTAACTAAACTAAGAAAAAATGATTTTTACTTATCTCCTATTATTAACTAAATAAAAAAGTTTCTTCTTCTTCCTCTCCTTTTTTTTTTAGTGAAGCCGAGTTCATAAATTTTTTGGTTTCTTTTCTTAACATGCAACTTTGACTTCTTTTTTTTTTTTTTTTTTTAACTATGGGATTGGCCTTTTGTCGTTCTATTTATTTTATCTCTATCCAGGTGACTTTTAGGGGGAGGAGAGATCAACAACTCTCAATATTGACTCCTTCTCATGGAATTTAAGGACATCCTTTTTAATATGTTCCTAAATAGTATTCTTGGAAAATAAACAATTATTAAGAGCATGACTCCAAGTATCATGATACTTATAATAATCTCTTCCTTTCAATTCTTCTTTGGTAGGAATGTTATAGTTGGCTGGAAGAGCAATGAACTTTTTCTTTAGCAGGAAGTAAAAAATATCCTTAGTTTTGGAGACATCAAAAGCACATCGAGGTTCAATTCCAGAGTTCACCTAATATATCTTCTAAGAGCCCCTTTTACAAGCACCTGAAGACATCAACAAGTACAGGAACTAGAATTGACCAAATGAGCAATGGCTACCTCATGATGAGCCATGAAAATAGGTACCCATAGCTGATCTCTTCATTGAGTAGTTTCTCATATTCTGCCACCTTTGCAGCAAGCTCATAAAAGTCGCTGAACTCTATTCCTTAGAACTTCTTTCTCAACTTGAAGTCCAAGCTGTGTTGTGCATCTTCACAAATTGTACCTCTAGTAAGAATATTTTGCATCTGTTCCTTAATCTCTTGAACCTGGCAATGAATATATCTATTGACTCACCACTTCTCTGTGTTAACCTAGATAGTTTGGTTACACATACTTTAAATTCAACTTTAAAGAACTGTGTATCAAACAACCTATCCATTTCCTTCTAAGTACAAACAAAATTCCTGAAAAGTGTGGAATACCAAGTAAAGGCAGTACCTATTAGAGAATTTGGAAACTGTCTAAGCTTGTAATAAGAAAAGTTGTCAAGGTTTGCCAATCCCCTATATTGTATGGTGAAGCACGCAATATGCTCTAGGGTGGACTGTCTATCCTCACCAGAAAATAAAGTGAAATAAGGAATTTTATATCCTTTAGGGTAAATATTCTCCTTATCAACAGCATCATGATATGGTTTGTAGAACTCTAGGTAGCCAATTTGTCTAAGGCCATGCCCATAAAGCTCATGCACAACATCCCTTAAATCTTCCATCATAACCTAAGGAGCAAGAGGAACAAGGTTACTTGCAACTGGAGTAGTTACTCTAGAAATGTGATTGCCCCCAAGCTAACTATCACTTGAGGCATATGGTGTACTGGTACAATTTTAGAGTCATTTACTCCGAGATAAATTGCAGGATTTGTATGACAACAGATCTAGAAATGACCCTGAGTCCTGTTAGTGGGGCGGTTAGATTGAAATGGCAACTTAGAGTTGAATGTCACATGTGTGGAGGTTGGTACCTCTCTCATGTGTGGAGGTTGGTACCTCTCCTCTGGTTGGACACAACTTGCATTTGTGCCTCTTAGGGAACCTCATGGCTGTGCCCCCCCACCCCGAGGTTCTTTGCCACTCTTAGAAGCAGAATATACTCCTTCAACCTTGCTCACCTGTTGCCTAATAGGTGATAAAAGTACTGGAGATCTAAGAGAAGAAAACTTCTCAAACATTAGTTTCATCATTTCCAAAAGAGTCTTTGTCTGCTTCTCCAAGCCTTTCTTCAAGACTCTAGCAACAGAGAGAGAATTAGTATCAGAAAAAGAAACAAATACAGGAACCGACTTACCATGCTCCTGGTTTTGTTCAGCAACCAAGGTACATTTAGTTTCTATGGGATTGGGAATTAGAAACTCCTCTTCTTCCTGAGGATTAAATCCTCTTTCAACATGTTCCATATTTTGTGGAATAAAATTTTCAAGACCTGCAATAGGTCCTTCATCTGAGTCCTGTGACCCAACAGTTTCCTTTCTAAGGTGAATTTTTTAAGGCATTTGTGAACCTAAGAAACAGTAGTTCATAAAACAAAAGAAATGAAAGTTGTAACAATAGTGACCTACCGGCGTGCCAATAATTGTTCGCATTGAAAAAATAATTACCGCCGACTAATAGCTTGAGCGTGCCAAGTATTGAAATTTATCAACTTTGGTTAAATTCCACCGACTAAGCTTCTTAATCAAAAGACTGAAGGTTTTGACTCTATGATAATCGCTTTGGAAAATAGACAGTGCATAAACTAAAAATTCTAGAGAAATAACACAAAAAATATAAATTGCTTTGAAACTTAAATATTGTATTCATGACTAGAATCATAAAAGAAAATTATTGGAAAGGAAATTACAATAAATATAAATGAAATTGAAATTGCTATTTGCTTGAGATTGTAGTCGAGTTTGGTTTTTTTAGTTGATTAGTTGTTCTTGATTGTTGGGGCTTTATTTTGTGCTTGAGCTTGGATTTTATAGGCACCTAACGGTTAACACTTTTACACACACGACATCTCAACTGCTCAAATAATTGTTTAGGTAATTTCTTCCTATCGTGCGTAAGCAGTTACTTGCTTAATCTTTTAATCACCTCCTATTAATTCTCAATATATTTATTTACTTACTTATTAATTAATGATAGGTTTATAATATTTTAAGGGCCAATTAATTAATTAAGCATAAATAAATCATAAAATCATAAGTCTAATTTATAACACAAAAATAATTAAAAATGCGGTGTAAACATTTTTCTTTCTAAATTGGAAAGAAAATAACACATTGATCTTTTTTGTTATATAAAAAATGGAAAATTTGAATTCAAATACTTTTCAATATAAACTTATTAACAAATTTAATGAGTATTAGCTAAATTTAAATTCAAGCATAAGTTTAAATTTATAAATAATTTTTTTAATTATAAAATTATAAATGAATAAAGTTCAAACTCGTTTCTTTAAATTTGATCAAGTTTGAATTTAAGATACGAGCCCATACTCGAGATCATAAAGCTTGGCTCAATTTATTTAGAGCCCTTAATTAGACAAATCATGGCATAAATGTGTTAGATTTACCTTTTTTTTTCTTAATTAAGAAGTCCACATCTTTCTTTTTCCTAATATTTTTTTATGATATATTAAGAGCTTCTTTTCAAACTACAAATAAAGAGGTAAGCAGCCCAATGGCTAAACCACTACATTTATAGTGCACAAACATTTTAATATGGCCCATTTAAATCAACGGCCCAGAATTTATCAAGCCGGACTACAAGTCGCGCGGAGTTGGAGACAACCGAAGAACCCACTTTCTCCAGTTTCCATTTTCTCATCCGCTACTCCCGTTCTCTCCTGGTTCCCTGTTTGGTTTCCGGGAAAATTACCATGGCTCCTAAGCCCAAAGACAAAGGAAAACCCTTACCGTCGCCGTCGCAACCTCCGCCTGCAATCGAAGACCTTTTCATTACCCTGAACAAACATATCCAGCGATCCGATTACGAGCAAGCCGTCAAAATCTCAGATCAAGGTCCATTTATCATATTCCTACAATCCTTTTTTTTTTTAAACTGTTACATTTTATAGTTTGGTCTTTGAATGTTAAAGTAGCAGTTATTATTATACAGTTCTTAGTATATCTCCTGCCGATGAGGACGCACTTCGATGCAAAGTTGTGGCATTGATAAAGGCTGATAGTATTGACGATGCACTTTCAACGATTCAGGCAGCTCAGAGAGTTCCTATTGACTTCAGTTTCTTCAAGGTAGGCCAAATTGAGCTTCTCTATATGTTCTAAACTTAAATGTCGTTTGGTGTTTCTGGTTAGTAACGCGCATTTGTTTATATAATTTGTGTCCAGATATTTATTAATAGTGAAAAGGAGAATTGTTGCCTAATTTTAGAACTTTTGGCTGCTTATATTGTATTCACTATTTGGCAAATGTCAATTATAGTTGAAGTATGCATAACCCGTCGAATAACTCATTGGAAGATGTAAAAGAAGAAAGACCGAAGGACAGCAGAAATCTTTTATTTTTTATTTCTTTGGTGCATGATCTGTGTGGTTTCTTTTAGTTCTTTTGGTTTGCTTCTTTATAGGTGTTTGTAATGGAATGAAGTCTTTTGTCTTTTCATTTCGTCTTGGTGCTTGCTTAGTTTGAATTCTGTGCTGTGATATCAAGACTCAGATTGAGAGGGTAGCTTTGGTGTTATTCGACTTGTGACCTGGAGGTCTTATGTTTAATCCATGGAAACTGCCTCTCTGCAAAAATAGGGGAAAGGCTTATTTCAAGATTCATGTTAGATGGGATCAGACAGCAATATTATGTGGTTGTCAAAGTTTCTAATTTAAACTAAATGGCTTCGTTTTCCTCTAAACAGGCATACTGCTTGTACAGACAGAACAAGTTGAATGAAGCTTTGGAGTCCTTGAAAGGCCAAGAGAGAGATTCTGAAACCATGCTGTTAGAATCTCAGATTCTCTTTCGCATGGGAAAAATGGATGCTTGTGTTGATATCTATCAAAAGCTTCAAAAATCCAAGATTGATTCCTTAGAAATTAACCTGGTTGCTGGTTTGATTTTGGGTGGGAGAGCTTCTGAAGTGCAAGGATTGATGGAAGCACAGAGAATTAAAGCATCTAGCAGCTTTGAGTTGGCATACAACACTGCTTGTTCTTTGATTGAAAGAAATAAGTATAAAGATGCAGAACAACTATTGCTGACAGCCCGAAGGTGATGCACATACTACCTTTTTATCACTGAACACAAAGTGCTTCTCATGTGATTCTCATTTTTTTTTTTTTTGGCATTAGTTAGTGCTAGTGAATAATCAGTTTTCTAGAACATAACAAATGAAGCATTATTCTGTGCTGAATATTATGAGTGATTTAGCTAGTCACTAATTTTATAATTTTCTTCCCGATTGATGAAATTTCTTTGTTCATTTTTTGCAATGGACACATGTCAGCAATGTATGCACAACTTTCCTCTTAAATTAAACCTTTTAGTACAAATTATTCTTTGACCTATAATTTTTTTCAAAGACTAATATGCGTCTTTCCATATTTCTGTCAGGGTTGGTCAGGAAACATTGATGGATGACAACTTGGCTGAGGATGATATAGAGATTGAACTGGCTCCTGTAGCTGTCCAGTTGGCATATGTTCAGCAGGTAAAACGATGAAATAATGCAAATGGTTTACTATTTTGATTTGGGATTTGTCAAATAGCCAATGATGCAATAGCTTATTTTATCAGCTGTTGGGACGCTCACAAGAGGCAATGGAAGCTTATACAGACATTATTAACCGAAATCTGGCAGATGAATCATCTTTTGCTGTGGCAATCAACAACCTTGTTTCTCTGAAAGGAACGAGAGATGTTTCTGATAACCTGAGGAAGCTTGATCGGCTAAAAGAAAAAGATGCGCAGGGTTTCCAGCTTGCTCATGGACTGGAGAAGCTTTCTCCAAAACAAAGAGAAACTATATATGCTAATCGGGTGCTTTTACTTCTCCATGCGAATAAGATGGACCAGGTATTCCATTTTTCTTTCTGCATTTTTTAACTTGCAAGTCATTTGCCTCCTCTATAACATTACAAAAAAAAAAAAAAAGAATGGACTGGGATTCTGCACTTCATTAATGACTTCTATTTATTGGCAATTGTTTAACAGGCACGGGAAATTGTTGCTGCATTGACAGACATGTTTGCTGACAGTGTGATACCTGTGCTGCTTCAATCTGCAGTCTTGATCAAGGAGAATAAGGCTGCTAGAGCTGAAGAACTACTGGCGCAATTTGCTGAAAAGTTCCCTGATAAATCCAAGCTTGTTCTTCTTGCAAGGGCACAAGTCGCAGCTGCTGCCGGCCATCCTCAAGTTGCAGCTGACTCCCTGGCTAAGATACCTGATATCCAGCACATGCCTGCCACAGTTGCCACCATTGTGGCTCTTAAAGAGCGGGCTGGAGATATTGATGGTGCATCTTCAGTCCTTGACTCTGCTATCAAATGGTGGTCAAATGCCATGGTTGAGGATAACAAGCTGGATCTTATAATGCAAGAAGCTGCTTCCTTCAAGATCAGGCATGGGCGAGAGGAAGATGCTGCCCACCTGTATGAGCAACTTGTTAAAAGCCATGGTAGCGTAGAGGCATTGGCTGGGCTGGTAAGAACAATTGCACGTGTGAATGTTGACAAGGCAGAAGCTTATGAGAAGCAACTGAAGCCTTTACCAGGTCTCAAAGGGATTGATGTGGATAGTTTGGAGAAGACCTCTGGGGCAAAGCATGTTGAAAGTTCTCATGTGTTGGCTACTGAAGTACATGAAGAGGGCAAGAAAGAAAAACCAAAGAAAAAGAGAAAGAGAAAGCCAAGGTACCCTAAAGGATTTGACCCAGCAAATCCGGGTCCTCCTCCAGATCCAGAGAGGTGGCTTCCCAAGAGAGAAAGATCAAGTTACAGGCCTAAGAGAAAGGATAAGAGAGCAGCTCAGGTAAGAGGATCTCAGGGTGCCGTAGCTAGAGAGAAGCATGATGCTGGTGCTACTGCTACTAATTCCAGCACCTCAAATTCAAAAGCAAGCCAAGCTACAACTTCCAAGGGAACTACAGAACAATCAAAGCCTTCATCCAAGTCATCAAGGAAGAAGTCCAGGAATTAATTAGTAGACCTCCATTTCAGCACTCTCTAAACCAAAGCCAATTTTCTCACCCCCAAAAACAAATTAATGGAAAAAACAAATCCAAAAACAGAGAGAGATAGATTAAGGAAATCATGTAGTTTTTGATTAAAAATTTTCAAATTGTTTGTCATCATTTATTTAGGTTTGATGCTCAAGCTGAGATTTTGGTGGTTTACCATTGCGGGTCAGGTTTAATATGATAAATTGGAATATTTAGGTGTTCTATTTCTTTTTCATGCAGAAAGATCGGTATGTTTTATGAGAAACTGCTCTGGCATTAATGCCTGTTTTCCACTGTTGCTTCTGCTGTGAATGTGGTTTTGCCAGGATAAAGTTCATATCACCGGCAAAAGTGTATATTACAGATTTATATAGTTGATTCCAATTAGTCCGGAAAATTTCACTCTGGATATTGAAATTGTATAGATTCAATTACTACCACAACTTTGCTGCACCTGCACATCTTGAACACACTAGCATTGACCTGTTGTTCGTATAAATCCTCTTCTGACCAAGAGTAGATTTTGGTTGCATCCTAAGCTTCTTAATTTTGTCAATTTGGTCGCATTATTGAATAAGAGGAAATGACAGTGGGAGTTCACAACGGCCCCTGGCCCTGGTAGTTTTGTCTTATGTGTTTGTAGCTTTCAGCTTCATAATTTGAAATACTTTCTAAGAAAATGAAGCATTTCTAAACTTAGTTATGAAGTATTCTTGTGGCGTCACACGCAGTAGAAAGGCAGGAATTCCTTCTTATGGCTATTGAAGTAATTCTATGGATTTCTATTCCTATACGTCTCTCTCTTCCAATTTCCTTTTTGTCAAATGGGTCAATAACCCATTAGATAAGTTTTAGTTATCCCTTTTTGTAATTTAATGTGTTTTTTTGGGGGAATTGTAATGCAATTATCCCTTTGTGCATTTAAAAGAAAAAAGAAAAAAAGAGAGACGAACAAACTCAATCAAACTCTCTCTCTTTTTTTTAATTCGCTGAGAAGCCTATAATCAAAATGAAAGAATGAGCTACACAGTTAAAAATAGTCATTTCTTTAACTAATTAAATTAATTATAATTATTAGGCCACATAAAATATAATATGTCACGTAAAAAATGGAAATCGATACTCCAACGTAAAAAATACTATTCAACTACGTAAATCTAGTCAAATTTCATATTAAGGTAACATCCAGTTTTGATGACAATAAAATACACAGAAGAAATTACAACTTCAAACAGTAAAAAGTTACTTAAGGTAAGAACCAAGAGTGGGTTTTTACCCTCGCGAAATGGCGGCGATGATGCCCTGGACATAGCGTACAAGGAGAGGAGGAGCAGCTGTCAACAAAGCCAACGCCTTGCCGATAAGTTTGCTTCCTTATGAAGACAGAATTTTCATTTTGCACTTTTCAAATATTTTTAGTTTACCAAATCTAAAAAAGGATTAATAAACGACCAAAAGCGTCATTAACTTATTAATTAATTATCTTAGATGGTTCATAAAACCTTACCTCCAAATTACTCATGCTGTTGTGTCAGCAATTAAGAAAAAAAAAAAAAAAAGAAGAGGAAGTGTCAAAATTTCTAATTCAATTTGAGATTAAAATATTATAATTTTTTAATTAATAATTTAAAATAGTAATTTCAAAATTCCAAGATTAAACTACTAAAATAAATAGTAAAACTATTAGCTAGAAGAGAGTTTTTCCATTAATACATAAAAATGTTTATTTTTCATTTTTAAAATTTTTGAGATTAAAAATGTTTATTTATTTCTCACACACACGATTAATAATTATTGATTGTGATTCAAAAAATTGTCACCATTTATCTAATTAAAATAAGTTTATTTTCTTTTTTTATTATCCAAAATTATAGGACTTAAATATGAATAATGACTTAAATATTTACTTTGAGTAATAGAATTTATTATTTGGAAAAAATAGTTAAAAGGTTATTCTCAATATTTCTCCACCTTTACCTAAAAATCAGCATCTAATCAACTGAGTCAAACTCAAAAAAAAAAAAAAAAAAAAAAAAAATACAGAAATGAAAGGAAAATATAAATGAAAAATTTATTAAAAACAAAAGAAATATAAATCTCAACTGACACGTGTCTACACAGTAAGAAATCATTCTCTCTCTTCTAAAGTTGGGATGGACAAATTCACCGTTACTCTTTATCCCAGTATTGATTTGATTTCCTTTCCTTTGGTTTCTTCTTGTTTCTATTTTCTCGCGTTTTCTCGGCTCTCTCTCTCCCAACTCGGTCGACAGACTCCTTCTCTTCTTGGATCGAATTCCCCACCAGAAATATCCTCAACCCAAAAAAAAAGAAAAAGAAATTGCTAAAAAGAGAAAAAAAAAAAAGACAACCCAGATTTTTATTTCACTTTTTGCCTTATAATTCCTCTCTTTCGAGAACTTTTCTTCTTCTCCGAGGATTCGATACCAAGGGACTTCGGTTGGTGTTATCTGTCGATTGCGGTTGTGTTTCTGGGGAACTGAATTAGGGTTTGCTTGTTCCAATTTGTGGTAATCATTTCTTTGATTTGATTTGATTAACGAATTCTACAAGGTTCTTTTCCTAATTCGATCTATCTTCGTTTATTTTAGTTGTTATTATAGTATAACCCATTTATTCCGAACTCTTAAAAAGAAGGAAAAAAAAAAAAAAAAAAGAAAGACAAGAAACATTTGTTGATTGGTTAATTTTTTTCCCCCTTTCTATTGTATAGATAAAAAGAGTAGAAATTGTATTAATCCTACCCTTTTTCAATTTCATTCTAGCTGATTTTATGTCTCTTTGAACAGGAAACTCCGTGAAATTTTTGGTTGCGTTGTTTTAGTTTGCTATCCGAAATTGAGGGTTTTCTTGTTAGATTAGATCTCTTCATCTCCTTTTCTTTATGGGTTTTCCTTTTTCCCCTTTTCATTTTCTGACCTAAATTCCCTATCTTTGTTTTTATCTCTGATTAATTTTTTCCTACTCGGGTTTGGATGCGTTTGCTGGAAATATCATATAAAGAAAATTTGGGTTAGGTTTGTGTATAGAATGGCCTTGAATTTTTCTCATCGACCCCTCTTTCCGGGTCATCTCCCTGAAGATAATTTGGTTTCTCCAATGAGGATTGCAAATGGGTACCTTGTTGAGGGTATACCAGACAAGGTTGAGAATTGCTTTGATTATGGAAGGGATAGGGGTGATAGGTGTGGCTCACAGGACTCCGTGCATAAGGACATTCTTGATCTGTTGCCATCAGATCCTTTTGGCATGGACATAAGTACTACTTTTACTGCAATTACAGGGTGGCTTGAAGATTTGGAGGTGGACTATGGTGGGTATGGTAGAGATCAGGTGTCCACTAGTGGTGGGAATTATCAGTTGTTTGCTGGGTTGAATTTTATTTGGAACAATGCAATGAGGTTCCAAACTTTCCCTGGGAACATGGGATTTGATAATAGCTTGAATGCATCTAGACAATTAGGGGATACATCTGCCCATGATGATGGTTTTCTTCAGGAGAAAGAAGTAGGAGATGCATCTAGTCATTGTGCTCTTGGATTGGTTTGTAATGTGGACGACATTTTGAGTTTGGGTAATGAAATAATGGATAATGGAGATGCAAGTGCTGTGGATGAGAGATGTGTGGAGTTTCATGAGAGTAGTGGGGTTTGTTCTGATGGAGATGGTGGAGCTCCTCATGGAGCTTTTGCTTTTGCCCTTGGTTATCTTGGGGTGCGGGATCTTCTTGTTGTTGAAACAGTGTGCAGGTCATTGCGCTCTACAGTTCGGAATGACCCTCTTTTATGGAGGAGTATTCACATTGATCAACCATTGAATGAGAAGATCACTGATGATATTCTTTTGCAATTGACTGATCGGGCTCAAGGTAACTTGCAATGTTTGAGCCTGATTGAGTGTCCAAGGATTACTGATGATGGGTTGAAACATGTCCTTGAAAATAATCTGAGGCTAACCAAGGTGGGTGTTACGTTCCTAACGTTCTTTCTTGCATTGCTTCTGAATCTTATTTATTGTTCATTGGCTTATTTGAAGATATGCTAATTTGTTAACTCAATTATCTTGTATTGCTTAGTTTTGGCTAGTTGATAAAACAAAATATATCTTGTTTCGCTCTCTCTCCCTCCCTCCTCTTTTTCGCTTAGAAAGATATGGATTGAATTCTGTTATGACTAAGGGGTACATGTTCCTTGGTTCCTGTTGATCAACTTTTTTTTTTTTAAAAAAATTCAATGACCAAGTTACTCTATGGTGTGTTAAGTGGATATGAAACTATTAAATGATCAAGTAGTCTTCTCTTCCTTAACTCTGGTTAATATTATGTATAATAAAAACAGTCAAAAACGAATTGGAACCTTGAACATTTGAAAAACCTATGCTTGTTTGCTAAATTTTTAAGTTCACCCTTTTGTGTTGTTGTTCTACTTGTCACCACTGACTAGGTATTGAGATTAACTTGAAATCCTAGTTTCTCATTTTCCTTATTGTGTACTTATGGTCACCTTTTATGAGCATCAATCATTTTGTGCATGTGTGTATATATATATATATATCTTTTTTTTTTTTTTGGTGAATTGAGTATATGTTAGTTATTGCTTTTCTGACTTAATTAGATGCTGATATATCTTCCTTTATGCAGCTGAGTGTGCCTGGATGTACAAGACTCAGCATTGAGGGCATTGTAACTAGCTTAAAGGCTTTTAAGAGTATGGGTACGCAAGGGGTGAAGCATTTAAGGATTGGTGGCCTCTATGGAGTGACACAGAAGCACTTTGAAGAACTGAAGTTCTTGTTGGGCACAGATAACCATATGCAGCAGAATACCTACAAGCCACATTATTATCACAGAGGGAACTTTTATTTGTCATGTGAGGATGATCGTGCTATTGACATTGAAATGTGCCCAAGATGTCAGAACCTGAGGTTAGTGTATGATTGCCCTGCAGAGGGTTGTCAGCAGAAAGAACATTCCACTCAGTCATGCAGGGCTTGTACCCTTTGTATAGCTAGGTGTGTGCAGTGTGGGCGGTGTATTAATGACAGTGAATATGAGGAGACATTCTGCCTTGAGTTGCTTTGTTCAGATTGTTGGAGGCAACTCCTTAATTGCCAGGAGGAGGAGGATGGTAAGATTAGTCCACTCAAGGCTCCTGCTCTGTGTGAATCTAGCTGCAGTTTTCGTCTTTATGGATAAAGACTGATTCAGTTTAATGTCCTCTGGTTTCATATTATGATTGAGATATGTGCATAATTGGTTATTTAGAATCTGAGATAAAAAAATGTGAGGCAGTCATCTAGGATTATGGTTCCTCTCTATGTTTTTCTTGCATTCTGAGTGTGCTGACTGTCTCAGATGCAGCTACTAATGATGGACTTTGAGTTGTCTCAGTATGGATTGGACTGTTTGTGGCCAAAGTGTATTTTTTGTGGTAAAAGGTAAAAAAAAGGGAGAGAGAGAGAGAAATAACAGAAATAGAAAAATAAACAGAAAGCAAGAAGGCAATGGTTTCCAGGTACTTCAAATATTGTTCACTGAAGGATCCTGTGTTCTGGTTTTTCTTTATTTGGCATGTGGATTAATAAAGTCTGGTGAAAAATGCATTTATTTGCCTCTAATGTTTGGAACTATCATGTGAATCTGCATCAACTTGGGGTCAGATTTATTCAGCTCTGAGAAGAGTTACATAGATTCAATGGTGGAAAGCAACTGGTCTGGTGTAAATGTTGTAAAATGAGCTTGTATGGTGTCCCAGTGAAGCAAGAACTGATTTATTCTAACTCTGATCATAATGTATAGTATCTCTCCATTGCTTGAGAAGTGGAGTGACTAGTTTGTCCACTGCCCATCAGATTGTGTGATGCAGGCTCTTCTCAGACCACTGACTGTGCCAGAGTGCTCGGAGCTGCTCCATTGACCGTGCCAGAGCTTCCGCTGGTTTCATCTATGATTGATCTCATTTCTGGCTCTTGCTTTTATAAATGTAGAACTATCTGTGTTTTTACGTGCCTCAAACTCAGTGCATTGGATTATCTATTAAATGGTATGGGGCTTGTATTCTGCTTCTTCTATCCCACCAGGATGATTTGATGAGCCAGTTTGGGCGCCAGACTGTATACTTGTGTTGGAAAAAATAAAAAATGAAATATGAATGTGTTCAATGTCTGCTGTTGCTTGTTAGATTGAATGCCTAATTGCTATTTTCCAAAAGCTACAAATATTTCTTCTTGAGCCTATCTATGGGAAAAATTTATTATCATTATTATTATTTGTTGAAGAGTCCTTCGTTGTCTGTGAACTCTTTCTCCAAATATGTTATGTGAATATATGTAGGATTTACCAAAAAACAAAAGAGAGAGGAAGAAGGTTATAAATTGTGTATAACTTTTAATCAAGGTCTCGATCAATATTTTTATATAGGTAAAGTGTCAAAAATTCATTTATTTATTTATTTATTTATTATGGTGACAAACATAAAAATTTCAACTTTAACATGGATTTCTCTTAGGAAAATTTCAATGTATAAAAATTTTGTTTATTTAAATTCCATTATTTTTGTTTAAAATTTAATAGTTTTTAAATTATAAATTTAACTATATCCTCTTAAAATTCAAAATTATTGTCATTACACTAACTTTTTTTTTTTTTTTTAAAATGAAATTAGCAATATATTACAGAAAGAAAGCCAAAGAAAAAAACTTTATGGGCATATCCAGTCCATCTAAACCCGATCAACAGGTCTCTTTCATACAACCTACCTAGGACTGGAACTGGAAATGCTAAGTGAATAAGTCTGGAGAACAAACATCGAACCCAAACCTAAAACAAAAGCCAGAAAAGGAAAAGAACTCCTCCATACAAAATGGCCAGCTTGAGAGAGAGAGAGAGAGCAGCTTTTGCTTTTGCTAATAAATGGACTGCCATATTTGCTTGGGGCTTTTTCAGGAGTCTAAATTATACTAACAATACTTTTTTCTTCCCCAATAATCCTTTTCTTCTGACCCTTGTTTAAGTTTTGCTTGAGGTGGAAAATTGTTGACATCAATGCCCTGATTGTAGGATATGTTGTATTGATGAAATCCAATAAGACAAAAGAAAAATTGTTAACTCACTCATGCTTTATTTGATAAACTGTTCCTCTGGTTTTTACGACGCTATGAGTCTGAGTTGATCGCCTTTCATGGTTACGGTGGTAAATTGTCATTTGTATGGTAGAGGTTCTTACGATTTGATCAGCATTCCACATGCATAATTTCCATGTATCTAAATTATGAACATACCCAGAACCAATAGAATGGCTTGTGTTTTAATTTTTGAAAGAAGCAAAAGAGAGAATTCCATAAAATCATCAATACATAATACTTGAGTTCACATTTCCAGTGCATACATTGACATAAATGTGCACGTAAAGCTTGAGGATACAAGAAAAAAAAACATGAACAAAAAAAAGGGTAGGAAATTTCGAAAGAAGGTAAAGAAAAACTATGTTATTTGCATCCAGGATTAAAGAGAAATGCAATAGAAACGGATTTTGTCTACTTGAGCAGAAGACTCGTACTGGTGACAACGGTCATGTTTATTTATCAGGTTTCTTGCGCAAATCTTTCATCCATTTTAAAATCAGAAGTTTCTTCCCAAACTTGCTCTTGCTTTCATTCTTCTCCTTCTTCTTGTCTTCCTTCTCTGGTTCTTTTTGTGGTGGAATGTCAGGATTGTTATTGTCCCATTGATCAGCCCAGGATGGTCCTGAATCCATCTTTTAATTTCTCTATCTTTTTTTGTCCCTTTCTATATCTTCTGCATCAATTCTTGGATATAATCACTTCAAGATGAGCATTTTTAGAAGTTTATGTCAAACTGTCATTCACTTATATTAAATGAATGTTGCTCTGCTCTTTCGTTTTCATCAATCAATGAAAAGTAATTGTTTGGTAAAATTGGTTGTTTTAGATATGCATTTGCCTATTTTAGATTATGTTGCTTTCGTTTTTTACTTTGATTGGATCAGATCAGACAGGCCTAAAATTAGTTATTTTGGTTGAACAGTTTCAGAATGTTGTCCACCTATCTTTTGCTTATTATAGCTGAAGGTTACTATAATTAACCAGCGTATTCTTTCAAGTAGGCCTCACCTTGTTGCATTTGACACTTTGACAGAAGGGATGGCTGCAAAAAGTCTATTATTTTGCGAAACAAGCTGTCCATGGATCAAATTTTGACCTCATTGGGAGGTAGGGTATAAATTAGCTAAGCCGGTTCACGAGCTATTTGAGCTCAGCTTAAGAAAAATTTAAAAAAGTTCAGATTTAATTGAGCTCAAGCCTAATGATATTCAGTTTCAAAACTTATCGAGTCTTATCAGGTTTTTATATGTACAAATATATAATATTTACTTTAAATTTATTCTATTATCGAATTTTGAGTTTAAATTTTTTTGAGTTAAACTCGAGCCTTAAATTGAGCTCGAGTCTAAATTTTAAGCTCGTTGAGTATCAAGCCAAGTTTTGAGCCTCTGGTAGGTTTGAGCTCATTTTGAGTTAAACTAGAACCTCAAGTCTAAAATTTTCAAGTTAGTTGAATTTCAAGCCTATAGGCTGAGAGGAACCTTTAGTCCTTCACCCCGTACACAACCATATCCATGCCAAAACACCCACTTAGAGAACCATCTGTGACATTAAATTGACTGCAACTGGTTGATGACCATGGTTGTGGCATGTGTGCAGTTTCCAATGTCATTTCATGTTATTTCTTACAATTTTTCTTCTCTTTCCTTACTCTGTTACACTATAAAACAAACAAGCAAAAGTTGAAACCATGAATTTTAATTCAAATTATTTGAAAGCAAATCAATCTGGTTCAGGAAGATTATAAATGCATGATAAACTCTAATCGATAACAAATAGATAAAATTATAAATGTTGTACAAAAAAAGGGAGCTCAGTAGTCACCCAACAAATTACATAATCTAAATGATAGTTTCTGCTCCATCAGTTTTGATCAGCAAGCTGTTTGACAATATTTTCAATCTTCTCTCTTAATTCTTTCCGTGCATTAACCTGATCTCCTTTTGCTTCAAGCAGATTCCCCCTATTTGATTCTGCAGCTCCTAGCACATCTTGCAGCCAGTGATAGATTGAAAAACACCTCATCATCTATAAAATTCAACATGACCAGCAATCTCCCTACACAATATCTTGGATTCACCAGCTAACTTTGAACTCTTAAATATGACAAGTCCCGTCTGTCTGTGAGTGGATGTCGGTTTATATGATTTTGCCTCCTCTTCCCTCCCAAGCAACAAAGCTTCCCTGGCAGGAATCACATTCTCCCACCAAAATTCTCGTAATATCCCATGTATTAGCTCCCAATAATCACGGTCCCTATGCACACGAAATATTGTGCTTCCATTTGGTGTCCAGCAATATAAATCTGCCCATTCCCTATTCATTATTTCCAATTGCCCCTGCACTTGAGGCATGTAATAGAAAGGCATAGTTGACCACGGCAGAGCCGTCTCTGGCTTCCCCTTGTTGTACGGACACTTAACTTCCAGAATGCCTCCTCCATGAAAGCAACCAAGAAGACCATCTGGGGAAGCACCAAGCCAATCAAATTGCTCTGCTGAATGGATAGCAAATCCCAAATGACTAACTTCACGGCCTGTGATGCTTTTATAACTGTCTATAGCTGCAGCTTCATTGAGAACACCCCATTCCATAGCTCTTCTCTTGGCAGATTCAATGACCTGTGTCTCTGGTTCAAATACCTTCTCGTGCCAAAGCTCAATGCGACGGTTCCCCTTCCAAATACCCAAGGCAGTACTAAAGGTGCTAGTTGTCAATTTGTCCCTCCTGAGAGCAAACCATTCATCCGAGCGTTGGGGTACATCAGACTGGGTAATACATGAGGTCAAAACTAGTGATGAGGGACTCCGGACAACAAGAGATCCAATTGCAGAGATCAACGGTGCAGATAATGTGGAGAAGGTCCTGATAGATACAACTCCATATCTTCTCCCAAGAGACAATCGCCTTGCTGCTTGATGGTGAATGCTGTGCAATCTACTGTTGCAGGTGTTGGTCATTGCCAAGAAAATGAGGTTGTTGATGGTGACTTCATTTGTGAAATAATAAAAAGGCCAAACATAGGCAGAAAAATTAGTCTAAAAAGTAAAGCGAAAAAAAAAAAAAAAAGACATTAGAAAAAAAAATTCCCTCATTTCATATAATATCTACCATGAAAAATAGGATAAGCATAGCACATAAATCCATAAAACTAACACAATTTACTTCATTCAACATTTGTATAAAATTATTATAGGGTATTGCTAAACTACGAATCTACAGTAAAGGACTCAACAGCTCAGAAGATTTGCTCAGAAAGATGAAAAGTCGGTGATTCTATCTTGCGTCATAAAAATCAGCTTTTTGCCAAGGCAACTGGCTACTGTAATGGCAAGAGCTCGGAGCAAATAGACCACTTTATGTGAAAATGCATAAGTACAGAAACGTACCCAGCACCAACATTAACCACAAAAAAGATTCTTGACCGTCAATAACACGCGAAAACCACCAAATCGTTGGCTCATACACAAACCAAGAATTCAACTTTCTTTTCCAGGTAATCTAACCCAGGTTATAACTTTTACAACTAAGTGATCGAAAACCCCGACCAATAAAGGAAACTCAATTTTCTGAGACCCTTAACAAAGCCAAGCCGAAGAACAATCAATGAGTTTGATAAAATACCTGAAAGAGATCTTTTGCCGTGTGCTGAAACTGAAATATTAGAAAAGGGTCTAACTTTGACAAGAACAAAAGAAGCTCTAGATTGAATGGGAGAGACTTGAAAAGGCTTCATCTCATTAAAATCACTGCTTTTTCTATAGATAATTTGCCCACCAAACCCAGTAAAAGATTGCAACTTTTAAGCTTGCTTTCTCTAGAAAAAGACTAGTGGGTAACAGTAGTATTTGGGGTTTGTGACCATAACAAAGCAACTAGGAAGATGCCGAGAGCTGCAGAGAGTCGAGAGACAGGCGCTCAGCGGCTCAAGCAATGAGACAATCAGAAACAATTTTATCTGTTCAGTTGAAGAATGTCTCCAGGCGAAAACGATGTCGTTGGTGTATCACATCAGGCTCCGAATGCATTGTTTTGCTCCAAGCAAATTTAGACCCGGGTCACCTATGCTTTTAAGAAAAGTAAAAGATTATTTCTTTCCATTTTTTTAATTTATTTTTAGGCATAGACTGGTGGGGATTAGATTTGTTGATTATGATAATTAACAAATTACCATAAAGATTCATTCAGAAGCTTCTAATAAAATTAAATATTTTGAGTTCAAACTTTTAAATAAAAAGTATTTTTTAAATTTAGCAGAAAAAATTTAATATATCAAGATTACGATTATTGTAAAGAAATCGTTTTTTATTTATATTTATTTTTTTATCTTGATGTTAAATTGCTAAAAAATAGAGACTATAAATAGAAAATTGAAGGAGATATTTATTATTTGATAGTCTATCTCCGAAAATTAACAAAATAAATAAATTGCTGAGCTGATACTGTGTGATAGAGAGATCGGTCTGCTTACTTCCTCTTTTCTTCGCTAATCATCCACCAAGCTTTTACTTCACGCACCCTCTCTCTTTTCTTTTTCTCTGCGCCAAAAAAAACCCACTGAGAATCCAAACTTACCGGCTCCAAAGGGTGGAAGAGCAAAACCCAACAAAATTTGCATCTGCACATCCACTCCTTTATCGCCAGTCGCCAACAACAATGGGTTCTCTTATTCTCGTTCTTCTCGTAAAATCCCTCATTTTCTTCAATCCCATCTAGGTGAAACAAGAACCATCACCCGAAATTCCCCGAAACAGAGAATTATCGATCTTTTTGAACCATGTACTTGTCTGATAAGCCTCGCCCAATCGATTTCTACAAAGAAGAAGTAGCGCCCGCTAACAGAGACAATATGATTATTGAAGTTGTCTCAACTAATGGAGATTTGCCTCCTCATCAGCATCACCTACACAATCCACATAACCCACCGCCGCCGCAGCAGCAGCAGCAACAACCACAACAACAGATGATTCTCGGTGACAGTAGCGGGGAGGACAACCACGAAGTGAAAGCGCCTAAAAAACGAGCTGAGACATGGGTTCAAGACGAAACCCGTAGCTTAATTGCTCTTCGGCGAGAAATGGATGGCTTATTTAATACTTCTAAGTCAAACAAGCACTTGTGGGAACAAATATCAGCAAAGATGAGGGAAAAGGGATTCGATCGATCTCCTACAATGTGCACGGACAAGTGGAGGAATTTGTTGAAAGAGTTTAAGAAGGCAAAGCATCAAGATAGAGGAAGTGGGTCGGCGAAAATGTCTTATTATAAAGAGATTGATGAGATTTTAAGGGAGAGGTGCAAGAGTGCTCAGTATAAAAGTCCTACACCTACTTCTAAAGTGGATTCCTACATGCAATTTGCCGATAAAGGTAACTATAGATTTTGTATTTGTGTTGGCTTGTTTTAAGATTTGTTTGTAACTTATCTCAGTGGAACTGGAAATGGGTTGTTTAAATGTGTCTTTTTAGACGCGGATTTGACTGATTGATTACGTATATTTCTAAGGATAAAGGAAGAAAAGTAACTATGTTTGTGTCGATTCCAGCACTCTGCGTTTTGGATGCAATTATTATTATTATTATTATTATTATATTAATTTATTTATTTTGCCTCAGAATTGTTATTTTGTCCTAGCTTAAGAAGTGGTGCGTTTGGGTTCTTCCTGGGTTCTGGAATTAAGATAGGCATGTGAAGAGTATGTGATAAGCTGCGGCTGATGTAATCTAGGACTGCACTAGCAACATCAGAGGAAATGGTGTCTTAGTACTAAGCTAAAGCGGTAGATCATTATCATAAAGTTTTCTGGTTGGAAATTTACAGTGGAATGGAATGGAACAATGGTGTACAACTTGAATAGAGCTGGTAAGATGTATTTGGCTGATTCTGGAAGTCTGGCAGAATTAATGCTCACAATTATTGGTCATTTGGTGGCAGAAAAGGTTTAGGAAATTAGGAAAAGTTAAGTGTTGGCTTGCAATATAACAAATAAGGAAAAAAAACAGACTGCTGTGTTTATTTCTGAGGGGGCTGACCAGTTCATAACTTTTGCAGGTCTAGTAACTCCAATATATACACAGTTCATACATGTACATGTATGCATACGTAGATTCATGTGCATATGGTATTTGTTTACGTCAGTTAGTACTTGGTATTCAGGAGCGAAATTGTATGTCTAACTCTTCTAAGTTGTTTTGATCATTAAACCTATAATAACATGCTTTTATGTTTTTGATGTCCTTGAGTCACGTTGCTTGAATGAATCAACCTTGCCGCAGTCAGTTATTGAACATGGCGGAACTTGTATTTGCTGTTTGCATATTACTTTACAAGTACATGTACTTTACATATATGAAGCCTTTGGTTCTCTCACCCTTGCATTAATATTTTGCAATGTCTGTCTGACTGTCCCAGGCTTTGACGATGCAAGTATATCTTTTGGACCTGTAGAAGGTACGCAACTGTTGCAGACTTACATTTGGAGTTTCTTTGTTGCTCATTTAAATGCTTGTAGGGGGTGTAGACCTTCTTCTCTCATTCTTCACTGTCTTCTTTTTTCTTGTGTGTATGTGCGTGCATTATGTTTGCCATTGGATAGCCTTTGTCCCATTGATCTCATAACAACTGATGACTAAAATAAGAGTAAGTTGATCAATCAAGAACATAACCATTAAATCCAACATTGTTTATATAGATTTGGTATTATTCAAAAGACAGATTCCTGTACCAATTGGCTATTCTTCTTGTAAAAGACTGGAGCTTTGTTTATTTCTTTACCTAGTGGCAGATCTTGGCCTATCCAGCTATATGAGTTCATTATGCCTTGTAATGCTGAATTCTTCATTAAAACAGCGATAGGACTGATGCTGAGGAATTGCTGGTCTATTGTTTGCTACAGACAGTTGGTTTAATACTTTAATTGCTAGTAAAAATCGAGATCTCATTGTTTGAGGTCCTGCCTTATACCAACATGCAGACCTCAACAGGTTCCTCAGAAATGGCATCAGCTATGTGCCATTTATTCCTTCTTGACTTATTCTATATGTGAGTTTAAGGTTTCCTTCGATCCTTCCACAATTTTTTCCCAAATGTGAGAACGAGAGAGAGAGAGCCTGACAGTATATGAAAGAAATGTAATTTAATGGTAATTTTGAAAGCTGTACTTTGCATTTCATTTTCACCTAATTTTAAGCAAAGTCACATAAAATATTGGGGTCCTTGGATGCTCAAACGGAAAAAGCATTCCGTTTATACTTTTTAGAGTGAACCAACGATTCCCTTAGTTCTTTTTTCATCTTAAATAAGGCATCAAAATATTTTTCATGCATGTCAATAATCTTTCACTATGTGTACACTTCAACTATTGTCTTCAATCTCTATTTTGTGCAATCACATGCTTATTATTTTATTAATGAGAGTTCATGCCACAAAAATATAGTTGCAGAACATTGAAAGTAATGTTTGAATATAAATATCATTCTGAGGCATGTAGTTAACAATTAAAAGGATCTTTAAACAGTTTGCAAAATGAAAAAAAAAAAAGTAGGATGTTTCATGTCGATATTAAAAATGAGTGATTGAGGAAATAAACTGTCTACATTTTACTTGAGTATTTTTTTACACAGGGTTGACTTCTTGTACTGACTGGTCATTGCTGCTGATAATTGATAAATGAAGAATATTTTGTTAGAAGGTCGGTCCTCTGGGCTTGTGTCCCTGCAATATGTTGCACATGCAACTCTTTTCAATTTATGTGCAGTCTTTTTCCTCTTCTAGATTTGGCATGGGAGATGGCGCTTTAGCTCCACCGATGTTCATGTGAATAACAGCCTGGTGAAGAAGAATCCAACACAATGTTTAATTGCATAGATTTTTTTTTTTGTGTATTGGGTGTGCCTTCAATCCTTTGAATTGTTGTGCCATTTTCCAATGCAAACTTCTATTTGATTTCTACTGGTAAAAGTTCACCAGAGCTGTGTGGATGCACCCTATACTATTCATGAATTATTCTATGTATATTCCCTCCAACCTTCATTTGTCTGTGAATTATTACACTCCCTAATTTGGAACTTCAATGTCACCCGCTATCATTGAGTTTCAAGTGGATAGTATTTGTTGGAAGAAAGGTTTTAAATGTTTTCTTTGTGCATTTCAGAATCAGTTGACCACCTTGTAGTTCTCCTTACATTCTTCATGCACCTTCTCCTATTAATTTTATGTTAAAGAGATGCATTTCACTCGTTGAAGTTCCTTGGTGTGCAGCTAGTGGCAGGCCATCTCTCAACCTTGAAAGACGTCTGGATCATGACGGACATCCTCTTGCCATCACGGCACCTGATGCAGTTGCAGCAAGTGGAGTTCCTCCGTGGAATTGGAGGGAGACTCCTGGAAATGGCAAGTAACTTTTTAATTAGAACCTAATTTGTTAACTTGGATGTAAACTTTCTGTGATAACAACTCACAAAGGCAAATATGTTGGAAGGCTTCCCTTACAATCTTGAGTCACTGGTTTTCAACTCTTTTAAAGGAGATGGCATTTACTGCCAGTAGATTTTTTATGACCGCATTTTATTATTCTCCTCATTTCCCCATTTGGTAGGTCCTGAGAATCAGTCATTTGGTGGGAGAGTGATAACTGTCAAGTATGGGGACTATACAAGAAGGGTAGGTATTGATGGCACCACAGATGCCATCAAGGAGGCAATCAAGTCAGCTTTCAGATTAAGGACCAAACGTGCATTTTGGTTGGAGGATGAAGACCAGATAATTCGCAGTCTTGACAGAGACATGCCAGTGGGGAATTACACACTTCACCTTGATGAAGGTAATTAACGCATGTATACCTGAAAAACATGCAGAAATACCTTATGGTCTGAAGTTTTTGTGATTAAGGAGTCCTCTATATTTTATTGAAGCCAAAAAGATCCTCGGTGGCTGTGGGTTTGTGAGATTTCCAAATTGGGTAGCTTTTAGCTTGTAAAGGAATATGTTACTAATGTTTTCTAATTTGAATGGAACCTTTATTTTTGTCTTTACTCATCAAATTTAATGAATAATAGCCACTGGTATGAGAATTTATTAACCGAAGCAATGGAGCTTTACTCGAAGAAAATTTTCTCAATTATTAACTGCTAATCTAATCTGTTTAAATTTTCAGGATTAGCCGTCAAAGTGTGCCTATATGATGAATCAGACCACATGCCAGTACATACGGAGGAAAAAATTTTCTATACTGAAGATGACTACCGTGATTTTTTGACTCGCCGTGGCTGGACATGCCTAAGGGAGTTTGATGGGTATAGAAATGTTGATAACATGGATGACCTTCGACCTGGTGCTCTCTACCGTGGTGTAACTTGAGGGAAGACATGCACTATAGATCTGTTTTTTATTGCTTGGAGATCTTTGAAGTGACTGACTGCTATTCTATTTAGGCTTCATCTTTTCATAAATGCCACACCAGTGTGGAACTGTATCACGTGCAATTGTGTATATAGAATTCTGTAATACGTTGAATTGTAGAAATGGATGGAGTTTCTCACTCGATCAATGCTTGTAAATATGTATAACTATAACAAAGGAATTCCAGGTTTGGCATCAGTTTTTCATTCACTAATAATTTTAGGTCACTGATTTGAGCATTTTGGAAATCCAGATGAGATTTTACTGATGATTTTTAGTTCTTAAATGGTTTTGTTCTGGAATTCTCGTTTTGTTCCGGGATTACTGTAGATTTTGCGGCTAGCAGAAACTCCCCATAGTGTTTTCTTTCTAATTTCCGCTTGATCGAAGTTATACATGAGAGAAAGAAAGCATCTGTTCTTTTTTTTTATATATATATATTTTTGGGTGGAAACTATTCGGTATTTGAAGTTCACTGGACTCAATTAATCTGCATTTGCACTGGGCAGGTCCATGAAAGGGGTAAAATGTTTCGCTATCAAGTTTTAAAGGTGAAGCATATTCAAGGTATAATAGCTGTAATTCAAACATGCTCACTGGGTTTGGCTTAAACCAAGAATAAGAGTAATCTGCATTTGCACTGGGTTTTGCATGAGAGAAAGCAAGCATCTGTTTTCCTTTTTTTTTTTTCTTCTTTTTATTTTTGGGTGGGAATTATTCTGTATCTGAAGTTCACTCGACTCAATTAATCTGCATCACTGGGCAGGTCCATGAATGGGGTAAAATGTTCCCCTACCAAGTTTTGAAGGTGAAGCATATTCAAGGTATAATAGCTATAATTCAAACATGCTCACTGGGTTTGGCTTAAACCAAGAATAAAAGTAAGCGAGCAATTTATGTGTAAAGGCTTTAATTTGAACATGGTCTTCCATCGTACGAAGAAACCGGGCCAAATTCAAAAACGATCTACTTGTCTTTTTGAGGACAGTAGTGACTACACCATTCAGAGTTTTCTCCATTCCAGTTTTATCAAACGAATACACTTCAAAACAACTCCATAACATCCAATTTTGTCTCCTTGATATCCATACTACAAGAAAATGTGAATAAATGATTCACAGTGACCACAACTCGTTCAAACAATTCTTTTGAGGCCATAGGTAGAGCAAGCCTCTCTCTCTTTCTCTCTTTCTACTGCTCATCCCATTCGTCATTCTTGTATGAAACCAGAGTGTCAACCTTGTGTATCTGCACAAAACCAACAAAAAAGAAGTCCAACAGTGAACTCTTTTTCTCTCTCAGATTCTCAAAACAAAGTTTTTGCTTGCTTTTTGTATAGTTTACCTTGGTATCAAAAGAATGCAATTTCACCATTTGTGGATTGGCAATCAATTTTGGATCACTTTCAATCCAGGTAAAAGGGACTGCAACATCTTTGTCGGTGTAGGCTAACACATCAAACACACCTATAGCATCCAATTCAAGAAATGAGCAAATACTAATAGATTAAGCAATTTTATTATTCTTGGTCGAGAAATCAGTTGATTCAGTTCTTACAAGCTTCATCAAGGCATGGCAAGTAAGTAATACTCGAAGCAATCTGACGCATGATTGCTTGTATCTCCCTCATTATTTCTTTATCACTCTTTTCCCTTGATACCCTGAAACGATTATCACACAACAAATCAAGAAATGGGAGAGAAGGATACAGAAGAAAGAAATATGAAGAAAAGGTTGAAGAATTCTAAACTGCAAGGCTTACCCTTTTTCGACCACCTCACTATCAGTTTCAATACTAAAATTCCATCTCTCTAGGACCTCATTGTTGACCTTGCTCATTATCACAAGAACAATCCTTTGCAACTTCCCAGCTTCTAGCCATTCTTTTTCAAAATTCAAGAATCAAATATATCAATTATCAATAGTGGTAACTATATCTCATATTATCAGAAGACTCAAATTTTGGGTTTCATTCATTTTCTTAGCAACCAAACAGTGACAAATGTTTCAGTTACTGACAGTTATAACTAATTCTGATATGATTTTCAGCTTCAATAATGAAAGAGAAAAAAATAAAAAGAAAATAAAAAAAAAATTGATTCATTTCATTTTCCAACATTTTCTTACCAACCAAACAAAAAAAAAAGGCAAAAATTAAAAAAATACAAGGATTTTACCTGATAACTGAGCGGTTAGGTTGGCGATAAAGGTTTTGACACCTTCATCCTGAGTGAGTAACATTGGAAGCCCATATTTCTTCACCTTCGCAAAACTCTCTTCTGGATAAACCCCTCTATTGTATAGTATACTACACAACAACTTAATCATCAGTAATCTTCAAGACCCAGAAAGTAAAAAAAAAAATACAAAAATTAACCCAAAAAATGCACAAAAAGTGTCTAAACATCAAGACTCGATGAACTTTTACCTGTTTGCTGCATAACCTGAAAAGGGATTAAAGAGAAACAAAAAAGATCAGCCCTTTCTCTTGAATCCGGTAAAGAAAATCAAGATTTTAATTTAAACTAGAAAAGTGAAAATTAAAGATTTTGACATACCAAAGAACTCGCTAACAATCGCTGCAGAACCGCGCAGAGTGATTATGTCCTTAGCAACCGTTTTGGATGCCATTACTGGTTTTCTCGATTAAAATCTGCGTTAGTTTTGATGGGATCGGAAGAAGGTAAAAAGCAAAAGGGGTTCTTTTCGGTAGAAACACAGTATTGGTTCGATTATTTTAGGAGGATATTTGACGTAATTTGAAGGATATTGAGAATGGGATTGAGTAAATGAAGTAAAGGAAGGCAAAGGCAACGGCTAGTTTTCTGGTTTCTTCTCGAGGGCAACGGTAACCTTTTAAATTGCGCCTTTAACGGTTAGAAAATAGGATTAGTGATTCGATAGGCTCCCTTGGGCTTGGCTGATTTTGAACTCCGTTCAAGCCCACGATGTCGTTTTACCAAGGCGCTAATAGAAGAATCCAAACCTGGCAAAATAAGCATTCATTTACCAAATAAGCCTTTGTTTTTTAAAATTTTTATTATTCTCTTCCGCTATTAAAAATTAATTTAAAAATTCTGAGATTTTTAAATTTTATGTGTTTTTTATTTTTTTAATTACATTTTAGCCTGTATTTTATATAAAATATGAACAAAAATATGTTATTTAAAAGAATTATGAAAAATATATGTCCATTTTTCTTTATCCTTAACTAGAGTTTTTTAGGTTCAATTCTAAGTATAAATTCCCTTTAAATGCTAAAAAGAAAGCGTTTTGTCTCATTTTGTGGGTCTGTGTAACGCGAATCCGAATTAATCGAATTAGTGAATTTTGGCTATTTTATGATTAAAAAAGAAGTTCCATTTTCCATATTTATTATTAATACTGAATTTGATTTAAAAGTCTTATAATACTTTCGAAAATGATTATTCAAAAATTAGTTTTTGTGATCATAATACTTTTGGATAGCCCAATGGCAAACCATTGGAGCCATAAAAATCCTGAACCCTCCAAGTTCACAAATACCCAACTCTTCCTTCCTTATGTCGGCTTCTTGCCAAGCAATTGCAATTTACTTGCTATTTTCTCCAACTCCACCAAAAACAAAAAAACAAAAGGCGATGGCTGCTCAGAAATTGAATACTAAGCCGCCTAAAGTCAATGTCGTTTCAACTGCAACTGCTCACTCCGTTTAGGATGGCAAAGCAAAGAGCAATTTCTCCATTACTTTTCTCCCTCGTAATCAGGAAAATTCCTCCCTTGTTGCCATGGGAATCCAATATTTAAAAATCTATTTTTAGGGTATTTAATTTAATGATCATGTAATTCAAATCCGTATAAATAATTATTTCCTTAAAATCAGTAAAATTTTTATAAATTTTAAACTATTACTATATTTAAACGGATAATAAGTATCGGACATTCATAAATCTAAACTCGCAAACGTGTCAAATATCTAAAAATAATAATCCAAGCCTACTGCTATGAATAAGACAACTATTCCATTATTCTTGGAAACCCTTTTCTCTGTGTCCCACAAACAATGTCCACCAAATATTTAGCCGCCTTTGTGTCTCATTAAGGTAAACAAAAAGTTTTATTGAGGGTTTAAATTTTGATGGAGAAATTAATCTGATGTTTGAATCCAAGAAGAGATAAAAGGTTGAAAGAAGTTTCAGGTAAAAAAGAAAAGAAAAATAAATAAAAATTTCCACCTAAGAGTGTAGAATATATTTTTGAGATCAACACTCACATGGCGAAAGACACATTGAGCTCTGCCTTTTTAGTCTTTCTTCAGTGGATTTGTCCAAATCACCACATAAAAGATTAGAAAAGAAACAAGAAAAATGGTTCACACAGCACAACAAACAACTGCGAACCTAACCAAAAGCTGGTTTCTGGCTAAGTGGTCCTTCTGCTAAGGCTTTCTCAGTCTCAATGTAAATAAAAATGTAAATAAAAAATTTTGATTTTTGATCCAAAAGGAATAGAAGTTTGATGTAAACAAACATGACTTGGTTAATATTGAAAAGGTAGTGCATGGTGGTGAATTTGATCCTTGTTGTGGTCCTTTCTACCTATATAGATATATTGAAAGGAAAGGTTTCGTCTTTCTTCTATGTGGATGAAACTTTGAAACGTTTCTTTTTTTCTTTCTTCACAGTGTTGTTTGAAGTGTCGTCATTATGTGTTCATTAATTTCCTCATCTTGTCAACACTTTACTGCTATTTCCTAATTCCACACTTCTTGATGTTACGATGATTTTGACTCTTCCATTCCGTTAATTTTGAAAATAATGAAGAAATTAAACTTTTAGATAATCTTTCATCACTAGTTTTAATTATCAAAAAATAAAATAAAATACATATAAAAACTATCTCGAGCACATATACATACATTTATAATTACGAATAGTCACGAATTCTAAAATGAAAATTATTGGTTCTTAAACACAGTGCATAACTATTTTTATGTGTTATAATTAAAAATATTTAAATTAATTTTTAACATTCAAGTTGTCAATTTTAGATTTATTGAACTTATGACCAGGTCGTCACTTGGAATTTTGATAAGTGTGCATTTAATAATAAGTTTATTTTTTTGAAATTTAGTGAAAAAATATATATTAAAATATAAAATAAATTAGGTATATTACCATCAATAGAAAATTCAAATTGATCAATTTCCATTTTGACAGGTACCAATAAATAGAATCCAAAATTATTTTGAAAACTCCTCCTTGGTTTAGTGATAGCTCATATAAAAGCTAAGTTTGAACATTATTTTGATAATTTTTAAATGAAATTATTTTTTAATATCATTAATTAAATTAATAATGTTTTTAATTTCTTGAGGACGTTTTAATTCCTTGTATTAATAAGTAGTATTAATAAAATTTAAAAGAAAAAAAATTGAGAGTGCAACAAGGCAAAAGCACTTAGCAAAACCATCTTACGTGTCTTAAAATAGACATTTCCAATCATCGCTAACGATATTGAGTCACGAGATGAGCACAGCTATACTCGTTGCTTGCTTTCACTTTCCACAAGTTCATTGCGTGGCCACCACGTGTTTTAAAGGCATGATCAAAGCGAAGATATCTTTAAACTGATCAAAGTCAAAATCGAAATCAGTGGCCCAAAATTGACTTTGAATCTTTGATAATCACCAGATGGGTCCACAAGCCTTAAAGTAAAATATTCTCGCCACTATAGGATAATGGCACACCACATTAAAGATTCCATCTGGATTCTTTTATTCATTGGATATTGGATTGCTTTCTGAAAACCGGATAATATCATCTTTGATGATGTGTCATTATATCTAAACCGAGTGCTAGCTTTGAGATTATCATTTTCAAACTTTTCAAAATTATATTTGTCTACTCTCTTATAAATTATATTTCTACTTCTAAAAATATGTAGCTTTGTGTTTTCAGCTACGTGTCACATTATTTTATTTTATTTTTATTTTTTTTTTGCAAAAGAAGAGAAAAAAACTTTAATATGCACAATTTAGAATAAGTTACAAGGTAGTATCATGTAAGATCCATGAAGACATTTCTGAAAGGAGATCTATAAATGTATGGGTGCAGAATGGGTAATTGCCAGTTTGTTTCGAGTGATAATGGGCAAGGTGAACAAATGGTCGGTTCGATACAAATCAAACCGAAGCCACAAAATATAAATCAAAATTTTTCTACAATAAATCTAATCGAATCAAAGTTTATATATGAACCAGACCAATTAGTTTGATTTTTAACATTTTAATTCGATTTTAAGCCTAATCACATAATATTTGTGTAACCAAATTGAACCGAGCAACAAATTCGGTTTAAATTGAATGAATCGAATCTCTCTTAAACACCAGATTGAACCGAACCAAAATGAGTAAGTTAAGTTCGTTCGGTCATTTTTCTCTCGCCGAATAATGAGCGAGTAAATGGTCAGTTCGATTCAATTGCCAAAAATACATATTCGTATCATTAATGTTGCTCAACAAGAGTGATATGAGAGATTTCTCTACCAGTGCTACGAAACATATGTTGTACCTCAGGCTAGATGATAGTAGGTAAAGAGGAAATAAAAGTGAATTTTAAATTGTCATCTTTGGCACCACCAATTTCATGATATAAATGATAAATTTCTATGCAATTGACTCGAACCCAATAAAAAATGCGGTTCAACCTGAATAAATCAAACTTCTATTTAAATAGTTGACCGAACTGACTTGAAATGGTTCGGTTCAATCCGGAGCACTAGTAAACACAGTTAACTTCACACACCGTATGCTCTTGAAGCAAGTGTTGGATCGGTAGAAGAAGCTGCTGGAAAGCTCCTGAAGGTTGGATCTTTCCTGTTACATGTGTCCACAGTATATTGGGAACCCTAGGGCTAGGGTTGGTTCAATTATTGGAGTAGGCAGCCATTTCATCTTTTGGTAGTGGAGATGTGGAACTCAAGGTGTAAATATTCTTGATATGAAACAAACCACGTTCCATCAATCTGTCTTCCAACAAATTTTGTCCTAAGCTCACTTTAAAAAAAAAAAAAAGTTATTTCATTTTCATAATATTTAATTAAAAAAGCTCTCTTACACTAATGGATAATTATATTCTGTTCATCAACTTCATGTAGCATACATTACAATTTCAACCAATTCTGCGCTTCAACAGAATTTCGAGGAACAACGGCCACAGCTCGTTTCATATATTTGCCATTCAAATCTAAATGGTCGTTTTCTATTCTATTAATTTGGATTTTCGAACAAAAAAGGAAAATGTAGATTTTTATTTTCTAAATAGAAGTCAGATCTTTCTTCGATTTAAATTATTTTTATTAGTTAAATAGAAAAAATATAATGTACACAAAACCCGTATATATAATTAAAATGACGACATAATTGAAAAGATATGTCCTTGGAGTATGGTTAAATTGACCAGTAAGACTCGAAAAGTCATATAGATGAATATAAAAAACATCTGCTAAAAGCTGTTTAGATTTTGGTCCCATTTTGTTATCATTCAAATAAATGCTAAATGCTAATCAAACAACAGTTTTAGCCTTTTAAGGCTGAAATGGAGGTGATCTACTTGCTGCAAGACTAGTAGAAACAAAGCATTTAATACGCAGATGGTGATTGTTTTTTATTCTAGTATTTAAATATTTTATTCATCTATATAAATCCTTCACACCTCACCAACCTTTTTTATCCCCACGTGCTGCCCTTCACACTATTTGTATTTGCAGGTTTGTCTCTCTGAAACAATTCCACTTAAATTAGAGTTTCAATTTGTTTGCTTGTTTGTTCTTTTTTTTTTTTTTATGATTATTTCTCAAATGGGTTTTCCTCATTTTCGTTTTTTAAGCCATTGAAGGATTTTTTTTTTTCTTTTTCCCCCGGCAGGTCTTTAAACATGGCAGATAATACTGTTTCTGGTTGTTTCTGGTGTGAAGTTTCAGGATTTGGCTTCAATTTTGTCGGTTTGGTGAATAAAAAGAGGATATGGGAATTTTTATCAGTAGTTAGTGTAGATATCTTCATAGATACTGTCAATGTAGCTTTTTTCACATTATTATTGGGATGGTTTTTGATACAAATCTTGAAAAGAAGGAGAGAGGGTAGTGATTTAGGCAGGGAAGAGATTTCTACCTTGTTTACTAGAATAACTTTTCTTTGTAATGTCTTAATTGCTATCGTGAATCTTGGTTTTGGGTTTTATGAATGCCGGTACGATAGAAGAAATTTTAACTCTAAATCCATCTTCTGTTCTATGACTTGGATTTTAGCTGCAATAGTTGCATTCTATTCTAAAAGCACACCTATTAGAGAAGGCGGCAACAGGTGGCCCATGGTTCTAATTTTTTGGTGGATCTTTTCTTCCTTTTTCTATACATTTTCTGTCTCCATTTACTTGATTAACAATTTCACTTCCATAGATATAGAATCGTTTATCCCTTTGCCTGAAACTAGCATTGTCGATTTCATTTCCTTTCCACTGTCAACACTGCTTTGTTTCAATGCTTTAACATTCACTTCCAGGAATACTGAACATAAGAGTGAATCAAAAGAATCAACCAGCTTTTCTAATGCTGGAGTTTGGAGCCATGTCACCTTCCAATGGCTAAATCCACTATTTAGTCAAGGAAGAAAACAAAAACTAAAATTGTCTCATGTACCATCAGTTCCAAAATCTGAAACAGCAAAGTCTGCTTCTTCATTGCTTGAAGAATCATTTTTGAAAAGAAAAAATGAAACAACTAACTTGCCTAAAGCCATAGCTTTTGCAACATGGAAATCCTTGACGATGAATGGGGTTTTTGCAGGTATTTGTTTGGATTTGGCTTAACACTTGTCTTTTATTCTGTTTTTCTTTCCTTATTTTTTCCTTTTTTTTTCCTCTGCAGGAGTTAATACAATTGCCTCCTATATGGGTCCCCTTCTGATCACAAGCTTTGTGAATTTTTTATCAGAAAAAGAGGATTCAAGCTACACCAATGGCTTCATTCTTGCATGTATATTCTTTTTCTCAAAGACAGTCGAATCACTAACTCAACGACAATGGTATTTTGGTGCTCAGCGTATTGGCATACGTGTAAGAGCAGCTCTTATGGCACTAATATACAAGAAATCTCTGTCAATAAGATGTTCTGGTCCAAGAAATGGTAAAATTATAAATATGATAAATGTGGACGTTGAAAAAATTGGAGACTTCTGTTTCAATATTCATGGAGTATGGCTGCTACCACTTCAGGTCTTCTTAGCCCTTGTAATTTTGTATAGGAATTTGGGTGCTGTCCCCTCAATTGCTGCTGTTTCTTCTACAATATTGGTTATGGTGAGCAACACACCATTGGCCAATAGGCAAGAAAAGCTGCATTCCAGGATTATGGAAGCCAAGGATTCAAGAATTAAAGCAACTTCAGAAACTCTCAAAAGCATGAGAGTCTTGAAACTTTACTCATGGGAATCTAAATTTTTAGAGAGGCTTCTTCAACTTAGAGAGACTGAAAGAAAGCATTTGAGAGGATATCTCTATACAAGCTCAGCAATAGCCTTTCTATTTTGGGCTTCACCGACTCTAGTTTCCGTTATTACCTTTGGAGTATGCATTTTAATAGAAACACCATTAACAACAGGTAGAGTCCTCTCAGCGTTAGCCACTTTCCGAATTTTGCAAGAGCCAATCTATAACCTGCCTGAGCTTATGTCCATGATTGCTCAAACTAAGGTATCAATTGATCGCGTTCAAGAGTTTGTCAGAGAAGAAGGTCAAAGAAAGCAGACACCTTATCACATTCCACAAGCATCCGATGTTGCAATCCAAATTGAGACTGGAGAGTATGCTTGGGAAACAAGTGATCAGAACACAAGAAAACCTACTATTAAAATTACACAGAGAATGAAAATAATGAAGGGTTATAAAGTTGCAGTTTGTGGATCAGTAGGGTCTGGTAAATCAAGCCTACTGTGCAGCATACTTGGTGAAATCCCCAGAACTTCTGGAGAAGCAACTAAGGTTTATGGAATGAAAGCTTATGTTCCCCAAAGCCCTTGGATTCAAACAGGAACAGTGAAAGAAAATGTGTTGTTTGGCAAAGATATGAATCAGGCCTTTTATGAGGATGTTCTGGAAGGATGTGCTCTGAACCAGGATATTAGGATTTGGGTTCATGGAGATTTGACTGAGATTGGAGAGAGAGGGATTAACTTGAGTGGTGGACAAAAGCAGAGAATTCAGCTTGCAAGAGCTTTGTACAGTGATTCAGATATTTATATTCTTGATGACCCTTTCAGTGCTGTTGATGCACATACTGGAACACATTTATTCAAGGTAAGCACCACGGACCTCCCTGTTATTATTTGAGCTTTTCCATTGTTACTCTATCAACTTTGCTTCTATAAGACTACAACCAAATTCTAGTCCTGTAATTTCTTTGAAAGTTGGAGCTCGTTTTCTCTGCAGAAATGCCTCAAGCAACTCTTGTCTCAGAAGACTGTCATATATGCTACACATCAACTGGAATTTTTAGATGCTGCAGATCTTATTGTGGTAAGCAATTAGAGTCTTCTTTCAAATATTCATGAATTATCAGATTTTATTCTATCAAGCCTCTCAATTTTCACTCACAAGTGCATCCTTACAGGTGATGAAAGATGGTATGATTGTTCAGTCAGGAAAATATGAGGATTTAATTGCAGATCCTTCCAGTGAACTTGTTAGACAAATGGTTGCCCATAAAAAGTCACTGAACCAAGTTAACCCAAACCGAGAAGATAATGCCTTACTCAGACCCTGTCACTTCAACTTCAACCAAAATGAAGTCACAGAAGAAAAGGTTGAAGAGCTCATTAGTTACAATAGATTTTCAGACATAAATCAAGAAGAAGAATCTGAAACTGGTAGAGTGAAATGGAGTGTTTACTCAACTTTTGTTACTTCGGCTTATAAAGGAGGCCTTGTTCCCGTCATCCTTCTTTGCCAAGTCCTTTTCCAGGGACTGCAGATGTGCAGCAATTATTGGATTGCTTGGGCATCAGAGGACAGACACAAAATCACCAGAGAGAGATTGATTGGGATATTCATTATGTTGTCTGGTGGAAGCTCCATCTTTATATTAGGGAGAGCAGTTTTGCTGGCAACTATTGCTGTTGAGACTGCTCAGAGGCTCTTCCTTGGGATGATCAGATCAGTTTTTCGAGCACCTATTTCGTTTTTTGATTCAACGCCTTCAAGTAGAATTCTCAACAGGGTAAGCACTTTTATTTATTTGCATTTTCAATAATTTTCATTTCTCTGTTACGAATACATATCCACGAGAAATAATATTCTTTTTTTTTTTTTTTGGCCTTACAGTCATCTACAGATCAGAGCACAGTAGACACAGATATTCCCTACAGATTAGCAGGATTGGCATTTGCACTAATTCAGTTATTGAGCATAGTTATCCTAATGTCTCAGGTCGCTTGGCAGGTCTTCTTTCTCTTTCTTGTCATCCTTGGGATCTCCATCTGGTATCAGGCAAGAACAATTGCATTTGGCATTTTTCATCAATTCCATTCAAATCATTTTTAAGAGATTGGTTCTTAATCAAAACTTGTACAGGCCTATTACATCACAACTGCTAGAGAATTAGCCAGGATGGTTGGAATTAGGAAGGCTCCTATTTTGCATCACTTTTCAGAATCTATTACAGGGGCAGCAACTATTCACTGTTTCAATCAGGATGATCGCTTCATGAGGAGAAATCAGAGTCTGATTGATGACTATTCTCGCATAGTCTTCCACAACACAGGCACAATGGAATGGCTTTGCGTTCGAATCAATTTTCTTTTCAACCTTGTTTTCTTCCTTGTTCTGATCATCTTGGTGAGCCTTCCTAGGTCTGCTATTGATCCCAGTAAGCTCTTGCCCCTTGTATCCGTCTTTTCATTTGTAAATTGTAATTTCGTGTACGGCCTCCGATGATATGCAAGGCCTCCCTTAAATGTAAATTAAACTAATGACAGCTACACTGGATATCAGCCTTGGCAGGGATGGCAGCCACCTACGGTCTGAACCTGAATGTTCTTCAGGCTTGGGTTATATGGAACTTATGCAATGTTGAGAACAAAATGATATCAGTTGAAAGGATCCTTCAATTTACTGACATACCCAGTGAAGCTCCCTTGGAGATTGAAGATTGCAGGCCAAATCCTGAATGGCCAATGGATGGAAGAATTGATCTAGTTAGCCTGTGTGTCCAATATGGTCCTACACTTCCACTGGTTCTCAAGTCGATAACATGTACTTTCCCAGGAGGGAAGAAAATTGGTGTTGTGGGCAGAACAGGAAGTGGAAAGTCTACTTTGATTCAAGCTCTGTTCAGAGTGATTGAGCCCTCGGAAGGCCAGATTCTCATTGATGGACTGGATATTTCCAAGATAGGTTTGCAAGATTTGAGGTCTAAGCTAGGTATAATACCACAAGATCCCACATTATTTCAAGGAACGGTAAGAAGTAACCTAGATCCCTTCCAACAACACTCAGATCAAGAAATCTGGGAGGTAAGAACCAGAACCCTATTCACTGTACAGAATGATCTGAAATTATGTTTATTGAACCAATATGCTTTCAGGTTCTCAACAAGTGTCGTCTTGCTGATATAGTAAGGCAGGATCAAAGGCTTCTTGAAGCACCAGGTAGATATTTATTACTTAAAACATTCTCAAGCCAGATTTTGTCTTTAGAATGTTGCCCTTTATTACTCTTTATTCTAAATTCCCGGGGACAAAGCAGTTGTTGAAGACGGAGAAAATTGGAGCGTTGGACAAAGGCAGCTTGTTTGTCTGGCTAGAGTGCTTCTAAAGAAGAGGAGAATTTTGGTATTAGATGAGGCTACAGCTTCTATTGATACAGCGACAGACAATATCATTCAAGGGACGATAAAAGAAGAAACAACTGGATGCACAGTCATTACTGTAGCCCATCGGATACCTACAGTCATTGATAATGACTTGGTTTTGGTTCTTGATGAAGGTAAGTTGATACTGTCCTATAACGATGAATATTTCTGCTTCATAACTAGAAACCACACTACCGTAAAATTTGTATCTATATGCTAAAACTTTCGAAGTCTGATAAGCCAGTGTACTGGTTAAGAAATATATGCATTGCAAGTATTTTTCTTTCTTGGCTTTGCCTACAGAAACAATATAGAGAATATCAGATATTTTCAGAGTGATAATTAAAATCTATACATATAAATTAAGACATTGATATAAGACCAAAGAAATAAATGAGTTTATAACTTATGCTCCAACTGCATGCTGCATTTTCTGAATAATATTAATTTATTGATGTAATCATTTTAATTAATGCAGGCAAAGTGGTAGAGTATGACTCCCCAGCACAGTTGCTCAAGGACAATGCATCTGCATTTTCAAAGTTGGTCACTGAGTTCTTGAGGAGATCATCAAAAAGAAACTGACATAGTTGTTGATACAGGACATACTAGGCTCCAGCTTCAATATTTTAGCATTTTAATTAGTGTAGTTTGATTAAAAATGCAGTTGATCCAATATAGTAGTCAATTACTAATCAGCAGAAGGAAAACAAACAAACAAACAAACACCATGTACAGATTAGGGAGCAAGAAAAATATTTTAATAGATGTGACTTAATTAGTAGTTATGTTTTTACACTTTAATGTAAATTGCTGACTTGCAATTTCAAGAAACAGCATATAGATTTATGCGTTCATAATGCAATGAAGAAATTGCAGATTAGCTGGTTGTGACATGTGAGATCCTACTATATTTGTAAAAGTTTATAGCAGTCTGCTATCCTAATATTTAGCAATCTTCTTGTCATTTGAGTCAATTGATTTGAATTAGAGTTTACTTTTGAAAAGAATCTCCTAATTGCAGATTATGATTGATTTCAATGAGCCATTGCAGATTATGATTGATTAACTAGTAAACATTAGCAAACAAATTTGCAATATAAAAACTACATAATGAGGATAAGAGTTGAGACATAAAGAACATAAGAGAGACAATGATAATAGAGAAAAAATAAATGACTTTATTATTCAAGAATGTATATATAAAATAAAATTAAAAAAAAAATCTCCAACAACATGCAATGTGCAATTGCTTAATGCTCCTTGAATGGGGAAAAATGAAAAATACTGTTTAATCCTATTTCCTCTGGATCAAAAGCTTGAAATATGAAAGCCTGATTTCAATGTTAAACTTATAAAATGAACTTTCTATTCTGAACTTGGAAGATCAGGATCGGAGAAGAAGCCATTAATGGATGGCATTATCTGAGGCTGCCTCTTGCGAACGTACTTCCTCAAGCCATGTTCTGCATATTTCTCACCCTCGGCAAAGTTATCAAGAACTCCTGCAGCTCTCTTCTCTTTAGTCACCCTATAGACCAAATGAAACACAAATTCATTATTTACCATTTCTGCAATAACTAGTGCAATACCATTTGTCTTGCAATACCAATTGATTGAAAAAAAAACCTAAAATAAAGGAAAATTACCTGACGTCGGGATTGATGCATATATTCCTAACAAGTTGCATCCCACAAATGCCAACAGCTACACCAACAGCAGCAAAAAGAGGAAAAACCTATATAATAAAGAACAAATTCATTTAGAAAAAGAAAAAAAAAATAAGATTTTCCGACCAAATCCAAAATCAAAACAAAATTCAATCTTCTTAGATTCATAAAATTAAAAACTACATCCATCCATCGTAAAAAAAAATTCACAAATCAAAAGCAGTCAAAAGATCAATGTGATTCAATCAAATCTTAATATAACAACAAAAAAAATCAAATCTTGATAGAACCCCAAAAAAATAATAATAATGAAGAAGACAGAATGTTGAGAGAATTTCTCAAGAAACAAACGAAAGAAAGAAAGTGTACCTCTGGCCTGATCCATCTTGAAGCAGCCATTATCGAATAAGAAACAAAACAAAGAAAATAAGAAGAAAACTTATCTTCTTGTTCGGCAAGAAAACTCTGAAACAAGAAAAGGGAAAAGAAAAAAAAGGAAAGGTTGAATGAGGGATGGTATCACGGAAAGATTGGCAGATAAAGAGGGATTTGATTTCGATACAAAGTCCTAAGAACTATAACAAAAAGAAAAATATAATAGTAATAATAATAATAATAAAGCGCGTAAAAATAAACTAAACCGGTCAGCCATGACCAGCTGCCGCCACCCGCCAACCCTGTGGTCTACTTTTCTTTTCTATTGCGGAACTCAATTCTCTAATTTTCTTTTTTTCTGAAAAAATAATGTCTAAATAACTGAAGGTAACTGGGCCTACTTGAAGCCCATCCAACGTTTCAACTTTCTAGAACACATGGATTAAATTAAGCTTGGAATCCATCATCAAAGCTTTAGCTTTTTTTTCAGGTTTATATTTAGATTGTCCCAAAGTGTAAAATTGGATACCATAACCAATCCAAACTTAGTTAAACACAATATATAACATTTGAATTAAAGAAAGAATTTATCATTTTACATCTTTTGTCCTTCTGACTTATTGTCTTTCTTTCCCTCGTAGGAAATTTATAAAATTGCAAATCCTGAACAAGCAAACCCTAAAGATACCAATCCCTAATACAAAATAAGATTATATGCGACTCTTGGGAGACATTTCGTTCCATGATCTTCCCGAGATCTGATTCTACCTGTTCCAAAGTTTGCTCAAAGGACGAATGGAGTTGTCTCTTTCAACGTGGAGTTGAATGCTAATGCTATTTTCACTCGCTCAAAACACAGAACAGAAGGAGACGGCAATAACAGTATTGGAAAGAGTTGCAGTTTCGATTTATTTTTAGTAATATTGATGTGGGCAGTTTGCTGAATGGGCCAATTGGAAGCAACGTACGTTTGTATCTCTAATTACTATTAGCATTACCGATTCTATATATATATATATATTAACTAATATAATAAATTTAGCTTTTTTCTATTATTCATATTTTACAAGACACCTCAATTTAACAAATGGAGTTGATTGTTGCTCACTCCATCAAAAACACATTGAAAAAGAATAACAGGATTATCATATCTTTCGGATTTATTTCTTACAAAATAGGACTTCAAAATGCCAATCATACCCATTCTTTATTATGAAATTCCACATTATAACATAGTGAAGGAAAGAAAAAGAGCAGCAATAATTTCAACCAATTATTCAAATTCAGAAAAAAAATTAAGCAACATTCATTTTTCTCTAATTGTTTATTTATTATAACTATTTTATGATTCCCTTTTGTGACTTCTTCAAAATCCCTAAATTTTGGCCACGCCTTCAATTACAAATCAAAAGGCAGCCTTTCTTTGGAAAAAATGATAGAAGCAAACAAAAACAAAATGCAATAGCCAAAATCTCTACTGCCTTAGACAGAGATTGTAACTATAAATAAGAAAATATTGCAACGCCTAGGAAGAGAATACATTGTAAATGTTGATTCATTCAAATGGCATTATGATTTAATATCGTAAAAAGAGCACAGACGACAACCTTTTCAATCTACATCTAGACAATGGCACCCTCTGGAAAAAGGTGACAAGCAACCATTAATGAACTTTGGAAGCTTAATTTCATGAATAGTCTCCAATAACTTGAGGCTTTTTGCACTCATATTTTCATCGTCAAAACAGAGCTCAAATAAACAAAAAGTACAAACGTAAGTTACTAACATGATATACCCCAACAAAAAAAAACTCTTTACGATCCATGTCCTGGATATGGAGCTTGAATAACCATGATAAAAATTACAGGTAACACAGAGCCAAAATATATCTATATCCAATTGCAAAATGCTGACAAACTGCAAAAATCTTGTGGCAAGCTATGGATGAGGTTTGGTCTTATAAAATCAGTGCATTACCTCCAACGAATCAGGGCATGTCCTTTTCAACAGGTTGAGAACATTTAAGTTATAAATACATCCAACAACAGCTTCTAGCCTTTAGTATGTTGACCAATTTCCAAGAGTCAAGAATTTATGTTCAGTGCATATACATCAATTTTTCAGAGCAAGCTGCCCAAACCCTGTTTATTTCATCTACTAAAGGATTTCCCCTTGAGCTGTCAATTTATTACTAATTCAAAATCAAAAGCATTTCTTCAAAAACAATAGTGGGGAAGAATATTTGCATGATCATTTGTTTGAATCCGCATCTTACACTCATTAACACATCTGGACTTTCTTTTAATTAATTGCTTCATGACATCAGAGTTCTACCCGCAGATCACAAATAATATGATCTAATATAATTAATAATAAAATGTCTTAACTAGCCAAGTCCCCTCCCCTCACTACAGAAACTGACTCATCCTATCTGGATCCATGTATAAAGTATAGCTATCTAGAAACAGTAAACAAATAAAGTGGTTGAAGAATTTAGCATATCAACACTAAATTCCCATGATACCTTGAAAAGCACCCATCAAAGCATGAGAACTACCCAATTCATTTTCAAAGTTACCAACATATCCCACAACAGTATATAAGAAAGCTCAAGCTCAAGACCCCAGCACTAAAAGTTATGCACAGGGAAATCAATCAAATAAATGACACATCAGAACAAACCAAGGTATGTATAGTACCTCCATTGAGCCTGTAGACAACTAATTGAAAGTTCTATAAAATCCAGTATGCAGGTAACCTCCAGAACCTGCTTGCTTTGATACTGCAGTGACATCCACAGAAAATATCATAAAAAGGTTCTGGGTGGTTAAAAGTCTCAATTTCGAAACATATAAATAAAGGGGAAAAAACAGAGGTGGAAGAAGGCAGAACTAAACATTACTTTTTGCCCAGCATGTTAATCATCAACACAATCAATTGACCATAATAAAATCACAAGTCTAAGTTCACCATACAAAAATTATAAATTTTGGAGACAAAATAACAATTTCATCTTTCATCAAAGTAATTCAGTTCTTCAACACAGTATTTCACACCATCCACAGAAACAACATATATTACCCTAACTCCTTTTGTGATCATGCTCTTCCAACTCGCCGCACAAAAAAAAAGAAAAAGGAATAAAAAAATAAGGGTCAGGATTATAATCCATATTAAAAGCACAAAATATAAAAGTCCTGAGAACCTTCAACAGTGATATCACTTTCCCTGTGTAGAAATTGTTGAAGAAGCAATAAGGACCAAAACTACTCAAACAAGCCAAGAAAAAGATGAAAGATTGCACAATGCTACAAAATTTCCAATAAAATTGGCCTATGCTTATATAATAAAGTAAAAGCTGCTGCATAATCACCAACCCATAATACTGATGGCTGCTGTTCTCTTTTCGAGTTTATCCAGTAAATGTTCAAGATGTACAATTATATTCAAGTTTCTACATTTTTCAAAACTTGTCCTCCACATTTAAGGATCCAACATTTTGGAACTTGACCCTTGTGAAATTTGGAATATCAGTCCTTTCATAATCAAGATCAAGTTCTTTTTAGTTAAAATGACCTTTTTTTACCCCTTTTTTTCTAGATAATAAAAGGACCAAATTATTAATTGTATTAATTCAAATTATTGGATTTCAGAAAAAGAAAAAAAAGGAAAGAAAGAGGAACGCAGGCGGTAAGGTCGGCATCGGACGACATAAGTGAAGCTTTAATTAATCCAGCAAAAATTTCACAGTAACAACCAATTCCACTACAACTACAAATAGCGATACATACTTAGACTATGTGGTTAAACCTAAAGTCACTAAGATGCCATTATTAAATAATTTAATTCGGGGAGGAATCATTATTATTACAAGACTATCTTAAGCACATAAAAAAAAGGGCACAAAAAAATAGAAGTTGAAAAGATGGCATACTGCCAGCCATTGGGCAACAGTACCACTAGCAGAATAGAACTTCAAACTGTAAGCACATCTACGAGATCATCATACAGTTTCCAGAAACCGGGGTAGCAAATCTTTTTTGCATTTTCCACTTCTTTTTACTAATATTCGAATTGTATAAAAACTAAGGTACCAAAAAACAGATGAACATCTAATCAGCAATCTAACACCAAAATGTCAACATAGGCATAGCCCATAAAGAATGGAAACAATAATCCTGATCCGGGATAACAACCACAGATATCAAATAAGTAAATTACCTTTATCGTTCTATGGTTACTGTCTATTTCTTCATCAATGAAAAGCTAAGAACGTCTCCTCCACTTCACACCAACCGTCTCTCTTGCAAACACAATGTGAATATTAAAAAGATAGAAAACCTGATAGTGGAGTGTAAATCCATAGAGTTCTAAACCTCAAAACCAAATTTAATAGAATTGTTTACAGTGTACCAATGAAATATGTTACATACAAAAGTTCCAGCTGAAACTGATATTTTAAGATGAAAGGCCATTATGCCACACCTTGCAATGCAATCAGTGTCACAGATGCATTTCTATATGTTGATGAAAGCTGGAGGACGAAGTTAACCTGCGAATTAGCTGGGTGGCAGGAGACAAATAATTTCTCCACCCAAATCACCACAAGGTCCTGCTAAAAAAAGTATGAATGATCGTCTGAGAAACAATTTTCGGAACTTCCTTCCAATGGATATCCCTCACCTCAACTTCATCCTGTGTAAGTCATGTGGAAACTAAAGTACAGAGATCAACAGCCAAGGCCAGTTAACCAAACAAACCACCGGTACCTAGCTCCCCTTGTTGCAGCTCCTTTCTGCGCTGCTCTTCTAGAGGATCTGGGCTCTTCAATATTCTTCGCAAACGCCTAATTTTGGCAATTTTAAAGAACTTTAATGAATAAACTTCAATATGCATTAAAGAATAATTACTTCAAGCTAATTCCTCTTTACAAGGACAAGATACCTGTCTTGAGCATGCTGAGCAGGAAAAGTAGGCATAAAATCTTTGGATTTGGGAAGAGGAACTTCACGAAACCACTCATGGTTTAGAGCATCTTCAGCAGTAATTCTCTGTAAGAAAATACCATGGGCTACATTAAGTCTGCACACAGTCTAATAACCAAAGACAACGTGATGTATAGTGCATATTATCTACCTTCTCAGGGTCATAGGTTAGTAGTTTGTTCAACAAATCAAATCCAGAATCTGAAAGAACTGGCGATCCAGTGAAAGATGTTGCCGGGAATTTCTTACGCAGTAGGTTATACCTGAAAGGAACAGGTCAGCTGTTTAGTACAAAGAAAAATGAATTTTGAAACTGCGTCGCCAATGAGGCCAGATACCCAGACCAGAATCACCCAGCTGGAAGCCTGGGAAAACAGTGGCAATAATAAGAACAATTGGAGTGGAGAATATTTGGAAAGTAATTTTATTACAAATTGATACTTACTGATGCTTAACAAAGTTGACCTTAACACCAGGCAACTTGGAGAACCCAGGCCAGATTGACTCATTTGGTGTACCAAGAGTTCGGAATATCTGCAATCCAGAAAAGGGAAGAAATGACTCATAACCTATATAGGAGCAATCAGGATGTTAAGCACCCAAAGAACTCAAATAGATGGCTGAAGTTCAAGCAGAAACTAGTTTTGCGAAGTATACCTAACCTTTCTTGGCAACATATTTACCTTGTCAAGTTGATCAAATTCTGTTTTCCCATTGAAAAGCGGTTCCTTCGATAATAATTCAGCCATAATACAACCTAACGACCACATGTCAATTGCAGTTGAATATTGTTTGGCTCCCAAAAGAAGTTCAGGCGCCCTGCAAAAACATATTGAGAACATAAAAAACTCGACAAGGCGAGTTGGTCACTTAAACATATCATAAAACATCAGGCATACTAAAGACTAAATAAAATAAAATAAAATAAAAAATCCCTATATAATAACAAGCAGAGAAGAAGATCCTAATATTGAAGTTTGACATTTCCTAAAATTATCAGAGTCAGAGATTCAGAGATTCAGAGATTCAGTACTACTTGTATAATCATTAAATGATGATTAACCAACCAAGATTCTCTAACCCAATAATAAATAAGAAATGATTTGGAATCATTGGTTAACTCAACATGAGAAAGCGACAAACTTCATGTAAATGAAAAGTGACAAATCCAGGCAACATCAAACAAATTGCACAAAATTCAAGATACTAAATATGCCAAAAAATATAGTAGTATATCTGCAATTCAGCTCACCTGTACCAAAGAGTAACCACCAAATGAGTATATGGTTTCAATGGACTCCCATATTGACGAGCCAACCCAAAGTCACATATCTTCAACTCACCCCGATTATTTAAAAGCAAATTTGATGTCTTTAAATCTCGATGAAGGACCCAATTATCGTGGAGATACCTGACACCAGCCAATAACTGAAGCATTAAGCATTTAACTTCACTTTGACTAAATGGCTGCTTCATCGATTCCATGAGACCCCTAAGATCATGCTCCATATATTCCATCACCATAAAAATGCTATCAAGGTTGCTGCCTACCACAACTTCTTTTACATCAACAATTGAAGGGTGATGAAAAGAAAGAAGAATGTTTATTTCCCTCAAAGATGTTAATGGAAAACCTTCTCGTTCTTTCTCCATTTTCACCTTCTTCAATGCTACAATTTCCCCAGTTTTCTTGTCTTTAGCTCTATATACAACTCCATAAGTGCCTTCATCTATCTTATTTAGTCTCTCAAACTCATCTACACTTCTGCAGCCTTGAAGCATGTTTATACTTCTTTGAGGAGGATCAACAGATTCTAGTGTTTCATGAGAACCATTATCATTCTCAGATTCTGTACCAGAATGGTTATTGCTACCGTCTTTTTCATCATGTCTATCATCGACCTCCATGTAGTCATCCTTATCAGTACCATTAGCAGAGTTATCATCCCTGCTCGATGACCTAGCATGAGTGTCTCGCTCATCAGAGTCAACAGACCCCCCTCTAATTCCATCTGAACCTTCTCTCTTAAAGTCTCCAAAGTCAGGAGTAATTGACCTATTGCGTGCTCTGAAATCCAGGGCCTCCAAATAAGACATCTTTCTTCTTCTTTTTGGCATTTCCTGATCCTCTACAATTTCACCTTCATCAACTGGAGAATTATTTCCAGCAGCCCATCTAGAAGACGATATATTCCGTGTTGGCACATAATCCTCATCATCTATCAGCTCAGCCTCATTATCATGGTCATTAACCAATCGTTGTTCCTCGAGAGGCAAAGAAGCCAATTCTGCTGGAGACTCGGACCCAGAAGATCTACCTGACCCTTTAGCCACTGAACTGTTGACTGGAGAAGATGAATGGAACTGCTGGTTTTTACTACTCTTAAATGGAGATATCTCTACACCTCCATCCTGAATAACATTAGGTGACTGACGATAGGCCCTAGGGAGTGGGGGTGGTGGAGGGAGAGTTGTCATTGCAGGAGAAATCTTACTTTTTGAAGAATTAGTCACTTGTTTATCATCCCTATCCCAAACTATAGGAGAGAACTTCCTCTTCTTCTCCACAAGAGTCAGAATCCCATTTTCAATTCCCTTTGAAACCTCAACATCTTTGTTAGCCTGTGATTCGGACTCTATTACATCATCTGATCCACTCTCACTAGACAATTCACCAGGCTCCCTATCCATGGTTCTAGCAGTTACCCCACATCTCCGGGGACTGTGAGCACCACCAGTGCCACCACTACTACCCGAATCGCTCCTACTAGAAGAGGAACGATACCCACCATTTGCCACTTCTCTCTCCTTAATATCTTTTTGTCTAACCCTACCCCTATCTCTCATATCACGAACTCTACCTCGTTCATTCTGACGATTACCATTCCCAATCCTATCATACTCCTCTTTAGAATAAGCCAAATCTTTTCTTGAATATTCAACATCAGACTCGCGTCCCCGAAATTCGTTATCGCGATAACCCCCATGTCTCCCAGCCGCCATATATTACAACAAAGGAAGCAAGCTTCACAATATAAAATCCTAATCCCAATTCAAATCCCTATTCACCTCTTTATTAAACCCTAAACCCGCCAATTCTTTTCAATTTTTTATAAATAAAAAAAACCTAAAATTCAATTCCAAACAAACTTCAGATCTAACAGCAAAAACCAAAGGAAGCAACAAAGTAGCAATACGATCAATTTCAGACCCTCGATTATTGAAGTACTTAGCTCGAAACTCCCTCGAACGATTAATGATTTAAAGATAAAGCGAGGGGAACCCTAGAAATTGAAGCACCAAACAGAAAAGGTAAACAAAAAATTTTTAAAAAATACCCTATAAATTGAATTAACAGAGAGAAATCTCTCGATGGCGTTTATAATGGTAGATTAGGGCTTACCGATGAGAAAGAGAAAAGGCGGCGACGGCGGTTCGAGAGAGAGAGATAAGAGAGCGATAGATAGATATTCAACTCAACCCCTCGATCCAAGAGAGAGAAAGAGAGTCAAGACTGTCACCGAAAACTAGCGTTTAAAGGTCGCGTGCTATCTCCAAATCATTGCTTCTTTTTTTAATTTATTCTAAACGATTCGTCGTTTGACGACAATTGATATGACCTTTATAACCCACAGAAGATTGTTCGATAATTCAACCATATCAGATTCCTAATTTTTGTGTCCGCAGCGTGATAATTACTTTTTGCCATAACACACGACGTGATTCCAAATCGTTTTATGGTAATTTTCCTTTTTCCTTTTTTTAAACCACCTATACCTAAGGTTTATTGGATCGATTATATTCGGATCTTGTGGTAATTCTCTTATTGAACAATATTCTTTCCACACAAGTTCCGAATTTGAAAGGCTCTGTACGTGTGTTCAGCTTGACATTGCCATCAATTATACCCCACGGGAGATCAAACATTGTTCTCATGGGAATCTATTATCGTTTTTACATTGTCGTTTGCAGCACCCTATATAGTGTTAGCTCCGCATAAACGGCAAGCCCCCACTCAATATATAACAAAACTAAACAACTCGTCGTTTCAGAATAGCATATTTGGCGTAAACCTCCCTCTATAGTGCTAGCTCTTTGCCTCTTTTGCAGGCTGATACAGCAAGAGTTGGGTTTGTTAAAGCTTGGTCTTTCCGTTTCCTTTTTTTTTTTTTTTAATCTTTTTTATGTTTTTTTTTTTCCAGAAAAAAAGAAAAGCTTTTGCTTTGTCTCAGGAGATTATTGTACGAAGAAAAGAGTAATTATGAAGATACATAATATGTTTAATGACCACATTTCATAGTACTACAATGAACTTGTTTTCTGGTATTGCAAATTATGCAACTCATTGAGGCCCTTTTAATTTCCTTTCGTGAAATGGGGAGTCAAAAATTTATTCGAGGAATGCAGTATCAGAATTTAACTTACAGATTAATGGATCCACAAGTTCAGAGATATATCAGAAAAGGGGAAAAGAAACTGACAGAAAAATGGTTATTAGAAGATATGTTATGTGGAGACATGAGGCAGTGCCGCTACCAGCAAACAGAAGGCAACTTAAAGGAGAAGGAGAAGGAAGAGGGCAAGTGACCGGTCCTCCTTATATAATCCACTCTTTCAGCAGTTTTTACAGCTGTTTCATTCATTTTGGCCTCTGCATTTGCACGCTTCTCTTCAGCTACTCTTTTTGTTGCTGCAAGTTTGCTTGCTAACCTTTCTTGTGCGCGAGCTTTCATTCTGTCAGCCTTCACCTATGATAAGATAGCAATGAGGTAAAATTTTAGCTGCAGATTAATTTTCTCTACTTTGATCAATCCTTTTGGACTAGTATTTGACTCGATAGAGCAAAATATTATGGCTATTAACACTGTTTTTCATTAAAAATTGCTCACAACCGGTACAAGCACAGGATCATTTTCAGTTTAAGTACTGCAGTTTTTTTTTCAAGTTCAATTGCCCGGATTATAGGGACAGACTACTTACTGGACCTAGCAAGCCTAAGCGGTCAAAGACATTATCATACATCAATTATTAGCAATACATGGCCATATGAGTCTAAGGAAACAAGAAAGGGTGTGTGAATATAACTATTGATACAAGTAAAAGCAAAATTTCAGATTAAGGCATGTGTATAATTCTTCTAATACTGGTTTGATGGATTTGCATTTGGAGTGACTCGGAATTATTAATAACATAAGTTAATTTCTTGAATTTTGGAGATAGAAATGATGATTTTTTTAAAAAAAATGTCGACAATTCTAATGATATGTTGGTCTTCAAGCATTATAATGAGAGGGGCATTGAAACATTTCTGGACCCTACATAGTGTGACATTGCAAATAAAGCATTTGATAAAAAACAATAGATCCAAACTAAACAAAAGCAAAGTGTCATTGATCAATCTTCAATATAGAATATAAAGATTACCTCCATTTTCCTCATTTCCATTTCCGCTTTCCTCCTCTCATGATTTTCCCAGGCTTGTATCTTCACCTCTTCACGCTTATACCTACGAAAACAAAGAATAGCCAATCTTAACACAAACGTAAAAAGGTCACAATGCAGTTGCAAAATGAATCCCATTTTACCAAATAGTTAGTAGATCACCTAGCTGTATATTTGGCTCGCTCTGCCTCGTCCCACGCAATAGCTCTTGTTTCTAAGGGATTCAGATTTCTTCCTTCATCTAAATCCTTATTTTCAGGTATCTTAGATCCACTGAGTTCTTCTCCATGGCGTCCTCTGGCAACGGAACTTGGATCAACTCTGCTCTCAGTCAATGTTAAACCCGTTGGATAGCCCTGATCACTGCCTTGCTGCCCATGCTGATTCCTTATCGGGGTAGAGGATCCTGAAGATATAGGGCTTCTTGCTACTGGAGTTCCAGCTCTAATAGGAGTAGCTGTTCTTGAAGGCTCTTGGCTAGCAATAGGGGTCATCTCAGTCCCCATATCCCTAACACATATTGATCTAACAGCTGAAGAAGAAGAATTCTGCACTGGCTTATTGATTCTCCAAATGGACTCATCGCAATCAACTTTCTTGGTTTCTACTTCATAAGGATTTTCTGTTGACCCATTTGCTTGTTCTCCCATAACTTCATCTTCCCCACTTGAATACTCTTGTTCTTGCTGTGGAACCGGAGCTATAAGTCTTCTATCATCAGCGTTTGAGTTTCTTGGCTTGGATTGGTTTTTATCTCCACCTCCTCTTGACAAACCCACTAACCATTTTTGTGCATCATCCCATTTGGATGGAGTTGGCTTGCCTAAAGCTGTCCTGTGATGAGAAGTGCGGTTAGCTCCTCCATTACCTTTATGAAACTCAAAACTTATTCCATTGGCAGTTGAAATCTCCTGAATTGGTCCATGATTGTAGCACCCTTTATCCTCTATGGATCTCATTCTCAAACAAAACCAAGCTTCTTAATTGCCTGTTAATAATTCACGGGACTATGTGTGACCACAATCCAGAACCCAACTTAGCTTTCTACGTCAGTAGTTGATGAAGAGTCTCAAATTCGTAACCTTACAGAGCAGATCCCGAGTAAAGCAAAATGGCCTAGATCCTACAATCTTGAAATCTAAACCTATACATATATAGCTAACGAGTATAGATCTCTATATTATGTATAGCAATAAATAAAAGATCTAGAGACAGAGAAAATGGGCCACTATTCATTCCCTTGGAAAATCACTTTCAGCTCTTAACTTAAAGTCTTGAACTGTAACAAACAAAAATCACATTTATTTGGTTAGTATCTAATAAAAGAGATCGCCATCCCAGTTAAATCTTCTCAAGTGAGTACATTGATCAAACACTTAGTACTCGTTAAATATCTACCCCTCTCTCTTTGTAAAGCAGTATAAAGTCTAGTTTTACAAGTGATAAAAACACATCTCACTACTTGTTATATCAAACAAAAAAAAAAAAAAGCAATAATGCCCAACAGGAACTCTCATAATATCTCAAATTTACTACTTCACAGTAGCTAGGGACCCATGTGCAATACTACACGCAAATGGATAACTAATTTTCTTGCATAAACCGAGAATGACCCACGCAGTAAAGAGGAGAAAGAGAAAACAGGGGAAATGGAGGACAAAAAAAATTAATGCTTATAAAAGCCAAAAAGCTGAAACCATACAAATGGCATTAAATTAGAGCAGAGAACCCATCAAAGGGCTTCATGATTGTCTAACTAAATAGACTAATTAGAGAACAGAGAGAAAGAATCTATTAGGATTCGAAAAGGGACAGGAAAAAAAACACTAAAACAAGAGACAAAGGTTTTGCAGGAAAAAAAGTTCACCTAAATAGAAAATAATACCTTAAAACCTTGAATTTTGGAGACAAATGCTGGATGCAAAAAACCATAGATGGGAAAGTTCAGAGTTCAGATCCATTGAGCATTAAAAAAAAAATGCTAAAACTAAATAAATAACCAGCCAACATGTATTCCAGTAAAAACAAGTATACACAAAAGTGCACATTTTTACGTTGAAACTTGTGTACGCTCATTATACTGCACCCTTCTTTTTTTCCTTTTTTTCTTTCTTTATTGAACCCACAAAAGGATGAATCTGTTAATTTTTAAAATACGGTTGCCTCTTTAACGGTAACTGATACGCGTGACACGTGTACGGTACAGATGGAACAAGGGTGTCAGGTGATGAGAAGGGTCTCTGACCTTTTCACGTGACCATGATGGGCTCTTTAGGGTACAATTTTGGGTTAAGTATAATAAATTCACTGGTTAGTGTAAAAAATGCGGGGTACCAAATTGACCGGTTTGGGAAATTATTATGATATTAATATGATCTATCAATCAATAACTCTAAAAATATGTATTATAAAAAATATTCACTTGTTTACGCCCCCCATATATCAATCTTTCCATTAATTAAATTAATAAAATAATTATCTTTATAAATTAAAATATTTTAATTATTTAGCAGAAAAAAAATAAAATGAGAATAATATATATAAAATTTTTAATTTCATTAATTTAATTTACAAATGGATGTGCTGAATTTGAATAATTTCTTTTTTACATACACTTACTATTGCATTATATTTTAATTTCTGAGTGTGGATAAATTTAATAATACAATAAAAATATAAATAAGTGATCGATGATTTTGGATCGGTTGGCAATGCAATGGAGTGTTATTTGATAATAAATCTCGATATCCGTGATTTAAAAAAATATATATAAATAAGTGAGTAAGTGGGACCAGTCTCAGTATACCGAAAGGGACCACATGGGATGTATTGGGGCCTACCATAAGAATGAGCGGTAGCCGGTTTCTTTCAGTTAACTAATCTTAGCAGTTAAAAAAAATTAGAGTGAACAAACCTTTAATCCGATGTCAGCTTCGGTTTCCATTTTGTAAATTGAATATTCGATCACAATTTTTTTTTTTTTACATGTTTGATTTCGCAATCAAAATTAATTAGTTTTATTGATTTTAGTTTTTTTTTCCCATTTTCTTGAACCTAATTCATCAAAATATAAACCGATTTCAATTTGGTTCTTATTCAAATCAAACCTGTGGCCAACTGGAGTGGGTCAAATCTTTGGGAGCAGTGGTCATTAGTTACATGTGATGTTAATTAATAATTAATTAACATCTTGCTTTGCATAATTAGTCTTTATCATTTACTATTAAATATAATAATTTACATATTTTCAAGAAAAAGCTATCTAGCATTTTGGCTTATACATAAAAGGAATCCACCTTATTTGGCTTACATATAAAAGTTTAGTAATGAATAATAATAATAATAATAATACTTATAATTAGAAATGTACAATTATACGAGTAATGAGTAAGACATATAGTAAAAATACGAGTATTCTCAATTATGGTCGTTTTCATCAATTTGATAATTAAGAAGATAACTATCACTGCTATGTAGGTGTTATTTCGGCTCATAAATATTGCAATAAATTAAATAAAATATTTATTAATTACCCTAAACAAGTTCATTAAAAATCATATCAGATAAGTACCTAAATAAATTCAATCTATTGTCAATCTAATGCTAACTAATTGGAAATATAGAGTTCTAAACAACTTTTTCTTTATTTTCTTGGAGTGTCAATGGATCCAATTGAAAAAATAAAGTCCAATAAATAGTATAATAAAATTAAATTTTGGGAACCAATAATTATATTTACTAAAAAGTAAAAAGGAAGAGACAAGTAGTAATTAAAGTAAAACCTCAAAGATTAAATAGTAATTTTCCATAAAATAATTTATCGAAATATAGAAAAATCCAGTCCAATAACTAGACCCAATTCAACAAATCCAGTCCATCATCATCATTGGAAGGCCCATTGAACTCTAGAAACAGAGAATCCATTTTAACAAATGATTCGAGTCTTTTCTTCTCACTCGCTAGTTCATCGAATCGTGTTTTTTTCATGAATGTTAGGAACTTTTCCCCCTCTGAGTTTCATGGTTGTTTCAGGGCTTATCAAAGGGTTTAGCGGCATCTACAGAAATAAACCCAGAACCAAACCATACCCTTTTCTCTATAGCATTCAATGCAAAGCCTTATCGCACTTCCAAAATTTTAATACCGACGATTCAATACTTCCAGTTTTGATTGTTGGTGCAGGACCCGTCGGTCTCGTTCTCTCTCTACTTCTCACTAAATTAGGTATTTTTATCATCTAATATCTTGTTTAATTCTTATTTATTTATTTTTATCATTTCTTGATACTCGGTCTGGTTAGTTGTTATTGTGAAAGTCTTCAAAAGGAATGCTGTAGATTGTTACGTTGTTGTTACTTTCAAAGTTTTGCACGCATAGAATAACAAATTTTGTTTTTATGGTATATCATTTGGTAGGACTTATTCTTCATGAGCTGCATGCAGTTTTAGTAATAGGTGTTTGATGCGTGGTATCAAAGAACAAGTTTTTTTCTTTTCTTATTTGCTTATGAATTTCTAAACAGCTTTCACAAGGAAAGAAATGACCCCAGGATCTTCGTCTAGTTTTACTGCCAAAGACTGAACTCAGTATTACTTTGATATTTATGTTTTTTTCCCTATTCTTCTACAATTTAACTTCTTCAATTTGAATTTTATCGAACTGTGCATTCACACCTTTCAGTACACTTGGAATCATTTAAAGATATAAAATGTGCTTGATGGCCTTTAACAGGGGTCAAATGTGCCATTTTGGAGAAGAACAAGGCATTTTCGAACCACCCACAAGCACACTTTATCAACAACAGGTCTATGGAGGTTGGTTTTCTTATCTGGTATTAATGTACAATGCAGTGGGTTGCTAAGAAGGATTAAAGATTCTTTGCAATGTTTTGGCTGGCAGATATTTCGCAAGTTGGACGGCCTTGCAGAGGAGATCCAAAGGTCTCAACCACCAGTAGAGTTATGGAGGAAGTTCATATATTGTACTACTTTAACTGGTCCAATTTTGGGGTCAGTGGACCACATGCAACCTCAAGGTTTGATTGAATTTTAGAATATACAATATTGCCATGTAAAATGCAGCTTGATCTTGGTCGCAGACTTGTAATCTAAATCACAGGACATATTCATTGCTTGTCACTATATATGCTAATGTTTTTGAATTTCCCCAAGTTACAGGAGTATACTACAGAAGATAGTCAATATTCTTTTATGCCATTTATGATCTTTTTTTTTTTTTAATTGAAAATAAATTCTTTCTGTTGTCAATGACCAGATTTTGAAAAGGTTGTGAGCCCAATATCAGTTGCACACTACTCGCAGTATAAATTAACTAGGTTATTGCTTAAGAAGTTAGAAGATCTGAACTTCCATGTTTATAGACCTGGAAACGTGGAAATCATGGATAATGGCCTACTGAGGGGAGGAAAATTGTTAATGGGACATGAGTTTATATCACTCAGTGCCACTGATCAATCTGTTGCTGTAACTGCCTCTCATATTGTGGAAGGAAAGTACATGGAGAGGATCATCCATTGCAGTATTCTTGTTGGTACAGATGGTGCTGGAAGTACTGTACGGGAGCTTGCAGGGATAGAACTAAAAGGGGAAAAAGACCTGCAAAAGCTTGTCAGCATTCATTTTTTTAGCACAGACCTTGGACAATACTTGCTCAACCAGAGGCCTGGAATGCTGTTCTTTGTTTTCAACACTGAAGCTATTGGGGTTCTTGTTGCTCATGATCTTGAGCAAGGAGAATTCATATTGCAGGTATACAGTTTTTGAGAAGCGCATAATACATTTATATTATAGTACTTTGATGTGCACTGAAGAGGTGTACTAACATTTTTCTTGTTTTTTTAATTGCTTATTTTTTCATAGGTGCCCTTCTATCCTCCTCAGCAGAAAGTTTGTGATTTCAGCCCAGAGGTACTTTTCTTTCACCATAGATAGGCTTTCTGGATTGGAATAATTTCATTGACCTCTTCAGTAGTTTCCTATTTTTGATGACATCATCAATAGTTTGCTTAATGTGATCAAGCATGAAGGAGTGAAGTACTTATTTTTGGTTGATAATAAAGGCTTCATAGTGATCTTTGCTAAAAAGATGGTGGCAAATTAGCATTTGCAGTCATAAGATTTACTTTCTGATGTACCAAAAAAAGATGTCAAAAGGATGTCTACTCCATTTAACTAACTGTTTCTTTGAAGGCTTAATTTCTTGTAGATATGTGAGAAATTAATTTTCAGATTGGTTGGTAGAGAGCTGTCCGACATTAATGTCATTGAAATAAAGCCATGGGTGATGCATGCTGAAGTTGCTGAGAAGTTTGTGAGCTGTGACAATCGGATAATACTTGCTGGAGATGCTGCACACCGATTCCCTCCAGCTGGAGGTTTTGGTGAGATACTATATCATGTGCAGTTAGCAAAAGATCTACCTTGTTTTATCCCTGCAGCTTGTGCATATTTGTGCCACTCAGCACTTTGCTGACTAAGATCTGTGCAGGCTGAGAATGATCAGGCCTACTCCACAGATTTTTCTTTTACGTCTTTCCTGATCCTTGCAACAGTTGTATTAATTTCAGTGTTGCATGTTCTGCTAAGGAAGATTAGGAGTCACTAGCTATGCTCTATCAACTACATTTTGGTGAATATGCCCCATTATAATAATCCAACAAACTCAGGATTCACCCTTTATTGCAGGAATGAATACTGGCATTCAGGATGCTCATAATCTTGCCTGGAAGATAGCTTCCGTTGTGAAGGGTATTGCACCATCTTCGCTAATTCATACTTATGAAATGGAACGTAGACCGGTATTTCTTTCATCTTTGAAACATCATTCTTCGTGCATATTTATTTTGAAGTAATATGAATCCTTGACCTCCAGCATCTTTTCCAGATTGCAATATTTAATACAGCACTTAGTGTCCAAAACTTCAAAGCAGCTATGGCAGTTCCTGCTGCTCTTGGTCTTGATCCATCTATTGCAAATTCAGGTAACTAATATTGCTGTTGCTTTGCATCTTACATGGTTTTTTGAAGTTATTATGTTCAATGCCTTCTTTGATTGTTGATGAAAAATAAAAATAATTTATTCATTTTCCACATGATGCCAATGGTTTGTTTTTCTTTTCGAGCCCCTTGCTTTAGCAAAATGAAAACAGACGGATTATTAGTGACGTTGCTTTTTTCATCTTATCTGGCTTTTCAGTGCATCAAGTTATTACTGATGGTCTTGGTTCCATTTTACCATCTGGACTGCAGCGGACAATTTTGGATGGAATTTTCAGAATAGGTCGTGCACAGCTCTCAGAATATCTACTAAATGAAAAAAATACACTTGGGTCCTCAAGGCTTGCTAAAGTAAGGCAAATATTTGAAGAAGGAAAAAGCCTTCAGCTCCAGTTTCCTGCTGAGGATCTTGGTTTCAGGCATGACACATCAGTAATTGTGTTATAACTGTACTTTTAACTCCATATCTGCACCTACATCACTCTCAAAAAAGTTTTTTTTTAGCTTCAAGTACGTTTTCTATTAGCGTCTATAGTCTACTGATCAAATGCATTCCTAACTCTGTATGGAATTTCTAATGTTTTGTCAAGTATCCTCAAATTTATTACTTACTCTTTTGTTATGATATTTATTCTTTAAATATTGATCATGGGACATTCATATAGAGAAGATATACAAGCAACTATAAATTCTAAAATCTTGATTTTGTTATCTTTTTCCATTTTTAGGAGAAATAAGCAATTTGGCCAATTTAATGAATTTTATCTGTTTATCTTATTTTAGGTACCTTGAAGGAGCACTTATTCCCGATAATGGTAACAGAGAGGGTGTTATGGAACCACCCACTGGCCGTCGAAGGGAATATATACCTTCAGTAAATCCGGGATCAAGGCTGCCCCATATGGATTTGCAGATATTATCAAACCTATCAAGTGAGGTGCATAGTGGTGTTTTTGATCGGATGCCAAGTTTCAGTTTACATTTTCATGAGTGGATTTGGGTCCTCTTTTTATGTTTATTTGAATCTAGATGTGCTAAATGTGTTTTCCAGGCGACTATTTCGACGCTCAATCTTTTGTCTGGGGACAAGGTTGAGTTCCTTCTCATTGTTGCACCACTTGAAGAGTCCTACCAACTCGCTCGTGCCATGTTTAAGGCAGCTGAGGAATTCAAAGTTTCTGCTAAGGTTTGTGTATTATGGCCTGCTGACTCTGTTGATGAATCCCGAACAAGGAGCAAGAACGCATTGGCACCTTGGAAGAATTATGTAGATGTTGTGGAAGTTAAGAAATCTTCAAATCCATTATCATGGTGGAGCATGTGCCAAATGACCAACAAAGGAGCAATTTTAGTTAGGCCTGATGAGCATGTTGCTTGGCTCGTGAAGTCAGTTGTTGACAGGGATCATGTTAGAGAGATGAGAAAAGTTTTTTCTGCTGTATTGGGGATAAAATAATCAAATATAAGAAAACCTCACTCATAAGACTTCGCTCGTGTATTTGAAGGAGCAATCTTATCTAAGGGCAGTAATTTCATGGATGCTATCTATAATTGATTAATTAATTCTTTTGTTGTCTTTATTTGTTTTTCAGATTTGACAATTAGGTCTCCTCTCTTGTGAAATAAGATAATTTTGGAAGAACTGTGACAAAATTGTAACTCACAAGTAAACACTCACTTGTGTAATTGCTAATATAATGTTCAACAGTACTACCATATTTACACAAAATTGCCTAAATTCCTGTATTTCTCATTGCAATTTGCAATATATGTTCAAGTTTAGCAGAGTACAGATATGAACACTACAGCAGCATTTACTGCAATCGATCAAATTATATCTTTAAATGTTACCATAGGATGAACATAGGGCAAATTTTAGTGGAAGAAGACAGAGTTAGAGATGGGGCAAATTCATTTAGGGAACCAATTTTGTTCACAGGTCTCCAAGTTGTGATTCTGTCGTGTAGTTGATCAGATGGCTGCGATTTTCCCTGTGCATTAGCTTTGATTGTTTGTCATTGTGATAAAATGGCCTATAACTGCTGTCACAATCCCGAGCAAACTACCAGCGACAACCTATCATCAAAGAACATTATCGAACAATGAAAATAAGTAATCTAACATTTCCAAAATTACGTGCATGATGAAAAATATAGAATCTAATCTAAAACTTATGCTCTAATGCACAGATGGTTATGGGATAGTCGCTAAGGTTGGAAAATGAGTTTGATAGGTAGATTTGATAAGTTGCCTGCATTGACATTGTAAAAGAAAACTAATAGGTAAAATAAGCATTTCCATTACAAGTTTCCCAGTCTCACTTTCGAAAGCTAAATGAAATTACTTCCTATTTACTGTAAAGAACAATTTGGAGCACCATCAGTTAAGTGGTAGCTATTGTTTGTACAAGAGGGTTGATCAACAGTGATAAACTTTATCAACAGCGATAAACTTTCTCCATAATTATAAGAATATCCTATTTAATAGTTATACAAACCTGAGGAGGAGTATGACCAAGGAGTTCACGCAGAGGTCTGCTTTCTGCCAGGGGGTGCTCAGCAGGAAGCTCATATACAATTTGATTCAAGACCTGAAGAACAGCCAGTTTAAATGCATGAAACCCCGTGTATATGCAAATGGCATACTGCATACGGTCAAATAATGAAATTAGCAATAACTGGAGAACACAAGAAGAAAAAGGGTAGGTGAGACCTCAGCTTGGCGTCCAGCCTGCAGTCTTACACCAGTTGCATCATACATCACCTGCCACCAAAATTCCAATGTAAAATATTATATTTTAGAAAATATTTGTTAATGTGGAAAAAACTGTATGAACAGAGAGGAATCACATTAGGTGGAAAAATCTTACAACACATGCTAAGATCAATGCAGTCGCAAACAATGGTCCTCCAAAGCCTTCCTGGAACCCGATGGCCATGGCAAGAGCCATAACAGTTGCAGAATGAGAAGATGGCATTCCACCAGATCCAATGAGTTGCTTGAGATCCCATCGCCTTTCCTTATACCTGCAAATCTAGGAAAGCTGAAGACTCTTAAGCTAAACTAATGAATAATTAGAAAATTTGGCGACAGTTTCTCACCAATACTACAAACATGCATAAACACAAATACACAGACAAAAAAGAAAGAAAAAAAAGGGAAGGAAAGGAAAAAAAAAAAAAAGGCAATGACCTATAAAGTGTCTCATGGTTCCCTCTGCTGAAATTCGAAGTTTTGATTCAGTTCATAAGGAAAAGATTGACTGAAACTGAAGAGTTAAAAGGCTAAATGTTCCAGATGTCCAGAACTTTAGCGTGTGTCAATACCACCTCCCCTTTCAATTGTGCAATTATATCACTAGCTTTGGGCTGTAAAGAGAATCGTATCTCATTTGTGCAAAAACTGGTTTCACTTGTAAGTAATGTGGCATGTATATTTTGATACGTGCAAATGTAGCATATAGTTAGAGTCATTAGAATGACTACAATCTAAATGTTATATCATGCGCAAACAACACTAGCAGCATTCAAAGAAAGATTAACGCAAAGCATCCCTCAAAGTTAAGATACGATTGACATTATTAAAAGCAGGGTCAAAACTGACAGTCTGCCACAAACATTTTAAAATTTTAGATTGCTTGGTGATTTGGCTAAGAGTCAATTCAAAATCAAACTCCTGCAGTGTCTCATTTGATTTCATTTTATCAAACTCACAAGTCAAGGAGATCCACCAACTGGTCAAGACACCTAATTATCCACAACCAGTATGTTATTTCCCATAGTATTTTATTTGCTTGATTAATCAAGAAATCAAATGAGCCCATTGTGCAGCGATCTCTCTCCATTTCATAATACTCTCATCACTCTCCATCCATCCTAATGGAACTTGAACCTTGGATATAAAGAAAAGGTATTCTGGATGGCCTGGTAATAACTTAATTAACCTAGCGGATTGCTATGAAAAAATGAATTTATCGATGGATTTTCATTTCTGTTTCCTAAAGCAAATATATATATATATATATATAAGCGGTAGATACCTGATAAAGAAAATGGTAATTAAGGCTTATTTTGAATTGACTTTAAAGAATGGTTCATAAAATAAGTCAAATTCATTTTTAAGATCTAGCTAAAGACTAAAAAAAAGAAATAACCTCCAGTGTCATATAGAGTAACAATTCAGCCAAGAATCAAGAAACACAACACCCAGATCCCAAAATGTTATCTTGAAAGCAAAATAATAAAAAAAAGGGAAATTACAAGTATTACCAGGAAGTGAAGAACTTGATAGATTGGGCAATAGTGAAGGCAACAAGTGCAGCAATGAGAGGATAATTTTTGTAAAGAGATGACCCAGATGAAGAAACCGAGTTATTGACAGATGAACCAGATTCAGCACCCGCCATCTCCTCCATCTCGCAATCAAAACTAAATTCCTTCCGAGAATTTAAGAATTCTGCGTTACTAAAGAAAAGAAAGATTGATGGGTAGTGAATATTAATAAGATGAACAATGGATTGCAAAAGAAAGTTTCTTTCCTTCGGTTTTTTTTTTTATTGTAATGAGAGCCTAAAGCGTTATAGGGGGCGAGGAGTTTAATTGATTGGTGGAAGAAGAAGAAGAAGAAGAAGAAGAAGACGAAAGGAGGGCGAGGTGGGTTCTTCAGGTTATAGGAGTTATAAGGCAGGTTCTGGGCGGCATCTTTGTGTTGTTTTCTGTTTGTGTTCTTTATTTCTTGTACATGTTTAACTAACGGTCTTTGCTACTCTCTCTCCTTCTCCCTCCCAGTTTCCCTCAACTGAATATGCCTCTTTTCAAAATATGTCTCGAATATACCCCTAACGCACTGTTTAGATCCTTCCATCATTATAGTTCTTTTTTTTTTTTTTTTTTTCCGGTCAAATGATAATCATTTCCTTTCTTTTATTATATGTTTTTTTTTTTTTAGTTTTTTAAAAACTGAAAATCAACACAGTAATGTCATTCATTAAAAATTAGTTACTAGCTCCATTCCGTTAATTTTAACAATTTTTATTTTCCTCATAACAAAATAGTTCTTTTAGAAAATCAAAATAATACTAATTATGAAACTTAATCAAATTTTATCTCTCTGTGGTTCAAAAAGTGTAAAAATTAATGGAATGGAGATAATAGGAATGCACATTGTGATTGAAAATTATTCAAAAAGAAAAATTGGTTGTAGCCAATAGCCATCGCAGTTGATTTGACTATCACCAGCTTTAAACTAAACTAACATTCTTGTTCCAGTTTTACAAAAGAACAAAAAAAAAAAAAAAAAAAAAGGGAAAATTCTAACATGTCTTTGCGTGAACGGTCAATCCTAATCTTGATTTTTCCTAAAAGCTACAAATTGTAACTACACTCAAATGAACGAAGCAAAGACTTCTAGATAAAGCAAAACAGAGGTTTGAGTTTGAATAGCAGAAACTAACACTTGGTATTGAAATCTGAAATATTAAAATTATAATTAGAAAGGAAGAATTGCCTGTCAGCCAAGTTTTAAGTTTTGCTTTTACCTTTCTTCTATTTTAATCTATTAGCTTGTAAAATTTTCCCCATCTCCATCTCCACAATTAGCTCTTTCGTGCACAACACTTTTAATATACCTTTTATGGGTTATTGGCTTACTTGATTCATCTTTAATATAAATTATCCAATTTCATAATGAATGCTCTAAAAAAAAAAATTATGGCATAATCCGGATTCTTTTAGCTAGTACCTATGTGCTGAAACATCATTATCAACATACCCAACACTCATAGCTCAAGCCATTATATGATTGGGTAATTAAAATAAAAGTTGGTACATATATAGACGTAAGTGAAATAAAAAATAACTTGCCATTGCTTTCCTCCGTTCAACTTTTTCCAGGCCAAAGCTTCAGATAATAATGCAAGTGGCCCACAGCGTAACCCACCGGATGTTTCCCGTTTGACGCTAAGGGGAGCTTTGGCTTTGCATTGGCTGACAGGCGTTGCCTGGGAATTCCAAGATAATAGAACAGGAAATTGCTGACATTAAAATCGAAATTTTGAAGTCTCTCTCCCAAATAATAATTTGACGTAAAGAACAAATAGTTTATAAACAGAAAGTAAATGTACAGTGCAAGTTTTGAGCACTAATACCCGAAATAATTTTGAAGGCCTTGATTGACTGTTTTGAAATAACCTGATTCAATGGTGCATCTCCTTTTTTGATACAAATCCCAGTCCATAATATAAGTTCTGCCTCTCATTAACTGACAAGATTGATCTCAGGAAGAGCAGGCCATCTAATTAGCTAATGATAGTTCTAATTTCATAGGCCTTTCACTCTTCAGAAGAACGACATGTTTGATATTAAAAAGCTAGGTTGCTTCTTTCCCAACAAAGTTCATTAATTCTGTCCTTGCAGCTTCCATAACCACTTGGAAGTCTATATGAGTATACCTTCCCCTGCAATTAGAAATTAGCAAATAGGTCAGAGCTGGGCCTTGGTGAGATAATTATCACTCACTAAGATAATTATTTTTACGACCAGAAGGATTTAGTGGCTAAGCAGGAAATGATTCACGATTCAAATTCAATGCTTTTACGATTTTCAGGGGACCAGAAGTGCTGGAATGTGCCCTCATATGGCACCTCCCTTGACTTGAATCTCTTTTTCGTGAACTTTTTTAATTAGCACAAGATGAATATAAATTGTTTTACATCATATATTTAACTAGAAAAAGTCATTGCATAAAAATAAATTATGATTCACGACAAATTGAAGAGAAGGGAAGGATAGAGCTGTTATTGAAGATACTTAATTACCTCTTACATGAAATAGTTCTGTTTAGGCATGCTATCCTATTAAATAAAAAGAAATCGAATTCACAAATAGAAAATAGCAAAAACCAGTTTTTAACAATGTATTCCAAAGTGGAATGGTTGTCAAATCTTATAGGCTAAATAAATAAACAATAAAATTGTTGCAAGAAAAAAAAATGAAGTTATACCAGAAATGTGATTTGGACCAAGTTGTAGAGGGGTAGGCTGGGCTGGGAATGCCATGCATTATCCTTGCAATAGCCCGGGGTGTAAATTTGGCATGTGAGTTACTCTGCAGAAAAACCTGTACGCAAAAAGGGGCTAGATAACGTACGCTGGAGTAGAAATATGAAAAATCAGCGCAAATTCTCACCTTTATATCTGCTCGCAAAAACGGACTGCAAATACGAGTGACAAATTTATTAGTGTAATATCTACAAAGTACTCGCATGAAACAAAAAATAAAAAATAAAAAACAAGTATAAGGATAAGCGGGGCTGATAGTTTGATGTCAATGTTTACTTAAAAACTTCCATTTCTCTCTATTTTCCATCAGTTCACCCTATTGAAGGCAAGGATCTTAACCAACCTGCTTTGACACATCTTATTTGAGATGTCATGTGTACCATCCTCCTTGAAATAATCCATAATCTTTCTTTGTAAGCAAGGTGTGTGGTAAGCATCATTGCAACCTTGCATCTTCTCACAGTCGTTCACAGCAAAGGCTGCCGCATTAAACATTGCATCCAATTTTCGCACCTAATTTCAGAAATGAACTGCATATCATTTGTAGAAACAGACTAAACATAAAGCTAAGGAGAATGTAAGCAAATCCAATTAATCGGTTCATTGACATGGACGAGGATGCTATGGTTCAATGATCCAAAAGTCAATTTACTCGTGTATCTGGTTATTATACTGAGCCCGTAGTCTTTTTCTACCTTAGGCTGGAATGTAGATTGTAACTGAACAATATATTGTAAACCAAGAGCACAAGAGCCACTCACCTTAAACGATTCGATCTCAGATAACCATCTTGTGAGCTGAGCTGAGAGAGAGTGAAAATCCTTAGGGACTTCCTCAATCAAATAACAGTAGGCTGGATCCTTAACATCATATGTTATTTCTCCCTTCAACTGAAATAACCCCAAGAACAAGACAACGTAAAGTTATCTACCATTTACCGCAGTATACAAATGACAAATTCATTTGGGGTACAAAAGAATGCGCTTAGCCCTTTTTTTTTTTCTTTCTTTCTTGACATGTTGGAAAGCTAACATCCTAAGTTTTGAATGCAATTTATAAAGCTCATTTGTCAGGAAGCAAGCATTCCAACTTCTATGTACAAGAAACCTAAAAAAAGTAGCACATAAAGGTCAATTATCCATTATGTCTCAAAATACGATAATTCCAACAGAAGGAACGGAATTGCAAATTCTGTAGGGCGACATTGCAAGGAAAAAAATTCCATTTCAATGACAAAAGTCGAAATATTGTCTTGCACTTGAGTTTCTCATCCATTATGGCTGCTATTAAGCTTTCAATATTGGGGTTGATAAACAAGATGCCGGTTTATTACAAGTGGTGATTATCAGAGTTGCGCAATTATTTATCCTGTTTTTTCCAATATAAAACCTGATCTCTCTATTCTTGCAATATATTGACACGTTGTAATTGCCTTTTCTCTTCCTCAGGTGTTCTGAAACTCTTTACTTTCATGTAAATACAACGATGTTGAATTTCAATTTCTGGCAACGGCAGTAAGCATAACCCTGACTGACTAACAGGAAACGAAAACAGGTTTTGCTTTCCAATTACGAACCTTTAGATTTTGCAAGTCAGTTAATAGATCAAAAGTTGTAATCCCAGTGCTATTTGCAACAGTAGGTATGTCAAACACATATTGCCCTTGTCTTGTTTCAGACCTGAAACATGATTAACCAAAATTCAGTAACCCAAAATTTTACACACCAAAAGTTGTGAAAGATTATAATTTCAAAGTCAGAAATCACAGCTACACTCACTTCGTAAGAATTGCTGAAACTAATAAATCCTTGTCAGCCAACAGCACAGGGGCAGTCTGCATTTACGCGTCTCAAGCATCAGGAGATAAGTATCACAAAACGATATTGAACAATGAAACTACAGTTTAGTATCTAAAGACTTTGGAACAAATTAATTTATGTGAGACAGAAATATTTTGTCACTAAAAAAATCAGAGCTATTTAATACTTTGATAAACCCCATAAATCACGGGGTTCAAATTTTTTGAAGTTGACCAAAGCAGAGTTAAATGGCCTGTGTGGTTTATGGAGCTTCAAGCTAAAAATTACGCTGTCAAAGCATAACAATGGCTTCAGTGACCTACCAAGAATAACCTATTGAAACCTTCGTGGAAGCAAATAGAAGTTCAAGACAAACAAATGGCATTAACTTAAATTTCCACTGACCTTATAGAAATTCAAAGTGCAAGTTACATTTTGCTCCCGAAGTAGACGCAAGTATTGCACCTCACCCAACTCCAATTGCGTTAAAAGTGTGAGCATCACCTGGAAATTCAAAAGGAGCAACTTTATTCGTATTCATAGTTTTTGAGCACCAAGTTCATGTTTATACTTATGACGAACCATAAGACTTGATAATAATTTATCTACATCAATGATTCCCAACATGAAAAATATGAAATTCCTGAAAATTGATTCAGCAAAAGTACAAGGGAAGAACCTCTTCTTTCATATCAAAATCACGAGATGCAGATTCTTTGATTATTGTACAAATTTTCCCATGTGCATTGTTGGTAAAGACTTGACAGAGGAACTTGCTTACAGTATATTCATCTATCCCTTCACTGAGAATATGATGTCATAAATCAATTCCATATCTTCGAATTATCTAGATGAAAATATAATCACCTGTGCAAAAGACTTCGAAGCTTGCAATAAGTGGTATCATCAAAAAAGAGATGGCAGTATGACAACCTTCCATCCCGTCCAGCACGCCCAATCTCCTAAAAGAGCAATTAAACTCATTCGTTCAGCAAACTGCCATATGGAATATCTCATCTAAAAACAGTGGTAAGGAGAAGATTTCTACCTGAACATACTCTTCCAAGCTTTCTGGCAAACTATAATGAATCACCTGAAACAGTTGCACTAAAGAGTTCCAGAATTTATTCCTATATGACAGTACCATATAGAATGCAGGCATATGGTGATGGCAGCAGATGTCTAAGTGAACCTAAACACGTATAGTTTTGAACGCTTGTTGGGATGTATTAAATTGCCTCAGCTAAAAATGTCATTAACTCTTATAAGTTGCTTGGTTAATCTCTGAAAAAGCAACAGTAAGACTACAACAGTTAGGCACAACCTATAGCTAAAAGAACTGTTCCTTTGACTCCCTTAAACCAAAGGTGGGTTTAAATATAGAATGGTTAATGAATGTCACTGTGTGAGTAGAGTGAGCAGAAGCATAGCAAAAAGCGTCGGCACTATATTATGGAAAATACATATTGGTAAAAGTTCAGCAGCTAGCATGAATGCAGAGATACCATAAAACAAAATACAGTTTTTGTTCTTACAGCTCCAACATCACTTTTGTCAAGCCCCATGCCAAATGCCACAGTTGCAACAACCTTCCATTTAGAAAATTCAAGTTAATACATTTACTCACTCTGCTGCTGACTGTAGTTTACAATGTGTTAATATAAAGATATAGGAAGAGAGACTGTTCTCACAATTCTAATCTTGTTTGAACAAAATAATTCCTGTATGCGGTTCCGCTCCTTAGAAGGGATGGCACTATGGTAGCTCTAGATGTGAGATCAAAGTCAAATTGTCAGATTTAGCAACAATGAGGCGATTATGAAACGTGCAATTGATAATCAAGGCACTAACCTTAGCTGAAATATTGTTATCACATAAGTATCTGCTCAGTATATCAGTTTCAGACTGCAAAAAATCACAGTGCAATGCAACGTTTAACTTTCTCAATTACTAGAGCAAATTTAGCATACATAGTAATATTAGCATAATGCAGATGATGTTAACAGATTACCAACAGTACTTCTATAACAACTTTAACAATTTTGAACTAAGGCAAAAGTTCATCTTTAGGCAGACAGCAGTATAACTAGAGAAAGCATTTTAACAAATCATTAGAAATGAACCAAGAAATAAATGCTTTAAACATATGATATCATGATTACCTGGAATTTGCAGTATATAATGATGCTTTGGACTTCCATGAAGGGAGAAGACTTTATCAACATCAGCAATTCTTTCAGTCTATTAAGTTCGAGGCATTGATCAGTTAGCATTGTAAGTTTACCTAAATCACTTACAAGAAGAAAACAGAAAGGAGTTAGGAACTCACCTATTTCCACTCAAGGACACTGACAATTGCAGATTGTTCCTCAACTGGGCTTGTTGAATGAGATTAGTGGAAGGAATCTCCAAAGCAGACATAACAGAATTCAAAGTTGTGGCAGTGGCAGTTGCAGTCATTGCTAGAAAGCATCTAATATTGAGTCTAGCTCGAAGTAAAGGTGCCCTGAGTCTCATGTATGAGGGCCGGAAATTATGGGACCTATTGATGAGGTAAACGTGTGAATAAGTTTTTGTGTCACACATTGGAAATGAGAAGCATCCTAAAGCCAAATGGAGTAGCTAATACAAAATATAGCAACTCACCATTCAGAAATACAGTGAGCTTCATCGACCACAAGAAGTGATATGCAAGTGGCAGAAAAAATTGACAAGAATTCGGCATTTAAAAATCTCTCTGGTGAAACATAAAGCACCTGATATAAGACCATAAAACCTTAACCTTAGCAATGATGCAGGAAGTAAGAAACAAACCGAGAGATGCAATTGTCAATAGCCTACATAATGTCAGTAACTGACCTTTATAGTCCCTTCTTCAACTAGCCTGAGTGTATTAGCAACCTCTTGGGGTGTCTGGAGCAGTTTTTAGAAATCCAATTAAGCAAAAAAAATGACACACCAAATTAAATACACATTTGGAGCAGAAAATCCAAAAGTAGAATAACCTGACTGCTACACAAAAGACCACCCTGAATCATGGGAGGCAAATGCTTCAACTGATCAATCATTAATGCCACCAATGGACTGACAACCAGTGTAATCCCTGGTAAAAGCACCGCAGGTATCTGATAGCAAAGTGATTTACCAGCACCAGTTGGCAAAACCAGCATGGTTGACTTGCTATCGAGCACCATCTTGATCGCTTCCATTTGACCATCTCTAAACGAGTCGTACCCATACATTATTTTCAACAGCCTCAACAAGTTCGCATCGGACGCCTCACTTTGAGCCACCAAAACAGCCGCCTCAATCGCCTTGCCATTCTTACCTTGCTTCAGTTTCTGTTCTTCAATCTCAGGGACTAAAATATCCTCATCCTGGACATTTTCCTTTTCGGATTTCCATTTTCCCTTGCTTCGTCTATAAGGTTTGTAACTGCTTGATTTTCGGTTCTTGAACTTGCGGTTATATCGATTCATATTTAGCTTAACAAAATTACCTTCACTGCTACTGCCTTTGCGTAACATTACTGGAGGCAAAGGCACATTTGCTCCGATCAAATTAGGATGCTTCTTGGAGACATTTGGTTTGTTCCCTTGTGTAACACTATCAGCAGAAATTGGAGGGCTAGGATTGTTTTCAACGGACTCGAAATTAATAGAAGGTTTATGAATTTTTGAAAACGACGGTGATTTTGAGAAGTAGCCGGCCGGTAGGATATCCATTGAAAGGGAAATCGGCATTTGACGGTCTTGAACGAAGGAATGGCGGATCTGGAAAGGATGACCACGGAGAGGAGAGACGTTTGGTTCTGGTTCATCTTGAGGGGGCTTTGGAGGCGGTTTGTTTGTTTGTTGTTGCCGTTTTTTAGTGGATTTTACGTTGGTTCTGGACTTGTGAGAGGAGAGTAGTTTCGGCGGAGGTGGTGCCTGCTGCGGCGACGGAAGAGATTGTGGCGGTGGTAGTGACAGTGGTGGTCTCGGGCTTCTTGGAGGAGTGGCAGAGATGTGGGACCCATCGGAGTCTGAATCGGGTTCCATTTGCGGAGGAATGAGTAGTTCAGGTTGAAGGAGGGAAAATTAGACGGCCTACAATCTATGCTCCAGATTTTCCCGCCAAACGTTTTTGTGCCTCTTGTGAATGTCTGAAATACCCTTCAAAATCCATTCTCAAAAACAGAAAATAAAAATACCCTTCAAAATCATTCCAATAACTAATCTGGAATTTTATTATATTATTATTTATAGTGGGCCTGAGTCTAGCCTGTTCGAATTGGATTAACATAAAGTCATATCCAATATAGTTCCAATGGGCCCGACCTCACATAAGTTTTATGCACAAATTTTTTTAAATATTATATATAATATAATTATGCGCATAAAAGAATATATTATCTAACATCTACACGTGGAATATTATTATATTTGTATATGGTATGGCATAAAAGCAATCTACACATGGAATAATTTGCCTAAGTGTTTGTGCAGAAGCATATACTGAAGTCAAGCTTAGGCTATAATTTTTTGAAAGGCATAAAAGAACAATAATTGGCAAAGCAAAAAAGCAACCAAAAGGGATAGGAATAATATTTGGAGTCTTTTTCCTTTGATGGTTAAAACACCCTGTCAATCCTTTTGGCTGAGCTTGGCTTGCCAGAGACATTGGAAAAGCAAATGTTGCAAAATCAAAGCTATACTTTGTAACAATCAAATATGAATGGTTGGGGTTTTAGTTCACACTTCTCTCTAACCAGGGACTTGAATCAAGTGGGAGTAACTAACAAGAATCTGGCAAATGGAGCAGAGCAAACACAAATCTCCAATGCCTTAACTAATATCAACCTAATGACAAATAAAAACTTTACAATTATGTCACCAGCACATCGTGGCGTTTCTTACAAATAAATTGGAACCAACAGAAACCGATCTGGCAAAATAATCTAAATAGCCCTTCAAACACAGAAACAAAGACCATTAACATACAAGCACTCAGCAACTTGACCAAATGGTTGAAGGAAGTAGCAGAGTTACGCAGTGCGTGGCACTGACCGCGCTGTGTGAATGAAAGACTTTCACATTATTGTGCAATTGCATTTCGATTCCAGCTTCGGAGGCTTTGCACTGTCCGTGTTATTAGGAACACCAACATTACGTACCATAGATTCGTTGGCATTTTCATCATTCTCAGTCTTTCTAGACGGAGATTTTACATCTAATTCAGTCTTTTTATTTTGTCTAGCTTTCTGGGACTTTGATGTACGTTTCCCAGTAGTCCTGTTACGTGAATCCTTTCTATCTGCAGTAGATTTTCCCACAATTGTAACAGTTGGCCAAGAACCTTCCAAAGGGACCGAATCTTCCTTTTCAATGGCTATTGCTGCAGCCTGGTAGGCCAGATCGTGGACAATGGAACTACAGAAAAGTATCGTATCAGTTGCTTCTTCAAGGGTTAGGCTTCTTGCCTTACTTCCTTCACGAACCATTACAGTAGAATCCTCTGCCACAAGCAAAGAATTTGTCAGAGAAGCTAGTTATATTTTAATGGTCCCCTGCCAAAGCTTAAATTAGCATAAAAGATTTAAGCACATGGAAACCACAATGCACTGTTTATAATCCAGTGAAGTAGACAACCATGATATGGTAGTTTTACAACTATTGGGAAATAAAAAATAAAAAAGCCACTATATTTCATTGGATCATAACTCGTTCAAAAGAAAATACTAAACTAGCATACTCCATGCAAACCAAGAAGAAAGATGCACCTTTCATCAATGAGAGGCATGTTTCAAGTTAATTATAGTTAGCCAGCAAAAAAAAAAAAAATTGACACAACAAAATAATAATAATGCAATGATAGCGTACCCAATATGCCATGTAAGTGATCCGAATTGCCATGCTCCAGACCAGAAGTAGACATATCCTTATCAGATGGAAATTCATTTGTAGGGCTCTTCGAATTTGTGGGGGCATCATCATTCTCTGAGTCAGGGTTACTGTGACAAAAATTCTCAGCTTCAATTTCTGATATTGACGCCAAAGAACTATGGGTGGGAACCACAGCATCATTTTTCCTATCAAGACTAGTACTCGACATGCTGTCTTCCATTCCAGCAGGGGGATCTGGAGGAATAACTGATGTGTCTAAATCCGAGACAATGCTTGCATTGTTCTGGTAATCATCTTCATTTTGATTTGAATGGTAGTCTTCACAATTTGGAAATGATGCTGCTGAATTCTCCTCTAAAAGAGTGCCAACTGAATGGCATGAGGAAGCATCTATTAGTCTATTACTCTCATTCTGCTCAAAAGAGACAACCTCAGGAACTACTGCATCAGTTAAAGATGCATTAGAAGCACCATTTTCTTTATTTTCTGATGTCAACAATTGCGAAGTTGCAGTTGCTCCTTCTATTCCATCTTGTTTCAGATCGCCGAGAAAACACTCCCTATTCTCTTCATGGGTGCTTGCTGCAAGACCAAGGTAATTGTGATTTGACGTTCCAGACAAAGATGATGTGCTGCTTTGGGGTCTAGTGATTATTTCATATCTGTGGTTCTCCATGTCAGATTTCCTGCCACTTAATTGTCGTTGAACACGAGTTTCTACTTGCCTAGCTGAGCTAAAATCAACAGAGGATGAAGCAGAGGTACTGCCATATCCAATTGAGTTTCTCAAACTGTTTGCACTGTCTCTACTATAAGAGAAATTATCATAAGAAATGGTAGAGGCAACAAAAGTCCTGGCTTGAACGACAGGCCCCTTGCTGCTGCTTGACCTCTTAAGCAGGACAGAAATGCCAGCACCTTCTGAACCATCCATCTTCAAACTTTCATAATCATTAGAAGGCAGTGATTCCTGACCTCCAGAGCTGCTATCAGATGATTTGAGACTGCCAGCTGTTTGTCCCGCTCCATGCTGGTTAACGATCCTCTGATCTTCTCCTTCTACCAGCAACCCAGCTTCTAGGGAGCAAGTAATTTGCTCGTAGTATGAAGTCAGGCCATGCTTGACATTGTCTGCTTGCTGAATAACCCTTACCTCCACCCCATCAAGACCTTGTGACTGTGACTCAGGTACAGCCACTTTTGTCTCAGGCTCATCAAAAGGCACGTATTCTTCAGAAACATTTATAGACAACATTGGAGAGTTCTCAAGAGCAACTATGCTTGTATCCAGACTGGTGGCAGCCACAAGATTGTCTTGTCTGCTGCAATCCGGACAAAGATTTATGTGCTTTTCTACCATTTCAATAGCATGATACCTACAACCACATTTAGAACAAACTTTTGTGTTTTCTAGACTACCAACTTCCGAAAAATCAGCTCTGGCACATAATGTGTCTGAAGCAGAACTGATATCCATATCAATCTCCTGGTGGCGGAAGTCTTCAGAATCATTAGGCTCGCATTCAGTGGCAAGGTTTCTTTCCAAATCACCAACCTTAAAGCGAAGCAAACCATCACCCCTTTCATGTTCAACATCCTTATTTAATTTATCCACCTTATCAAATGCAAATATTTCCTCCTGCACATCAGGGTATGTTGTATTTCCACTTTCAAATGCCACATCTTCCTGGTGGGGGTTACTTCCATCGGTATCAGGTGCAGCACTGTTACCTTGATCAGAACTTACATTACTGCTGGTCGTAACTGAAGAATTCCTAGATATCAAAGGACGGTGTGCAGAATTTGTTTTTCCAACGTAAAAGGTAGAACTGGGCACACTGGATAAGAGTGGTCTGAACATGTTCTGAGGACTCTTCCGATCCTACACAAAAATATTGACCAGAATAAAGAATCTATGCGTTAACACTTCTAAAAGTATGAGTTGGCACGTGAAGAAAGTACATGACAATATTCCTTATTTATTCATTTGTGCCAAACAACTATGTACTGCTTAAGTTCCCTGACAAAGGAAAAAAATGACAAAACCTTGATGGGCTCAATAAACCACTTCACAATATTGACAAACATTTAGGATTGCTCACTCTTTTCGGTTCTTGAACTAGTATGGTTAACCAATTTCCATTTTTTACTATTATTATCCTGATTTGTTCAATATTACTTATGAGGGAAAAAAAGTTCTTTGACCCTTTTTTTTCCTTTTTATTATTATTATTATTATTATTATTATTATTATTATTTTTGAGAGAGATTTTGGAAATTCAAATCCAGACTGAGAACAAACAGGATGGGTTCACTTAGAAAGGCTTCCCCCATACTTCCAGATATTACAATTGATTTCCTGTCACCCGAGGTGTGAGAAATGGCTTAATGCTTGACAGTAAAGGTTGCTAACTGCAGATAATGGCCTTAGACATTTTAGGCTTTAGTGTAGGTAATAGGAATAGCATTTATGGCAAATTTGGATAGATTTACATGAAGCTTTTGAGTTTAGTGTCTCGGATGAGAAGTGAAGAAACGATTGTGAAAACAAATTATTGAAGCTGTCTGCTAAACAACTTACAAGTGGGAGGCCCCTAGAAGTACAAGCAGAATCTGTGCATGTTCACTATTGTTAGAGAAACTATGTGTTATTTTCCCTAGAAATATGGTGTATAATTCTGTAACAGAGATAAGGACCAATGCATAAACAAGCAAATCGACTAAGGCTTTCTAGAATTTGCTAAGAATATGACATGATTGCAGTTAACTGCCAAAAGCAAGTATATAACCACCTATTGTTATTGATATTTGCAAAAAAAAAAAATGCTCACTTGTATTAACTTTCATCATAAAGGATGCAATTCAAATGAAATAGACAACAAAGTACCATTTGACGAAGAGCAGAGTCAAAGGATCTCTTTGGAGCAGAACTTGGGGACAGTATTCTTGTTGATTTCTTAGAAAATGCCACAGCTCTATTATTGGGAAAAGTGCCAGTCCTCTTTGACGCTAAGCGATCTAAGCTACCCACATGAATGGATTGCAAAGAATCCACATCATCATCACCAGATGATGCTATAGAACCTCTACTATGTGAGCTAATCCGGTCTCGGTCTTGACTATGTGATGAACTAACACTTCTAGAAGCAGTTGGAGACATTGATTGCCGGCCAAATTTTGAGCCCGAGTCCCTACCGTTCCTGGATGCTGGTGAAGAGCCCCTTACATAAGATGCTGGTCGATCTTCCAATGAAGTGCGGAGATTGGGTGGTGCTTCAGAAGAAAAACCAGGGATATTTGACTGCCATGCACTTATTTTTGGTGAAGCAGAGTTTCCTCGACTTGTTCTTATTGGGGAAACTCCCCTTCCTCCTGACCCTGTGCTTGTTCGAGTTGGAGTTGGAGTTGAAGATCTTGGACCAGGAGTTGAAGCTTTAGTTGGCGGAGGAGAAGGTCTACGTGATGGAGTGGCAGGCCGTTGGCTATGAGTGGGGCTAGAAAGAGGTGCTGATGATGGCCTTCCCCTGGATTGAAATGAACTGCTACCAGACCGAGGTGATGGGCTTAAGCGATTTGGACTTGCACTGCCCCTACTGCTTCTGTAACTCTTCTCCATCTGCATAAAGATTAAATCTCATTTGCAGGAAAAATAAAATACTACAAATTTCTTTTTTTTGGCAAAAAATTTAACCTTTAGGGGAATAAAATTAAACACAATCTGTCCATTCTACAGAAATGATAATGCCCTACCGTGGATGACCTTGATATAGTAATAGGCTGACTCCGAGGCCTGCCCCTGGATGTAACATTAACTGGCTGCGGCTCATCGTCCAATGAAGGAAAGAGAGGAGTATCGGGAGGAGTTAATAACCTTAAACCACAATAACACCAGATAATCCATCATCACCAAGAACTTTGAAAAGCACTTATACCGACTGAAAACCTTGACGTAAAAGAGTTAAAATAACATAGTTCTTTCAAAATCATCATAATGATCATTCAGCTTGAGTTTTTGAATCAATTGAACACATTAAAAACAAAAAATTAGAATTACCAGCATTTTAAGCAAGAAACTTAAATTATCATCCATGACAAATCCAATACTTCAGATATCCGCTGAAAAGTTTTTCATATATATAACTCAAATTCTTTTTCTGACTATTTGTGAACCAAAAAATATGCAAGTTGTCAAAAAAGCTGTGAATTAACAATTGAAAATTGAGCAAGCATTAGTATAACCACAGGGTATTATAATAGAAAGTCATAACCCACCAATCATAGTCATTCTTCTCCCCATCAGCATTAAGCAGTTCACTACTCTCTCCTCGAACAGGAATAGAAATCCCAAGCTTCAAATCTGAAAAGTGTTTCAACTTTGTAGCTGCGAAAATAATCAACAAAAGGAAATAAAGCAACATCATTAACCAGAAGAAACAGACAAATATTTCCGTCAGAAAACCTAACATAAACCCAGTTAAACTAAAGAGGTCGGTACAGAAAATTACAAAATGTGTCTTCAAAGTCATCGGAGGACTGGAGCAAAAAACTTTCTCTTTCTTTGGACTGCATTTCATTGAACAAAGCAAGATCGTCATCTTTCTCCTTGAAGACCAATCCACCTTCAAGACTGCGACCTCGCTTATGATTCTCACCTCTTGGCTCCCTCCTCGGAGAATATCTCAATGCCGGAGAAGGAGGCATTTCCGCTACAAACTAGACTTCCAAAATGATTACTTGAACCTGCTCTTTAAACCACAGCCAAAACAATGCCTTTTCCAAATCCAGTTGCCCATTACTTGCATAAAATTAAAATAATTTATCCTTGAATTCAAATTCCCTTCTTCACATGCTCCATTAACTTAAACCCACTTCAAGCAACCCAAAACTTATACACATATAATTCGCAAATAACTGGATCAACTGTACCATTCAAAATGTGGAAGCTTAACAACATATGCAATAAGAGCCAAATCGAATCCTTCAACTTGCAATACAATACCTAAAAACCCTAAATTCCCATCAACCGAATGATCCCATGGTACCAAACCATCACATTCACCCCCCACCTCCCCAATTCATACTCAAATTGGACTTGTATCAGTCTCTATCACTTTCCACGGAAGCTCAAATTGCAAAAAAATAAATAACAACTTACCGTTTCAAGCTCAGTGAAAGCACTTGACTTGACTACCCAAATAACTCGAAAGTCAAAATTCTTCAAATAGAGTTGAAAACTCGTTGAATGCAAATAAGATCTCGAATTGGAAGACAGGGAAGAACTTTAAATGCAAATTACAATGTAAAGAATGTTGGTTAGTAAACTCGGATCTAAGGCATTTATTGCCCTCGTTGTTTGTTGATAAAGAGTGTGCAGATCGAAGAGGATCGGTTAGAAAGTTTCTAGCTTTCTCTCTCCTGCGAGAAAATGAGAGAGAGTCTGCAAGAAAATTTGGGGTTAACTAACCTCTCTCTCTTTCCTTTTTCTTTTTTCTTTTCTGTTGCTGCTCAGATTAGCTTCTTTCCTCCTTAGCAAGCTTTCATTTTTTTTTTTTTTTTTTTTTTCTTTCTCAGTAGCTCGCTTTCTCTTTGCCCTGTGATGTTTCTTTTTTTGCCTTTTTTCGTTCATTATTTTTTTAAGACAATAATTTTTTTAAATAGGAATAATTATAATTTTTTAGAAATTGTACAACAATTACTTTTTTAGGATTTTTATGAAAATATACAATAATTCTTATTTTATAAAAGATATTTAAAAAAAAACGGTTGGGTTACAATTTTTTTAATAATATTAATTTCTTTTTTTTACTATAATAACTATGTAATGGGACAACATTTAATTGACACATTAATTAGCAACTCATCATTCCTTAGGCAAGATTCATCTCCACCAATATTATGCTAAAGTTAACAAAAAAATGAAATCAAAGTACATATTTAAACATCTTAATTTTAATTTTAAATATAGATTAATAGATAACAATCAAGGGTTACATAATTAATAATTAGTGTATAAAAGCCAAAACACAAGCAGGGAGTTATCATTAGCCATGTCTACTAATAGAAAGATATAGAATCATGTCTTTTTAATTGGTAGGTGATAGAGAAAACTTAAAACCCTTCAAACATCAAACATAATCATAACAATTCTTTACTATTAAGGTTTCAATTCCAATCAAACTTGCCTTAAAATTTTATTAAATACTAATAATATAAATTTAAAATCCGCTTTAAATGCAATTCTTTATCGGTGGTAGCACTAATCAATAAGCAAACTTAATCCTGATAAAAGAAAATGCAAATTTACTGAAATGATAAAAAATTTTACGTTCTGTAATTTAGAAAGGATTGTATCTTTGAGTTGTATTCAAAATTTATGGTGTTCGCATCATCTGTTAGCATAGTGAAGCGGATGTGTTTGATTGAGATTAATTAGTTTAATATTGTGATTTGTTAACAAATAAGATTGGATAAAGATGAAGCTTTGGTTATAAGTCAATATCGAGATTTCATTGGCCCATTATAAGCTTGCTTTCCGTTCTTTTTCGGCATTGAGACCCATCATCTAGTTGTTTATCGTCAACATTAAGGTAAGAATATAGGTTTATTTATTTATTGATGTTCTATTATTATTAGGGGAATAGGGATTAGGGAAATTCTATGTATGTGATGTCCCATGGAAAGACATACATACATGCCGTATGCAGTATCAAATAGCATTTTAAATATTTTATTATTTTTTAAAACTAAATTTAATAAAATATTTGATATTGATATTTGGTGAAAGATACAATTTGATATTTCATTTTTCACCACAAATTAAAAAAAAAAAAAGTAAAGACTATTTAACTGAAAATAATAAAATAAAAAATTAATTTATAAAAACAGCGGAAAAAGAAAACAAAATGAGTAGTTGGCAGCCAAGAGTAGTGAAACACGACGCAGTTTTGGACTTTGACCTAAAAAATTTTAACTTTTAGGGAATGACACGTGAGGCCCGTGCTCTATAGGTTTCCGTTCAGGTCAATAATGACAAAAGCAAGTCAGCTACAATTCATCAAATCATGAAGACTAGTGGATCGTAGAGGTATGTCTAATTATGTGTCCTCAAAGACACGTGGCTTGTTCATTGCTGAAATCTGATTAATCCAACGGTTGAACATTTTTTTTTTTTTTTTCACATTTCCAAGACGAGGATGTCTTAAACTCTTAATAGCACGAGTAGTTGACAACTTCACAGATCTTACCGGTCAAACAGCTACTGGGTGTGTGTGACCAAAATTACTAAATTAGACATATTAATTAATTGTTTTTGTGTGATCATTTAACGATGAAGTCAAAACTGACCTAGAGAGGGGGAGAGGGAGATATTTAATGGAAAAAAATGTACTTAATTCTAATTAATTATCCAAATCACCCCAATGGGCCCTAATTTAGTGATTTACAATTATGGAATTTAAATTTTTAATTTAATATTATTAGGTGAAGATTTATCAAAGGAAAACTACTAAATGATCATTATGGGAAGTTTAAGATGATCATCAACAACTAATGATGCTATTACTTGCCAATATAGTTGGTGGCTATCGTCGACCTTTGATTGAGGTGATTGCAAGCAATGCCAAATCACTATTTAACGATGGCAAGTGACCCCTACCTTAAAGGAAAAGTCGATATTTAAAAATTTTAAGTTCGAATTATGATAATATAATATTTTATTTATCCTTTTGATAGGTTTTGAAATTGTTGTAGCTACGGCTATGAAAGTAAACATGCAATATGAAGAATTTACTAATATAATTTGATTGATGATTGCAAGTTTTTTAGTCCATTTCAATTTGACTTAACTTGAATTGAACTAGTGGAATACTTGCTCTTAATCAAAATATTCGACCAATGCAATTTCTAATAGTATATGACTATAATGACATTGCACTAAAATCATCAATTGGATTAGCAATTTAAATGCACTTGATTATCATTTCTTTAATCTCATATTATTTGAAATTTGCATTTTACTTAGTTTGGATTGTGATTTGATTAATCTAATTGTACTTGATTGAGTTTTTTTTTTTAAGTATATAAATTTTATTTAGCTAATTATTTAAAATTAAAATCACCACTAAAAATTTTATGTGCATATTAATGAAATCAAAATAATAGGTTAAAATTGTACTACAAAGCAAAAATATTAGATTTTTTTGGGTCTAACAAATAAATTTTCAAACCCAAATTTATCGATAAAAACGTCATCGTTTAGCCCGCGATAACTATCCTCAACTATCACTTTCTGTACGAGCTTTCTCAGGACTCTAGATTTTCAACTTTCAGGCGTTGCGATCCAATGTTAGCGGCGCTGCGATCCCGGTCTATCCATTTCTGCTCACCACAGGCTTTCCTCCTCCATCGATCATGGAAGCTAGGCTTGTCAGGTTCCAGCCACGTTTTCTCTTCATCGACCGTTGAATCAAGCAGAAGCAACAACAGCTACAACAATGGCTTACTTGACCTAAACGAGGTTGAGAAGGTTCTCACAGACGTGAAAGCAGATGACGTCAAAGTGATACCGGTCCAAAAGCACTGTGATTGGGCAGATTATATGGTGATCGCCACCGGTAGGTCTACCTGGCACGTCAAGAACATCGCTCAAGCTCTTATTTACAAGGCAGGTTCGTTTGCTCTTAAAATTTGAAATTTCCTTTTCAAACCTTAATTTTGTTTGCATTTTATCAAATTGTGGTTGAATTATTCATCCTACGTTTCTTTATTATTTCATGGTTGCTGAAGAATAACTTATGCCTCAATTGAAAATTTATTTCTTTAAATTATTTCTAAGAATAGGCTAAGCAAAAGCAGAAAGGAGCTCAGCGGATGATGCTTCCAAGCGTGCAAGGGCAAGAGAGTGGAAAGTGGATCGTCATTGACTCTGGTCTGTTCTTTACTCTGTATAATGTTAGATTTGCTGGTTTAGTCAATGTAGGCCCACTCCTTTTTGAGAAGAATTTTGATCAAATTATTAGCTTGAAATGTTTATTGTTATGATAACGTTAAGTTGATTAATATTCACCAGTTGCAACGAGACGATTTCTTAGTTAATTTTGCATAGTGTCATGTCCTTATTATAATTTTACCGATTACTCAAGTTGTGTTCTTTATGGTTTGCTGATCGTACCTTAAATAGCCAATTCGTCAACTCTAACTCATCCTTTTTTTTATATATATTCTGATGAAAGTTTATGGTACTTACATTCATTATTGTTACTTTAAAAAGTCCTTTTGGTTTCTTTATTTTTTCAAGGCAAGGTGATTGTTCATGCTCTTGATGAGAAGGCCAGAGCTTATTACAATTTGGAAAATCTTTGGACTTCTGGCAAGTCTCGAAATGAGCCAGTTCAGGTAATGATAAATCTGTTGTCTATGAAACTTTTAAAGTTCTACAATCTTTGTTCGATCTACTGCATTAGACTTTTGCATGCAGCATGTATATGATGCACTCTTTACCTGTATTTGGTTTTAATTTTTAAATATTCAAGAGAGAGAATGTAAACGTGTGATGGAATCTATAGTTAAATTCTCCCTTAGAGTCACAGTGGACACTAATGGATTATCAAGAGAGGGAATGTTAAATGTTAAGAATTTATAGAGAGATGACTTATCCCCTTTATCTTCCTGGTTTGTATTGATCACGTGTTTTTCAATGTATGCATTTAAGTTATTATTATTGCTTTTACAATGATGGTTGTTGCCAATTTTGACAGTATGACTTGATCTCTGATAGCCTTTAAGGGAAAACTTTGGCCTTAAAATAGTGATATTATTTCCTTGTACCAGAATCGCTCAGTTATTATTCCATAATCCATGATATGAAAAGACTGTAAACAAGAGGAAGGAGAAGATAATATATCTTCTTGCGGCATATTAATTACCACAATAGTACTTTGCGTTCCTTGAATCCCTAGGTGTTGAGATTATAATCCTTGAGCAATAGCATCTTTCTAACATGCACAGATAAACATTTTGCTTAAATAGAAATCCAACATAATTTGGGTAATGAAGTTTCAAATGCCTAATGTAAGATGTGTTAATGATGTCTATTTTGTTCACATATATATGGAATTTTGAAAATGGTCTTGCTATTGATCTTTATATTCTTGTCTACAATAGCTATCCTTTTGAAATTTCAAAACCTGTCAATGGCCCTTTCATTAGGGTGAAGAGAAAGCATTTGTGATTATTTCTAGTTAGGGCATGCAGAATATTCTCAGATTACAAACTAGAGTATATTGCCTATAATTTATTTATACATGTTGCGAATGTCTGGGTTTTGAGATGGGAACATGCCTTTGATACGGTGGGTTGGTGTTGCTGTTGCCTTGGTAATAAAACTTCCTACTTGTTTAAAAGAGCTTTTGAACATTTTAATTTTACAAATTCTGCTCGTCCTCATTCGTGTCTAATAATTTATTAACTGGCATAAGCATAGAACTTTTCTGATTGTAGTTTTCTTTGGGGAGTGTGGCTGCGGGTGTGATCTTGTCATTTTCTTCTTCCATTTTGTGCCAATTATTTTGCAGTTGGTGCATAATGCTGGGCTCTAACTTGATCTCTCCTTTGAGTTGCTTGGCAAAGGACTCCACCTAACATCCCGTATTTTATTTTTCAATGCTGTTCAGGACCTAGAAAAAGCTTTTGTGAAGATTCGTCCCAAGAATAATTCTAAAAGACCAGTACAAAACCGTGCCTAAGCCCAAGATTAATGACATGATCAACTGGATTATATATGATGCGTTGTTTGTTTTCACATTATGAAGTTTTTACTTTCTTACATGTGATGTGTACATTTTTGTTTTGTTATATTTCTTTTACTGTGAGTGGTATAGTTGTTATATTCTTATGTTCAGCAGCCTATTTTGGTTCTTTTTGGTCACAGGGACATCAATATCCCTAATTAAGAATTTTTCCTTTATTTGTTTATATAAGGGACCTAAATATAATGCTATAAACTTACTCTAAACAGATAACTAAATTTACTTTGTGGGTGCATAAGTATAATGTTTTAATATATTATTTACAAGTCATCCAATTAGTTTTTGTTCTTTAAATATGAACTTGTTAAATGACTATTAGTATGTTCATCCTTTTTCTTCTATTACTTTTGTGAGCATAAAAAAAAATCATTTAAGAAACTCTTAAACTTTTAATTTACAAAACATAAGCTATCTACTAATGATTATATATATATATTGACAGAAAAAGGACACTCCTAAGAATATTTATAAAAAAAAAACAAAAATTTATAAGTTAAAAATAAAACCACAAGTCCGCAAAAAGTATGCAATTTAACTTGTATTTAAAAAAAAAAAAAAAAAAAACTATAAATCCTTGCAGGAAAAGGATCACGTAAAAACAAATCCTTTCTGGACATGGAAAATAACATAACTAACCTTCACTCTATTTTTATATTTACAAATCCTTTCTGGTTATGGAAAAGAACATAACTAACCTCCACTCTATGTATATTCACAGAATTGAATGACATTCAAACATTCTTCTATATTCTCTGAACAATGGATTCTTTAAAGCCAAAGGAAATTGTAACGAAGCACAGTAGAAAGCTTCACGTTAACAAGTTCAAGCATATTCCAAAAGAGTTACTAACTGAAATTCTTTTCCGAGTAGCCTCTTCATCGTTCACTGATTTTTGCAATGCAAAAGCAAGTTGCGAAGAATTTCTACAAGTGGCAATAGAAGATTACTTCTTCGAGCATGTCTCTCTCAATCCTATCCCAATAATCTCATGGAAAATCAACCACGCCGTCTCATCTTTTTTATTTGAGTGCAAGAGAAGTGGAAACCCAGAAGCATTGTTTAGACGGGGCATGATCGATTATTTTAGCAAATTTAAAAAACAAGGGTCTGAGCTTGATTTCTTGAAAAAAGCTTCTGGTCTTAAGCTGTTGAAAGAAGCCGCTAAAAAAGAACACATGGAAGCTAATTATGTGTGCGGTATAGTTCTTGTGTGCAACGGTGGGGAATCGAGAAAAGAGGGTTTAAAACTACTTTCTAAATTTGAAAGATCAAATTTAAGTTTGGTTATTACAGATTGTAGAAAGAAAGTAAGAGACTTAGTTAAGAATATTTGGGTCGAAGATAACATTGTCGGATTTGGATCTGAAGAAGAGGAAGAATGCAGTATAAAAAGCTGCACTTGTAATAGCAAGAAGAAGGCAGTGTGTTCTTCCACTGGTGCGAGATCAAGATGGACAATGGATTCTGATTATTTTGAAGAAGACAGTTCTTTTTGTGATTCCTGTTTATGGCGTCGTGAAGCAACTCGATTTCTTAATATGTTAAGAACCGGTAGATATACACTTTAGGTTTTTATTTTTGGCAACACGGTTTCTTAATATGTTGAGAACCAAAAAAATGTAAACTTCAGGTTTTTATTACTGGTAAGCAGTAATAAGATATACAATATGATGTAATAAATTTTTTTTTTTAATTATCCTTAGAAATTTAGTCAAGGCACATATATTTGTTTTTATTTTATATTTATATTTTCCTTTATGAAATTCTTTGTTGAACGACGCTGTTTAAGTCGTTTAGACCAAGGTGGATTGGCGTTGGTTAGGCGGACTAACCTAATTTTCTTTCTTTCCCATTAACTATCTTGAATTCCATAAACTAACCTTGTCACACAAAATATACTACTACTTTGCCATCAAACGGCAGTTGCCGCCTGATGAATGGGTGGTTGCATGGTAAATAATTAAAAAACCAGATCCATTCATCAACGAAATAAAAAAGAGTCATACGGACCTCGTTCCCATCGCCACTGTAACGAGTCTTCGGAGCTCCCGAAGCGAGAAAGAAGAACTTAACATAACAGCAAATTGAAAACACAGACACATTCGTTTCTTCGCTTTACAAGTAATTTTGCTTCTCTGGCTACTGCTAATACTCTCTCTCTCTTCGTCACGCCTTCCTCTGCCGTTATTTGGAGACATTTGAGGCCTCCTATTGCCATGGCTGCTTCTATTGCCGGATCCAATGTCGTTGCATTCAAATCCGCCGGAATCTCAGCGAATTTCGGAGCTTCCGGTGTTCGAAGGTTTAGTCAGGTTCAGCAATGGTCTTATGTTACTAGCGGGGTCGGGCAGCTCCAACCTCGCTTTGGTCTCCATTGCAGATCGACGAGGTCATTTGCTTCTTCTGGTATGGTTTAATAGATTTAGGAATCTCCCCAACCATGATTTTAGGACTTCTATAACAATTTTTTGATAGTTTTACTGTGGTATCGGTATTAATTTGAATTTTGTTCTATTTGTAAATAATTTGACAATTTTTGCATACAGGCATAAAAGCTCAGGTTGCTACTGCTGAACAAGCAGGCGCTGAAGTAGCTCAGAATGTCGAAGCGCCGGTTGTTGTAGTGACTGGAGCTTCTAGAGGTATTGGTAGAGCAATTGCCCTGTCTTTGGGAAAAGGAGGTTGTAAGGTTAGTGAAATCCCCTTATTTCAAACTTCTTACATTCTTCGTACTTTAAAGCCACATTAAAATTTTTCGAATGTTGAATGCTTTTAATGTCCATGGAGACAAATTATTTGCTAACGATGGGATCATGGTTGTTATTATGGGTTCTCTGATTTGTTGAAATTGGTTCCTAGTTATTTTTTTGTTCAGGGTAATGGTAAATGTTGCTTTACTTCATTAAGTGAAACACTGGGGAGACCATTTAACCCGGTTTTCTTATATGCTGAAAAGTGTCCTAAAGCCTTGCATGCCTATTTGCTTTCTTTCTTGTATTTTGAATATTTGAAAGAGTAGTTGTGTTCTTCACTTTGTTTATATCGCGAGATTCATTAGTAATCTTTCTGCTATTTCAGGTCTTGGTAAATTATGCCAGGTCATCAGGTGAGGCTGAGGAAGTCTCCAAAGAGGTGAATAACGATTCTTTTGAAGTCCTATTTGATTACTCATATATGATTGGTTATAATCTTGGTTATTCGTATGTCCAACAATATGAAAGCAATCTTCATTTTTAATTCTAGTACTACCATGTTCCATGTTTTCAAGTATGATTTGACTGCAAGTTTCATTCTTTTATGCTGTTTCTAGGTGTATCAATTTTTAGTAGTAGCTTGTCATACTAATGTGCTTCTGATTGTCCAATAAAAAAAATTAACTAAGTCCAAAAGAGGTTTCACATAGCATATAAAGAGCTCAAACTGTCACTTAGCTCCCCTGCAGCCATCTGTGTTCAGTTAATAATTTAATCATCCAGTTGTTCCACCTCATGTCCTATCTTCCTGTCTGATCTGTGCCATGAACTGATTTTGGAAATTGAAGAGCAAGTAAAATAAAAGTTAGTACTCATTCATTCTAGATTAATTGGCAAGGACAGTAATTGAAACTCATTGTCATATTTCCCACCAAAAATAAATTGTCATTTTGCTTCTGCATATGCTACATTTCTATTATTCGCTGGACAATGGCAATGTTACTTATCCATCACTGGACAATGACAATGTTACTCATTCACACTGCATGAATGAAATGGTAATGGAGCTCCTGTGACTCTTACTTGCAGATTCAGGCTTATGGTGGTCAGGCTCTCACTTTTGGGGGTGATGTTTCAAAAGAAGCTGATGTGGAAGCAATGATAAAAACCGTAAGCAACTTTTCCTTTTAATTTAGTGACATTCTTTAGTTATGGCGTGCTTCATGATTTGTCACGTTATTGTGTCTGCAGGCTGTTGATGCATGGGGAACAGTTGATATTCTGGTAAATAATGCAGGTAAAAAAAAAGTCACATTCTTTCTCATTGGTTGTTCTTTTTTTTTATGCCCCTTCCCCATAACATTTTCTTTACTATGGCTTCAGGAATCACACGAGATACATTGTTAATGAGAATGAAGAAATCTCAGTGGCAGGAGGTTATTGATCTAAATCTCACAGGCGTATTCCTTTGCACACAGGTATTTGCATTGAGACTCAACTAATTGCTGTGTTACATGCATGAGTTGTTTTCTTCAAACTGAAGTAGTGTACTCCTTGCAGGCAGCTGCCAAAATTATGATGAAGAAGAAAAAGGTAACATCAACTGTCTATCTTAAGTTCACATTTTTATTTATTCTTGGGCCAGTTGGCTAGGACTGTCTAAAACCCTCAGAAAAATGGTATTATATGAACTAGATTTGTAGGTTTGAATTCTATCTCAAAGAAGCTTATAAACTTTGAAATATATCTTCATACTGCTTTCAAGGGTTTCTTTCATTGTGTATGCAATACTCTCCTTCAAGATTCAATGGTAAATTCTCTTAATAATTTGCAATAATTAAATGAAATGAGAAAAAGAGGTAATGAGGGATGTTTCTCGTCACCTAAGCTAGCTGACTTTTGCTTTCTTTCTGGTTTTCTGTTTGCAAAATATATTTGGGTTTCTTAGGGAAGGATCATTAACATAGCATCAGTTGTGGGTTTGGTTGGCAATGCTGGGCAAGCCAACTACAGTGCTGCGAAGGCAGGAGTTATTGGATTCACAAAAACTGTTGCAAAGGAATATGCAAGCAGAAATATTAATGTGAGTTTCAAGATTTTTTATCTTTTTATTTCAGTAATTTGACACATTACATGATTTGTGCAGCTGGTACTATTGTGCTAATATATGAATAGTTATAATGAAGTTATATTTTCTAGGTTAATGCTGTTGCCCCTGGATTCATTGCGTCTGACATGACTGCCAAACTTGGGGAGGACATTGAGAAGAAAATCTTGGACACAATCCCCTTAGGTGAGACACAAAATCATAACATCAAATTTTCCTAGATCTAAATCTCGGGCATTGAAGTAGTCACCAAATCTCACTAAAGGCAACAAATTTGACCTGTCTCTTAAAAAATACTAAAACTTGGACTTTGTAATCATAGAACTATAGTGAAAAGTCGGCCAAATTTCACACCTAATGTATGTTGTGGCAAACAATTTAAGACTTTTTAATATGTTCTGTGTGCTTAGTTAGAAACAGAAGATATTCTCTCTTCCCTTCGTTCTTTGTGGTAAAAAGACATGATGTTTCTTATTATCCTTTACTTTTAATGTCTTTTACCCTGGAAAGATAATAGGAGGAAAGAAAAAATGTCATAGGTGATCCATTTAGCATATATACTATATCTAAAAAATTCTAAATGATTATCATGTCAAACTCCAGACTTATTTTTACCACAATTATGATTTAGCATTTTTAAGAGAGATTGAAATTTAATGACACAATTTCAGTTATATATTGGGTGAAATTAACATTTTCATTTTGCTTCCTTCTGAAGTATTTGTTTGAAATTCACATTTATTCTTCCAAATAGGATTTTGGTAAGTTGAAAATGAAATAGTTCAAAAAAAGTGATGCTCTAAGTTCTACTGATAATGTTTGCTATGGGTTCAGGAAGGTATGGCCAACCGGAAGAGGTTGCAGGATTGGTGGAATTCCTGGCTGTTAGTCCTGCTGCCAGCTACATTACAGGACAGGTTTAGAATCTTCTTCATTTTCATTCCTTACATTTGAAAGTTTTGAGCAGCAGAGTTATGGCCCAAAGTTACTTCATTTGATTCCTTTTTCGGTTGCTTTGACCACTACCAAGCCTGGTCATGACGGCCCTGGCATTGGTTCAACTTTTTCTTGCACTATCTTGCCACAGCATGCTGAGCTTTGGCTTGGCCTTATGCCATGGTCAGGACAAAAGCAAGGCATGGTGGGCTTCATCAATTTGGCTTATCCCATGAAGATTTATATCTGTGATAGTAATTTGATGTCTGAAGAGAAGTAACTCAAACTTAACCTCTTGATCAAGAAATGCCATAGTTTCCAATTGTCTTATCATGACATGGCTTTCTGTGGCAATGCTTCGGTTTGCTATGCTATGGTCATGGACCACTGAGCTTTCACAGGCGCATTATTTTAATCAATTTCCTTTGTTGTCTACGCTTCATGTTTTTTTTTTTCTTCTTTTCACATAGTTGACTCGCCTTCTCTTGGCCACCAATGACAATGTCTTAGGTATTTAGTTATGCCCTGCGACCAGACAGGGTGGTGAAGCCGAGTTCTTATTTCATTTTGATGAACCACGTATTGCTGTTCTGTTTTTGCAGGTGTTCACTATTGACGGAGGAATGGTTATGTAAGTTAGCTATCCCGACAGTTCATAAGCTCTAGCATTTGGATAGTCAGGTTTCTTTTCGAGCAGCTATGACCAGCTTGTGTGAGGCAGTTTTTAACTTTATACCCTGTAATAAACTACTTGAATTTCATTTTTTTTTTTTAATAGAATCTCAGTTAATTATGCTGCGAAATATAACAGTTTTCCCTAAGCATAATCTGACAAATGGCAATATATATTTCGAGTGATTTTCAACCGTATGGTTTGGTTAAGTGGTGATATTCAAGTTAAAGTAATCTTCACACGAAAGTATGGGGCCCGTTTCTTTCGTTAAAACTCACAAGCAAGACAAATACAAGACTTGTGCAGCAAATAAATATCCTTGACGGATTAGACTTAACTAGAGCGTGATTTATTGATTCACTGATCAAACTAATTAATATAAATTTTTTTCTTTTAGTGTATAGTCACAAATATTTTTATTTTAATAAAAATTTATTTTTGATTAATTCGATTCACGAGTGGACCCATGTGTCCAGTTTAAATAAATCAATTTCATCATTAAAAGTGCCAATATCTATTTATATGAACATTTTAAAATAGAAACAAATTTGCGCTTATGTGTTCTAAAATCAAAATATTGAAATGCTAGATGACAAGAAAAATAATTTCTAGATCATTTTTTATTTTAATTTGAATATTAATTGATATATATTATTAATAAATATTAATTTTCCCAATAATTTACTTAATAAATTAATAATATCATTAATATTATTTGAAATAATAAAAATTTTCAGTTTTGTTTTTTTAATAATTAAGTAATTAATTAATAACACCCTTAATATATTTACATAAATATATAAAAACAAAGTACATCCTCGTACGATTGATAATATCAAAACATTGAAGTGCTGAGGTGGCGAGAAAAATAAGTTTCCCGTTATTTTTTAATTTAAACATTAATTAATTTATTATTGATATTATAATATCATTAATAACATTAAATAAATATTTTCTTCGTTTTTTAATAATTAACTAAAAAAATTAATAATAATATCACTACTATTATTTCAAATAGTAAAAATTTAAAATTAATTTTCTCATAATATGAATAAAAAAAGTTCTGAAAAGTATATCCAAATATCTGTCAGAACGTAAATGTGTAGTCAAGTAACGCCACCTTTTTATAATTCAGGCTTCAGGCTTAAATCTTGGTACCCAAATCCTGTGTTTCTTTTATTTTCCTCCTACCATTAAAATTTGATTGGAAACAATCTAATCGCGCATCTTGATTACTAATACGCATCCACCACCTGCGCCCATTTTGGAATTGACAGGGTCAACAAACGAACAATCATCAGGACAAGCATATTCTCTTGTACAGAAGCTATACCTCTCTCTCGTGTTTATCTCAATCTTGGATATTCACCTTCTTTAGCTGCCAAAACGCCTCTTTTTTTATTCAAATCATTCAAACTCTCTCTTTCTTTGACATGGATTTTGCAATTCTTTATACCCAAACCTTACCTTTATCCTTCTTTACGTTTTTCTCCATTTACCTCCTTGCTTTTTTTGTAATTTTCAGAAACTGGGATCGAAACAGAAAAGAAGCTTCAAGTTCTTTCATGTCCCTAACTCATGGCACTCCTGCTGTTTTCCTTGCTATATCTGCACTACGACACACTCAATCCTCATATAACTTTGCTTCTCCTAACTCTACTCTACATAACAGAGTCCTTGAGTTCAGTATGGCTTACTTCTTAATGGACCTGATCCACTACATGGTCTTTTTCCCAACTGACATTCTTTTCATTCTTCACCATCTAGCTACTTTGTATGTAATTGTAACTTGTCGATACATGGTTAATCGTGGGGCCTATGAGATTCTTGTGCTCCTTATACTAGCTGAAGTTACTAGTGGTTTCCAGAATGTTTGGAGCATTTCCGGTTTTCGAAAAGCTGATGTTCCTATTGTTAAAAGATTACATGAAGTCTTGTCTCCTCTTTTCCTAGCTTTCTACTCTGTTGTTAGAGGTATTCTAGGTCCTCTGTTTACGTTTAAGATGGGAAGCTTTTATCTGAGTGGAGAAGCTAATGGTCTGATTCCTAGTTGGGCATGGATCTCTTGGATGGTTGTAATTGTAACTGCAATTTTGGTTAGTATATTATGGGTTTCTAATCACTGGACAGAATTGTTGAGAGAAAGAAATCGTCTTGCTCAGAAGAAGGTGAGGTAGAATTTGAGTTTGTAGATTTTAGTATATTCCTATGTAATTGTATGAGTCACTGCAATAGTGAAATAAAATTTATTTGTAAATGAATTCGTTGACTATATCCTAACGAGGCACTGGCTTCTCTATCTTTCCTTTAAAGGTGCTATGGACTGTTTCTTTTAAATACAAAAGTTGTTATAAAAGAATGAATTTGTACAATAATAGCACTTACGGCTAATTAGTATTACTAATTACTCATATGGCATTGCAAATGGCAATAAACAAAATGAAGAAACAGGAGAGTCAAGTAATTGCCACAGTGATGCAATCTATTGCAGTGGTTGGAGTATTCTGAACTCACTGATTTATCTGAGAAGTTGAAGTATAGGTCCGCTAGATCTTTAATCGATGTTGTGAGCCAGCTGCCAAATCAGTATGCCTTGAATAGTGTCAATCCAGGATTCATATGCCTATAACTGAAGCATTCATCTTGTCAGGGCTTCCATGGTAGTGCAGCTCTACGAAGGAGCCTCCTCCTTCTCCTTTGGCCAGCCTTCCTGGATTTATACAAACGCATTTTATTTGCTCTTCTACTTCACTTCTTTCACCAAGGGACAGTACCTGTTGAAGCATAAGCATTTAAGGGTTATAGAAAGTTGAAACTTGGATTTCAATCAGAACACCACTTGCATGTTAAGTGTGTTTTTTCTTTAATTTTTTTCTTTTTTTCTTTTTTTTTTTTAAAAAAAAATTTCTACTGCAGTTTTGAAATTGAGAAAGGAACTAAAATGGAAGTGCTTGGCACATGTATCTACCTTTATAAAAAATTTCATATCCGAAGGCAGGATGAGGATATCAGGAATTGAGGTAATATGAAGAGCTTCTGTAGCAAGTGAAAAATCCAGGGGGACATCTTCTGCTGGTGGATATAGTGGATAAAAGCTGTTTTTCAATAATAGAAAAAAAAAAAAAATAGTGTTAAGACATTCCAAAGCTATTACTTTCTGAACCAACTAATTCGAGTTTATTGGAAGGGATAGCTTGGGGGCATGCCTGCGCTGGCTAAGAATATGGTATGCAAGCCTACTCATCCGATCACTGGGTATTCCATCTGATGGATTTCGTGACATTTCCTCTCCACTGAGTTGTTTTAGAATATCCACTGTGCAGCAACCTACTCTGACCTGAAATAGGTCTCTTAGCAGAATATATGCCTCTCATTCTTTGATGCACATACAGATTTATTGACAAAAATATCATACAGTACGTATGAAGATTTCTAAGTACATAATGCTCAATTACTTTGCTAATTAAATACACAAAATCCTTGGTTACCTATGAAATTGAATTCATAAAGCATAGGCTAGCAGATTAGTTCTTTGAAATAACAATATTAAAAATTGTTTTTCAGAAATGCCAAACAGACTTTTCAAACAATATTGAATATTCAAGAACATAAACGGCATGCCAGAGATTTTCCACTTGAAACATCAGAAATTGGTTGCCAGTATTTTACCTGATTCACTTCAAAGATGCTTGGATTTGTGACGCTGATTATCTGGTACAAGTAGAGAAAGTTATTCAAAATGTGTGGCCTGCATATGGTAAGCAGTTGCGAGACACGGTCTAGTTGCAAAAGAAGAATTTACAATTTGCAGATCATCTACCTGATGTTTAAGATTGGGTGGATGAACTTCAAAAGCAGGCTGCAAAGCCAAAGTTTTCAAGTATAAATCTCAGGTATAGCACCCAAAATAAATGAACATATTTATATATGCTTGCACTTAAAAATAAAATAAAACTTACATGCAACCAGAAAAAAAAAAGATTATATTTGTTACTCTGTTTAACATTATTATCACCTGTGGGAAAACAAAATCATGGTTAGCATCCCGCGTAGATGGAACAATGAGCACACGAGCATCAGGACCCATATATTCAACATAGTCTTGCAACTGAAACAGTAAACGGGAATAAAAAATTATGATATTGCAAGACATTGCGTGAAATAAAGAACACTACTATTTAAGTAGATACCTTTCTGAGAATCTCCATAAGAAATATATCGTCGAAGCTCCTATCTACAGTTCCTTTCTTAATCTCTGGATGTTCCGAATCAAGAAATGGTCCTAGCTGAGAAAAATGCCAACAATTCAAATATGATACTTCCCTGGCTAGTAAATACCGCGGACATGAGGTGAACTTTAAGGATAAATAGTGGCTTTGTACCAGTATAAGCAACTGTGTAAGCTTTCTTCGTGCATATGCCAGCAGTTCTGTCAGAGGCTCGAACAATAAGTTGTCTGTTGTGGAAAAAGGGCCTGAGGCAATAAGCTGTCAGGAAAAAAAAGTTACCTATTAGTTTTGAATAGATTGCCGTTAGATTTTAGAAACAAGCTACCATGTACATTATATGCTAAATATCATATATACAACAGTGAATTGATGTCAGCAGTAGTGAAGTTCCAAGTTTGTTTTTCATGAATTTGAGCAGTAACTAAAACTCTCTGCTCTTGCAAATATTTTCAAGACTTAGAGAATGGAACTTGTATATCTTTGGTGACATTATCCCCAACTCATCCATCCTAGCCACATCAATGGTCTTTATGATACACAGTATCTATAGTGTATGGTTGGACACACTAAAAAATGTTATTTGCATCTTTTCAGGTTTACAAGTGATTCTGCAGACAAGCATTCATACCATTGAAATCTCTTTTGGTGGATAGGACAAATCAGTTGATTGAGTGTCCTGATCCAGAGCTTGCTTCTTAGCAGGATGCAAATCCTCACCAGGAGTAGCAGATAATGGAATAGAATCTACTACTTTTGATGCTATTAAACAATGCCCACTGGGATTGTGGCCATCAACACCAACAATCTGCAGAAATAGAATCCTTTTTGTATAAGCTTGAATTATCAAGATCTAAAACTTCTATTAATTTATCTTCTTACCTGTCCAGGGAAGATAGAGAACTGGCTTAGATTATGTAGGTCTAAACGAACACGCTGCCCCCCAGAATGCTCAACACTATTGTTAAACTTTGAAAGATTAGAAAGGCCATATTTAACAGCAAAACGTAAATACATGCAACACAAATACCATAAGCAGTGCATTTTGATAGCCCCATCCTAGCAATTCTTCATTCCTAGTGACAATGAAGAAGAACCTGATTATATATATTAGATATATTATATTTCAGGATTTTCTTACCTGGTCTGTAACAAGATGGACTTGTCATTCAAATGGCCTTCTCCATCACAACAGACCATTCCAACAGCGAACACATTTCTCTGAAATGACAGCTTCTATTAGATGCATAGATATTTACCTTTATCTTGGCATGAGTTCTTAACATAAAGCAGACCAGACAATGTTGAGGGATTTGATATTCAGTAAAAGGGAGCACAAAATAAAGTAAAATGGAGAAGGAAGAGAAAATAAAAAGAACAATGTATATAAAGGAAACTAGCATTACGTTCCTTGATGTTATAAATTAATCTAGTACAAATCGATGAATCGTTGCCAAGAGAGATATAGCATTTTATGCTGAAATTGCCACATGTCCCAGAGTGTTTGTATGAACAAAGACTGATGAGGCAGCCAAATACCTGTGAGGCAACTGTAGGGTCCGTTGGTTCCTCATAGAGTCCCGAGGCAACAAGTGCAGAGGCATGCTTCCTAATGCGGTTGTCAAGTGCATCAAACTAAGCGACCAAAAAGGTAATGTTAGTGTGACATATAAACTGGAGGACAGGAAGAACCACTTTATACTAAAAAAAGCATTAGATACCCTGTGTTCGATCCTGTCATACATGAACCTGCAACCTGGCTGCGGCCCAGATCTCTGAACTACCAGGGAACACTTCTTGTGAGGTTGCGGTCTCTTAATAAAATCGTCCTCAAGATTCTCATGACCATGGTCATTGTCACTATTCTCTGTATCAAACAGATTATTGATGTCGAGTTTCACTACGAACTTATCTGTTCGTCGTCCAAATGGTGTAACTTGCTTTGATTGTTTCACAGAGGAATAGCCATTTCCAGTTGATTTCATTGCTGAGTCAAATGATTCTGAATGGAGTTGTAGAGATTTATCTGTTGGAGTACTAGGAACTTCTTTTAAATCTTCTTCCTCCCCATTCAAAATCCTGGAAAAATGTAATCTTTCATTCATTTGAATTCTTCAACGTTCAAAATTATGTAAATAAACTTTGTAAACTAAACATACTACTCACAACAGGAAAATTTTGGTTAAGAAAATAGACTTCAGTACAACCTTGCAAGCTATCAATTCACTTGAGTCATGGGCAAAACTTCTCATACATGGTCAAACTAACAAAATAAGTTAACAAGTTGAGGAAATAGTAACACTAGAAACTACTTACATGTCCACATCTTTGCTCGAATAGATGTGCAGATTAGGTTCCTCTTTGATAACTGCTTCTTGCTGTTCATTCTGTAGGTGCAATAAAAATCCATCCATTTCCGCATTTTGTACTGTTGATTCATCTAATTGCCTGCCCCACATCAAACACACGCGGAGACCATTATAAAAATAAAATTTATAAACTTTCTCCATCAATATAAAACCGATAATTCAAAGTTAAGCAAATTAAATCACCATTTCCAATATCCAACAAGAAATAATAATTAGACAAAAAAAAAAAAATTAATGAGGGAGAATTTGATTCTTACCTATTAAGATAATAAACCTCCCAGCTTGAAACGAGATCTGATGGCTTGAGATTGTAATTTATGCAGAAAGTAAGACCTAACAATAGAAGCACATCGGGAAGCTAAAGCATTAGCGACAGTAAATACAAGTGAAAATGTAAAGGTAAATCAAGGAAAAAAGAGGAAAGAACTTTACATTTCTTGAGAATCTCTTCTTCGTCGTCTAGCGTGAATCCGCTTTTGTTGAATTCTGATTTAATCTCCTCTTCCATGTTGTTCTCTCGCTCTCTCTCACACTGTCCCTGGGGTTCTTTCCTTGACTTGCAGAGTATTTGGGGCAAATGAGAAAAATGGCGCGAAACTTTGCTTCTGAGTGAATAAATTAGGTGTTTCGCGGGTATTTTTTTCCGTCTATTATATACCTCAACAGTTAACGAGTAACACTTCAACGACGTCGTACCTGGTGCTATGGCCCTTTTGACAACGTAACGCATATGAAAGGGAAACAATTTCCTCTGCTTCCTTATTATGGGGGAAACTTTTCCCTTGTTGGATGGAGCAGTTGTCCTATTATAACTGCAGGGTGACCATTAAAATGTTATAATTAGGATTCACAAATCCAAAATTTGAAAAACTGGTCTAGTAAATTAAACATTTATGGTTCAAAGTCTCCACTATTGAGGTAAAAGGGAAACAGATAGTAACGAGTAAGAATACCTGAATCTTGTTAAGTAAAATTAGTTATTTCACTATTTATTAGTTATTAACTTGTACCAATATTTCAAATTTAGTTGGTTTGTACTTAAGAAGATCCTACGTAAGTAAGAATAATTTGCGCAACACAATCATTGTCTCCTCTCCAATTGGAACTCCAAATTATGCAAATTCAGTATCATTAGTAGATTTTCATGAAAAGAATCGCTAAGTCTTGGCTGAGACAACAATCTGTCTTAGGCCATCAATGGCCGCTAAAACTGGTAACAAAATACCAAGTACAATGCAGACCTGAAAAAAATATATGAACATAAGCTGAATTAGACAAGTACTTTATAAATTGGCAACAAAAGCTAAAGCCAAAGTCTTTCTTCTGCGTTAAGTACAATATTGGCCTCTAGGTAGATGGCATGGATTTGGTAACAAGAAGATAACAACTGTGATGAATAAGCATATAGGTCCGCTAACCTCCATTAATGGACGATTCTCATGCCTGTTAGCCTGTTACCCCTTTTTTGCCAAGGACTTATGCTCCAAAATACAAAATTTCTGGTGGGTTTTCTAAGATGAAAAAAGCAAAAAGGATATTGTCTCAATAGTAACTGTTAACTTCTGAGAACTTTCTAAGTTCTGATCTTATTCATAACATTCCTTTTACATTCCTTGAACAAAATATTACAATTGGTAAAAAAGTAAATGCACATACACAGTCAAACAAGAAAATACTTCAAAAGAAACTGCTAAAAACTTAAAATTGAAAAATATATATATATATATTTTTTTTTGCTTACTCATCAAAATACTGATCTTTCTGTGGTTCTTGCCAGAACTCCCAACTCTTTTGTACAAAGAATTCAAGCTACCATAGAAGCAGCATGCTTGTACCTCTGATTTTGCTGTATCCTGGAATTTTCCACAGCCAAACCTTGTGCACCAAAACAAAAATAATGGTTCATCATTTTCTTATTGAAGGATGGTTGTTTATGCTTCAATCGAATAGCATTTTCTTTATCCAATGAAGCAGGTGAAGCCATTGATGATACTGAAAGTGGACTTGAAGGAGATTCAACTGGAACAGTTAAATGTGGCATTGCTTTAATAACACCATGTGTTAAACCTGCAGCAAATTTCCTTCTAGTTAATGGACTTGGAAGACTGCCTCTGAAAGAAAATACCCTTTTGTTTGTCGAAAAAGACGACAGATTTGAATATCTCTTCCTAAGTGGAATTGGCTGGTCCTGGAAACTCGTGGATAAACTAAATGACTCCAAAGAATCATTATCTGTCAACTCAGAATTAGCAGCTTTTTTATCTTTCTTCCTAGGCCATTGAAGGAGAGACTTTAAGCGCCTTGCAGCATTCTTAACAGAAGCAGACTTCTTATTATCCATTGAATTAACAGTGTCACATTCACTTACTTCACTTAAGCAAGTACTGTAATCTACGCTTGTAATCTCACAAGTATCATCAGTAGCATTTTCAATACCAGTATACAAAAATATCTCTGCATCAGGAATTCGGAAAGAAGTTCCCGGACTAATTCCTATACCTTGCCCTCTTAAATGTGAAGCAATAGCACTTCTTGCCATATCATCTTGACAATTAGAGATACCTCCTGCTGAAATCAACTGTTTTATTAAAATTTCAGAAGATGCAGTTCTTGGATGTTGCTTAAGGAGGTCTAATGGAGTCATGCCATTAACATCACGAATATTTAAATCAATTAATGGCACTGACATTAGAAGTTCAACCAAATCAGATTGAATATTCTCAATTACAGCTATATGAAGGGCTGTTCTTCCATCATTGTTCTTGACATTAATGATTTCTTGGATGTTTACTATCTTGCCACTTACTAGTTGCTTCATTAGCTCAATTTGCCTATCCACTCTGCGAAACCCAGGAGTCCTAAAACCTGACACTGCCATATGGAGAAATGTATCTCCATAGTTGTTTGCTATAAAGATTAATGAGGGTGATGCACAAATTAGAATTTCTGCTACAGATAAGTATCCCCTGTATGCAGCTACATGTAATGCTGTGTTTCCTTGATAATCAGTGGAATTGATCAAGTCAAAGGCTGATGATATTAGATCCTTAACTACCTGCATGAGTAAGGTTTTAGTTATGAATAGAATAAGCTGTTTCTTTAATTTCAAAAAAGAAATTTCTTTGCTGCTAATTCTTAGGTTTAAACCTCAAGAATTTCAATGGCATGCTGCAATATACAGTTTCAATTTTCAGAGGATAATACATAATGCAAATTTGGATTGTTTACCTCAACCTGCCCTCTGCCTGCAGCAGTATGCAACAGAGTAGAACCCTGAGCATCTTTATAAGCCAAAAAACCATAGCAATCACTAACAAGCTCCTTCAGAATCTCCAAATTCCCACCTCTAGCAGCAGCATGAACAGCTCTATTCATCATTTCTTGCCTGAACTCTAAGTAACTCTCACTCAATTGCTCTTCCAACTCCTCTGCAGAGTTAAGCCCACATCGGCGCGATATGGTGAAATCAAGCAGAAGCCTAAAAACCTCAGAATTCTTGCTCCTGCCTGCAGCATATAGTATATCAGTAACACCATATTCTCCTTCCCCAAAAACAAGAAGAGGGTCTCTTTCTAACAATTCCTTAACAAAGCTTACATCACCAGCTGAAGCAGCTGTGTACAAAAGCCAACCACCATAGCCAGCTCTAATAAGGGTATTGTGACCTTTCTTTATTTCACATGCTAAGAGTAATTTCTTGGCCACTGAAGAACGACAATTTGCAACATCATTAAACTGTTCCTCATCATCCCAGACAGTTTCAAGGCGGCGAATGCGGCGAAGGGAGGTGAGTTTAATGAGGAGATTTGTGTCAAGGTGCAGAAGCTCCCTAACCAAGTCATAGTGACCATTAGCTGCTGCAAAATCAATTGGTGATGCATACCACCATTGGTCTCCTGTACTTTCCCATCTAAGAGGGAAATAAGGTGGCATTTTTAGAGAAGAAATTACCAATAAAATTTAAAAACCAGCTCTCAGTAAAGTTTTATTACAACCCACGTCAGGTTTGAATCAAGAACAGACACAATTCAAGAATTAAGAGTTCAAGAATTTAACCATCAAAAGACACAATTCAAGAATTAATAGTTCAAGAATTGAAGGATTCAAGAGAAATTGTGCAGATGAGAGCGAAACATGCTAGTTAAAAGGCGATCATACTTTTATGAGAGCTTTAAAAGTGAGACTTACAGAGAAATAAAAAGTTCTTTTTACATGGGAAAGTTTCAAGGATAATTAATGAATCTTGTTGAAATAAGGCTTAAAGGTGAATCTTGAATGAGAAGACAGAAGAGGAAGGGAAGATTGGTCAGTTAATGGAAGAATAAAGAAACCAACCTTTGAACAGTGTATTTGCAGTTGCAGGAGATAATAAAATGAGAAGGACCACTTGGTTGTGGATTTCTTGTTAGATTAGTTTCCCATGGTGGAGAAAAAAAAAAAGTAAAAAATGAGCATAAAAAAATTTAGATTCCTTCGGCTCGTGAAAGGTACACGCTCACACACAGACATTGAAAGAAAGAGAGATAGAAATAATGAGATGATGACTGATGGCTGACATGAAAGGATTCTTTGTGTTTGTTTTCATTGATTCAGGAAAATGAGAAGAAGGAGACTGTTGATAGTGTTTGGGCCTACACATACGCACATTGTTGATATCTTTTTCAGGATTTTGTATTAGAGAAATCCCTTATCAACTATTAGTGGCCTGTGCAAAATTTTACTAATTAGAACAAGAATATTCTCACTTCCAATGAAAGATGATTTTGTTTTAAATAAATAAATAAAATTGGATATTGATATGGATAGTCGAATAACCAAACGGTGCTGTTAGGTGTCACGACTAGCAGCATTAATAGTTTGTTGTTTAATTCAATAATGAGGGGTAAATATGAAATTTTGTTTAGTCAATTTTTTTTTTATCAATTCCCTTTAAAAGGTGGTTTCTCAACAATAAGGACAAAGACCCATTAATCTCATAAATCTGCCATAGAAGATACAAGAACATTAGATTGTTAGGCTGGCCTGCATTAGCCAAACTATTTCTACAACTACCAATTAAACCACTTAGTAGTCATCGATTCTTGAAATTTCTACTGCTTTTGTTCTTAGGAAAAGAGGATTAGACCAAAGATTTAAGAAAATGTTATTTGTCTTGATAAAATTAACGGCTGATATCAAATTTATAGCTACTCGAGTGGATAAATAAAGAGTTAAGCAACTAAGAAACACTTCGTTATTAGAGACCGTCTAATCCAATTCAGACTTAATTATAATTAAAGCTTTTCATTTTTCTACAGATACATTTACTGAAAATTAAATTTAAATATTCTTTTCGCATATTTAACCTGCATGTCTAATTCAACCACAAATCAGAGATCTTCTTTTAACTATTGGTGAAAGAGCAGGGGAATCAGAAGCACGTGGCTACCCAACCCAATTACTCTAATTATAATACTAATATATTTATTTATGGGTAGCCAGTTGGCTACTACTGGTTTGGCTGATGCAACCATCCTAAATTTTGTACCGTTCAATAACATGATCAATGATCATTGCTTCCAAGACCAATAAAGGTTGGTATTTGTCTGTTAAGCTAATGGTATTTTCTTTGAAGTTTCTGAGTTTTGCTAAATGGAACAAACTCTGCCTACACAATTTGTACACATTTACAGTCACACTCAGTGTGACATCAGCATTAGCTAAAACTGCTAAAAAATTTTTAGACCCGACATAAATTGTAACAAAAATGTTCTTCGAAAGTTTATACCATGGACCAAAAGCTTAGTGATTACTGATAAAAGATTTATCAGATTTTCATAGAGATTGATTTAATCAAGTGTTTATCTTGTGATACACTGTATGCATCTGGTTTAGATCTGATGCATGAATTTTCAGTGATATATGTATATATTTTTAGACGTGTGCATAAAATGGAATCTAAAATGGGGCTAGCATGTGTCCAGCAGTCCAAGTGAGAAGTTAAAAGTTTCTGCTAAAGCATGAAAAGAGACGACATCTGGCACTTTTAATTAAAAAAAAAAAAAAAAGCAGCACTACTTGTTGTCTCTACTTTGAGCATGAGATATAAAATGAAAAGGTATTGTCACCAACACTGTCAATACAATCATCCTTGTTGTTATTATCTCAACCATGTTAAATGCCTGCCTAATCCTGTTACTGGTTAATAGCCTCGGTCACTCCCCAAGTAAAGCCGGCTCCATGTAAAGCAATCTATCTTTTTGTTAAGCTCAGTCTCCCAACAATTTGCAGGCCCTTTAGATTTATAAATAAAATGTCAAATATAGTAATCTACTCTAAAATGAAATGAAATGTAGTATGTTTAGAAATGTAATGTGAAGCTTAAGAAACGCAATCTAAGGACAAAGATTACAGAATTTTCGCAAAATAGTAAAAAAAAAAACTGACCCACCTCTACATGTAATTGGGTTCATGGCCAAAAATCTAGAACTAGGGGCCTCCTTGTATACCTCGAGTTTGGAGACGGGGTCATATTGATATAGCAGCATTTGGTTGTATTTCCGCTTTCATGGCTTATCAGAAACATTGGATCACGGAATCAGTTCTTTATGGTAATCAGGTCACACAGACAAGAGCATGTGAAGCTACATCTCCAATGTGCACCAGATAGTCAAAAGTGACCAAACAAAAATCAAGAATACGGATGCTAGAAAAAGCAAAGACCTTTGTTTATAACTTAACAAATGATTCCAAATCTACTACACCCAAAGACAAAGAGACAAGCTCTTGTTCTTGTCATCTGCTATCTTTCAACTGCATAAGCCCCACACCACTTCCCTTCATTATGGGTCATAGTGCATTATCACCGACAAACCTGTTAGGGTAGCTATACACAGAATAGAAGCGAGTCAATCTCAATCATCTTAGTGTATAAAGCCAAAAATGAAGAGTCAAGAAAAAAGAAGCAAAAGTAGCACACCAAAACACAAGGATAATGAAATCTAATTGCTTAAAACTTGCTAGGTTTGAGATATTTCATTCTTACACCATGGCTGGTTATGTCCTGTTTGAAAAAAATCTTGGCGTTCAATTTTCAGCATGAATTTTCAAGAACTGAAGTACAATCAAGAGATTTCAAAATAGGGCAAGTAACAGGTCAAGTCCTTAGTGTTCTAAATATTCCAGATTTTCTGAAGTTTACCTTACAAATGGTTTCTTACTGCCTTTCCATGGAAAGGCATTATCTCCTTGGTATGCAAAAATCCACTTCAAATCTTGAAATGAAGCGGTACACATGCAGAGAGCATTAGGGGACATCATTATCAAGACTGTCAAATCCTTAGTCCTTACACATTTTCATGCAAGAAGTTGGACTAAAACCATTCTCACCATCTAAGAACATGAACATTTGCAACACAAAAACCTTCAAGCAAAGTAGAATAAACAGACAATCCTCAGCAGCTGAGAAACAACTAATTGGAAAGTGTCATGTGGAATAGTGCATGCATTCTTGAAGAATAATAGGAACCGAAAAAAATTCAAACACAACAATGTTGTCTATTTTTCCAAAACAACTCTTTCTAACCAATCAAGAGAAGTAGAATATTCCTTCAGTGGTTTCTAGCAACACTAATTAATAGAACAAAGATACACCCATAATTGATGGATACCACTTAGTTTATAAACTCCGCATGACAGTTTCAATTTTATCAGCAGCATCATACATATGATTTAGTTTGACTTCATCCAAAAGCAAGCGACATGTCTGATATCTTGGTGTTATATCTTTACCAATCATTTCCTCAAACAAGCGGTAAGCCCACTGACATTTGTTTGCTCTACAAAGCCCATGAATTAAAAGTGTGTAGGCTGAGATATCAAGACTGAGATGATGCTTTTTAACCATGTCATCCAATAACTGCCTCAACAAACTATCTATCTTACCACTTCTAAGACATGACTTAAGCAATGGGTAGTAAGTTTGAACATCAGGCTTGCAAATCATCGAAGTTTTCATCTCTTCAAGGAGATTCAAAGCCTTCAATTCTTGAGCTTGATGGCATAACATCGTGATCATGCAATTGTAGGTAGATGTGTTTCGGGGGACAGGAGTTTTTGGCATTTCTACCTCAAAAACATGAATAGCCTCTTCTGGCCTGCCAGCTCTTCCAAGTGTATGGATCAGAGAATTGCAAAATTGTGTATCAGGTTTACATCCAACTAACTTCATCCTTTGGTATATTTGTAAAGCTTCTTCATACTTCTCTGACTTTGCTAGTGCACTCATCACTGAAGTATAAGTAATAATATTTGGTATGGAGCCTTGAGCTTCCATTTCATCAAGAAGCTCATAGACCTTAGTAAATTCAACTCTGCGGCAATAGAATTGGATGATGGTAGAATAGCTTATAACACAGGGAAGACAACCATGCCCTCTCATTTCCTGAAGAGTCCACTGTGCTTCATCAACCCGATTAGCTTTGCACCAACCATGAATGAAAATGTTAAATGTGTTAACGTTTGGAGGGATGTACAACCTAAGCTCACAGAAGATCTCACGGGCACGCTCCACCTTGCGTTCTTTGCAAAGTGTGTCAAGCAACAAGTTCATAGACTCTGTGTTCTTCTCCAACCCATAAGTTCCTAGATCATCAAACATCCTTACAGCATTTTCCCATTGCCCTGCCCCAGAAAACCTTCTCATAGCCTTACCCACTGTCTTAAGTGTAACAAGACTACCTTCTCGCATTTCCTCTAACAATGCCTTCATTTGACTCATTTGTTTACTTTTCCCCAATATATCCACCATTGTATCATAAGCTTCTGGTGTATGCTTATAACCGCGCAACTCAACCCATCTAAAGACGCCCAATGCAGATTTCCAATCATCCTTAAACCTAAACAACAATCTATTAACAAGGTCATGAGAAATCTGTATACTATTAGACACTTGATCGAGCACAAGAGATTGAAGGATCTCATAATGACTATTCCCAACTCGAATTTTGGCTACAAGTGTGTCTATGTCAGATTGTTCTTGATTATCAACTTTAGGTTTCAAAAAATGGGAACTTTCTACCGCTTCTACTGGGCAAGAACTGAACAAAGAAGAAAGAGAAGCAGAACAATGATCAAAGGAAGCATGGTAAAGGGCACAAGAAAATGATGGTTTAAGAATGACCTGCTGGGTTCTAGAACAGTTCCTGATGAGTGACACCATGAAGAATAAGAGCAAATGTAGACCTGCAATTGTAATTAGAGCATGATTAATGTTCAAATGGTTGTTCATTTACTAAACTATTTCTAATTTCCTTGTTTGAATTAAACAAAGCAATGAACTTTGATAAAATTATAGTGAAAAATCGAAAAAGCAAACCACTTTCCGAGAAGTAATAACACGAACTTAATTATAAATAGGAAGGGTATTTGAAACTGTACCTAATCGATTTGAGCCCGAAACGAAACGGAAGTGGTGTTTTGCCCTTTGGAGGTAAAACCTCTCCTTGGAGACGCGAAGAAGAAGAATCCATCTTCCCCGATTTGAAACGGTGTCGCTTCGAATAAAAAAATAATAATAATAAAGAGGCCTGAAGGCCTAGCCCTTTTTGTAGAAGTTAAATTTTAAACGGTGTTCGACAAATGTAGAAGTTAAATTTTCGTAGTATTACTATTTAATTATATTCTAACAAGTTTTACATAATACTTATTGTTTTTTCATAACAAATATTATTAAATTAATGAATATGCATATACTCCTGTGATGGTAAAAAAAAAGTAAAATGGGTAATTATATTATTAATGTATAAATTTTCGTATTTTCTATTTTGATATTTGAAGTATTTGTACGGAAAATACTACACTGTGAAGTTTTTTCTATTATTAATATATGAAAATTTGCAAGTGAATTTTGCATACGTGGCAATTGTTGTTTGTCTCAAAATGGGATCAACTCCCTGCCATAATTGCAGATAATGCGGCAATGATCCTTTCATTTACTATAAGCAAATGCCGGAGTACTATCTTATTATTGGATTTTTTATATTGTGCTTGGAATCAATGGACTTAATCTTGGATTTTGAAGTGTAAAACATTTGCAATTGCCTGCCTAAGCAATTTGCCAATTTGTCTATTGAACCATTTTCATTTCATAAATAAAAGGCTTAGCAGCCAAAGATTATCATAAAAACAGATTGACGCGAACTACTGTAAAAACCATCTAATGCTTGTATTCAACTTATGAAATTCTTTCTCCAATCTTCAGAAACTCCATACCTTTGACAAACCAAAATCCAAAAATACAAAAGAGCTGACACAAGTTTTATTGAAAAAGGGAAGCCTGCATCTAAACATTTGACTCAATACACAGCAGTCAAAAATCACCATCAATGTCTTCAATGGAGGGTGGAGGCAATGTGAGCAATCAAGTCTAGCACACGTGAACTGCAGAAAACAAAGTCATGTTTCAATTCCACATCCGCAACCAGCAAATTAAGAGCTCTATTTGTTTTTTTTTTTTTTTTTTCGAAAGCACTAGCACGAACAAAAGGAAGATAGATAATGCAAGAAATGGAAATAGATAAGTACCTGTAGCCCCATTCATTGTCATACCAAGAGACAAGTTTCACAAAGTTGTCATTCAAAGCAATTCCAGCCTTGGCATCAAAAATACTCGATCTGCACGAGCAGTACAACAAATAATCAAGCAAGACATCAAAATGTTTGTATATGAAAGCACAGTTATCATAACAATGCAATGCAGAACATCAATATACCTGCTATCGCCCACAAAGTCAGAAGACACTACATCCTCTTCAGTATAGCCCAAGATTCCCTTAAGCTTGCCCTCAGATTCCTCCCTGCATATCCAGTGTGAACAGGTAAATCAATGCAGTTGGGTACAAAATAACATGCAAATTAAAGAAAGAATCATCGAATACTTGATAGCAGCCTTGATGTCCTCATATGTTGCCTTCTTTTCAAGCCTGACAGTAAGGTCAACAACAGAAACATCCACAGTTGGAACACGGAATGACATTCCAGTCAATTTGCCATTAAGTGCAGGAAGAACCTTTCCAACAGCCTAAGTTATTGCAATAACAGAGTACAAATATTAGTCAAAGCAGAACAATGAGCAAAAATAGCACACTCCAATGCATCAATTCAATAAACAAACCAGAGAAAGAGAGTTTTTTTTTTACCTTAGCAGCTCCAGTGCTGCTAGGAATGATGTTGAAGGAGGCAGCTCTTCCACCTCTCCAGTCCTTCATTGATGGCCCATCAACAGTCTTCTGAGTGGCTAAATCAGAAAGGAAAACAACAAGCATTAGTTGCCTAATCTCAAATATCCCGACATGGGGAAAGACCAATAATAAAGTATCAAAAGGTTACCAGTGATGGAGTGAACTGTGGTCATTAGACCCTCAACGATTCCAAACCTATCATTTATAACCTAAAAGAGGGAAAAAAATGAAATCAAATAAACAACCTAGAAACATTTTCCACCAAAATTGTTAAATCAATAGATATTGAGACTACCTTGGCCAAGGGGGCAAGACAGTTAGTAGTGCAGCTAGCATTGGAAACAATGTCAAGCTCTGGCTTGTACTCATTCTCATTAACACCCACAACAAACATAGGTGCATCTTTGCTAGGAGCAGAGATAACAACTTTCTTAGCACCACCCTGAACAAAAAAAACCCAAGGTTAACATCAAACCTCTATATCAACTACCATACAAATTTAGATCCGATATCAACAACCAAAAAAATGAGACAAACCCTAACACTAAAAACTTAGATCCAAGGATTTCTCATTCTACATTACATCGTCAATAAACCCCGTAAATTTCACCCACAAAGCAGGTAATAAACCCATAAACTTTAAAGAAACCAATTAGCAGACCTTCAAGTGAGCAGCAGCCTTTTCCTTGTCAGTGAAAACACCAGTAGATTCAACAACAAACTCAGCACCAGTTTGACCCCATGGAATCTCCTCTGGGTTTCTAATAACAATAACAAATCTGAGTCAAATCCAAACTCCAAAGCTCATATATTATAATCCAAACTCAGTAAAGCTCATATTTTTATTACCTGACCCCAAAAACAGAAACTGGTTTCTCACCAAAGAGAAGTGTTTTCTCATCCTTGACTTTAATATCTGTGTGCTTCCAGTGACCATGAACGGTATCATACTTGAACATATAGGTCTACATAATAAAATAGTACACCATTAGCACTAAAATCCTTAAAAATTAGTATAAAAATAACAATTAGGCAAGAAAAATTAAAAAAAAAAAAACTACCATGTACTCAGTAGAAATGAAAGGATCATTAACAGCTACAAGTTCAATATCATTCCTTTGAAGTGCAACTCTAGCAACCAAACGACCAATCCTTCCAAACCCTTAAAAAAAAGAATTCCATAAACACATTTTATCAATCAAAATCAAATCTCATTAACCTTTTCAATAAACTTAAAAAAATAACAGATAAGAGAAAATTACCGTTGATTCCGATCTTAATCTTCTTGCCACCGGCTGTTTAAAAAAAAAGTTCAAAAATTTAAAACCACCAATTAAAATCAAATCAAGGATCCAAAAACATAATCAAATCAAAGGCTAACAGGCATTACCCATTGCTAATATAAAGAACGACAATTAGAAGCTGAGATTTAGTCTAGTGATTAGAGCTTTTACAGAGAGACTACAGCGAAGAGAAAAATGCTAATCGAGGCATTTATATACAAAACTGAGATTGCGCTGGTCACGTGAGCAGCGTTTTTTCTTTTGTTTTTGAATTTTCTTGGGAAAGAAGAAAGGCAGCCTTTGAGCCGCTGATTGGAGCCCAAAAAAACTTGTATCGGCCGCTGATCTTTACCGTGAGTTTATTAAAAAGTAACTGGACGCGCTATTATGGCATCTGAGTTTGCCTTTCATTGGTTAAGTAAAGGAAGTGCGACACACCTGCCATGCTGGGAGTAGGGATTTGATTGTTCTGGAAAGGGAATATTCGAGTTAACAGAGTTATTATTCCTGTGGGCTCTATTTTGGTGGGCCTGTAAGTGCGAGTTGCTAACACGTGGAACAATTGTCGCAATAGTTTTTTTTTTTTTTTTTTTTTTTTTACCGTTGCGAGTTAAAATAATTTACAGTTTCTAGATGATTCTATGCCTCTAACGAAAAGTCAGTTTCAAGACATCACGTTTTATAGGACAAACTAAATTCGTCGTCCGAATAGTATTTTGTTTGACGAGATTGATACTCTCTTTTTCTTTTTTTCTTTTTTAGAAAAGAATACTATTATTATTCAATTCTCATTTTTCGTCTCATATGCTTGTAATATTGAACAAAGTCAAGTAAATTCGGTTTGATTAGTAGAAATTTGAATTCTTCCTTTTTCTTTTTTTTTCAATAATGAAAAATAAATTAAACTATTAAAAATGCAAGGAAACAGTTCGAATCTTTTTAATTATAAATTTTACTAATATATAGAGTTATTTTTTCAATGATAATGCAATTTGGATACAAATTGAAAATGAAATTTTCTGGCTTTGATATTAAAAAATGCTAAGCACAATTAATCATTGTTTTTGAATTTGTTTTAGCGTGGAGTTTGACGTCACTTATATCAATTGATCATGCTTAAACTGAGATCATGTTGAATTATTATTATTATTATTATTATTATTATTTTGTACCTTTATAAATAAAAAGGGAAGTCAGCTCTCCCTGAACATGCATATACTTTTTTTGTTTTTTTAAAGGAAAGGATCTGTACATCAACAATTAATCGGCATTAGCAAGCATAATTATGGAAATGTGATAATCCATGATCTAATCTTCAACAGCAAAAATAATAGAAAACGAGAAAGCGTGAACAGTGATCCAATCTCTCCAATAATATAATTTGTTCTCTCAACTAATGCCAAACAAAAAAAAACATATGTAATATACTTTATTGCAGGAAAAATGTGACATTATATGTTTTATAAAAAAGGTAAGAGCTGGTTCTAAATTTATAAAAATAGGACGATACCGTTCAATGCTTTGTTTAAATTTAATATTAATATAATAAAAAAAACAAGGGCTGATTAACTGGTAAAAATGAAAGAGATTGGTGTCACCCAAACTTGTACGAAATGATAACAAATTACACCACGACACCGTATTAGGTTTTAGTTAAATTTAATTTATAAAACTTATGAAAGAGATTGGCGTCATTGCAGTCGAACCGGAGATCTTTGACGCGTTAGATTGACGTGATAACTAGCTACATCACGCCACCATGCTAGGTTTTAATTTAATTTAATCTCTATTGAATGAAGGAAAGGGCTGGTTAACTGATAAAAATGGTAGAAATTGGCGTCGCCCGGACTCGAACCGGAGACCTTCAGTGTGTTAGACTGACGTGATAACCAACTACACCACGACACCATATGACATTTTCGCTAAATTCAACTTTAAATAATTGGTTAAAACCATACTTTAAATAAGTGGTTAACTGACAAAAATGGAGAATATTGGCGTCGCCCACAGTCGGACGGGAGACCTTCAGCGCGTTAGACTGACGTGATGACCAACTACACTATTGCACCGCACACCTTCTTAATTAAATTTATATACATGGTAAAAAAGTGAGGGCTGGTTAACTGATAAAAATGGAAGAAATTGGCGTCGCCCGGACTTGAACCGGAGACCTTCAGTGTGTTAGACTGACGTGATAACCAACTACACCACGACACCCTCGATGTCACTGCAACTTAATATGAACTTTTTAACGAAAATCTAACAAAATCTCACTGCATGTTGCATTGTTACTTGCACTAAAATTGGATGATGCAATTTGTGTGTGTTCAAGTTGTATTTACTTGAGAAAATCTTAAAACTTATCCAGGGCCTTCTAGCATTTGATAGCTTTGCCTTGCATAGTTTATGGGTAATTGAAGTTTTTTGCCTTCCTGCTCTTAGAGAAACGGTTCGACTATTGCTTTGCTTCACTTGCAAAGATGTTAAATTCTATAAAGAACCTACTATATTAGTTGTGGCTAAATCCACTTACAGGAAATACATCATCGGATTTAAGGGAGAAAAAAAAAAGATAAGAGCATACGAGTACTTCACGTTTGGCAGTTGGCTTGCGGATGTTCACCAATTGACAGAGGTTGACCAGGACTTGATTATCTTGCAAGCATGCTAGAATAAGCATTCTTGCTGTATTTTCTGCTGGGAAATAATCTTGTTTCTTCACTTCCTTCATGAAATCCATTGTTCAGAGAAAAAAAGTGTAAATAAATGAAACATTCAGAACTTAAAAGGATGTGTTCCCGTAATGAAACGTAACATGATTATATGGCTTATTTACAAGTTACAAAAAAAAAAAAAAAAAAAAAAAAAAAACAGCAGCCAGGTGCCGAAGCTTCCGCCATGCGTGGGTCCAGGAAAGGGACGGACCACTTTGAACCAAAACACTATGGATCCGTATGGGTATTCTTTCATAGTTGTCCAACTTTCACTCTTCCTGGCTCGACTGTATCATGTTGGCGTGGGATTCTTATCGTTCAGCACTTCAACAATTACAGGGATCAAGTAATAGCGCGAAATGGGAACCTTCTGTGTTTATAGATATTACTTGCTTTGTCAGTGATGAAAATGATACAACGGCTAATGTAATTTTTCCAAGTATTTTTGCCGTGGAAACTCAAACTATCAGTCAGATCACAGTACTATAGTCTTTCCAAGCACAAAGGTTACCAAAGTAAGTTCGATGAAGAAGATCGTGTTAACCAAGGAACGATCAACTATCCAACCAAAAATAGTGATTCCTCCTGGATTGTTTTGCAAATACATCACTGCACAGGCAAATAAAATCATTGTAAAATAAATGTTTAGAAAGCAAACATGAGATTAGAACATTTTAATATTTTTGCCTTGCGAGTTGCCCAGACCAAAACCTGCCAAAGTTTTCTCCTCTTTGTACTGCTTTATGAAATTCTAATGAGATACAGGTATCACTTCTAAACAAAACAACGCAAGTCACGCCAAACTATATTCAACCAAAAGTGAAAAAAAGTACTGAAATGTCTCATTCATCAACCAAGTTATTTATTGTTTTGTGATGTTCATTCTGATTAAATAATATACCTAAAACAAAAAAACAATACTGAAAAGTCTCATTCATCAACTGATTTATTTCTCGGTTTGAGATCAATTCTTCAAAGTTATTTGCTGAACTTGGAGAAATGCATTGACAACAAGGAAGTATAACATATATTGTGACATCTAATTAAACTGATGCAATTTCTTGATGCTCAACTAAGAAGGATAGATAATTAAATATAGAAACAAGATGATTTTAGTCCATACCAAAGGCTTGCCTTTTCTGATATGTGGCCATGTAGGATACCAGTTGTGAATTTGTAGGCATTGCAATATAGTCCATTGACTCCAAATCACTTTCAGAATAAGTCGTATGTAGCAAGTTTGGTCCATTTGCAGCTTCCAAGTTCCCCAAACTATTTGAAACTCTGAGTTGAGATCTATCAATTGAACCACAAGTTGCCAACGCATGCCATCTGCTTGCTACGGAGGCAATACCTTGGGCTCTATGGGATATTTTTGTTGCAGCATGTAAACAAAGAATTACACCAACTACTTGGACAACTGAAGAAACCTGAAAATTTTGAACAGTTGTTGTATTGTTAACCAAATTGAAGTTCACATATAAGAAGCAAAATCAAATGAAAATATGCAACTAAGAGAATTGTTGCAGATTTAGAAAAATTTGGAAGATCGTTTTACAAGTAAACGTAAGCAATGAACCTTAAACCATGGAATCTAAGTAGTTCATTTAGAAAACATAGAAGAAGAAGAAATTAGCAATGCAGGACTTACAACAAAATCGCCTCCATTTATTAATGTAATTATTCCATCATACCCAGTGGTTTGGAAAAGTGTCACGACTTGGCTGGCTATGACAACAAAAAGCTCCAAAAGTAGAAAAATTCGGAATCTATGGCTTATCTTGGAAAGGTGATATCGCAGATGAATATGCTCCTCAATAAATACCAAAACATCATTATCTCTTTCCAAAAGCCTTGCATAGTCATCAAAGTGAATAACTTGTAAATTGCATACAAGATGAAACAGAATGCTGGCAGATAAGGATATTGTAGTAACATAACTCCATGATAGAACCAAACCAAATAAAGTAGCAGCAGACAACCACCATGATTCTTGTTGTTCATATAATGCACGAATCACTTCTCGCACAACTTTCAGAGCGAAACATGTCAATGCCCAAAAGACCAGCAAGCCTATAGAATCCTGTGGGGAAAAAGATCATTCAAACTAAGTCCCTTCGCAGTATTCAGTGAATTATAATGATTAAAATCTCTAAAAGAAAGTTTCATTGGAGATAAAGAGTTAAAGTTATAACATGGCAGCAGCATAGAACTTGTAAGGGTACTAGTAAGAAAATATCAAACTGATATAAAGAGAAAGTAGTAGGCTGCAAGTGAGGTAAGTTCAGGAGCTGAGAGATGAAAATTAGAGAAGGAAAGGAAAATAGGAAAAAGGGTTGAACTGAAATAATTTATACATTGTATGTTAGCTTGGTTAAATGATTTAACCAAAATTGCTTTTACAGTAAGCAGACAATTGGCAAATATCATGATCTAGCAAAATTAACCAGTAATTTAACAACATATAACTCAAATTCCATTTAAACTTGAAACTTCTACGTAAATTTACTATAGTATACAAATCCAAAAGCATGGATATACAAAATTAAGCAAATATGAATCAATTTGGATATTGGGGGGAAAAAACACAGGGTAGCAAAACTGACCTTGAGTTGTCGAATATATAAGTGGCTAAAGCGAGCCATAGTATGGACATTACAGCGGTCAACAAAAAGTAACTTTCTTAACCCGTATTTGCTAAGATTATGAGAAACGCAACCCAACGACACAGCTGCCAAACAAGCCTGAGATGCCACGATTTCTAGCTCAAAATCCTTAATTTGGTACTGGTTACAGTCCCCGCCACATTTTGAAAGCTCCAGTATTAGAACAGGAACCACCACACCTATAAATATAAAAGCAGTCCAAGAAATAACAAAGCTTAAAATAGAAAACTGGTTGAAACCCAGAATCGTAAGAAAGGCTTCTAGTCCTCCAAGAAACTTATCAAGATCAGTTTCTTGATTTGTCGACCTCCGGTGGCTGAGGTGGTGCTGGATGTTATTTTGAGTTGGAGGAAGAAGTGGGGTTTGAGCGGGAATCAGAGGTGGTTGATTTATTTGTATATGAGGATCTGCCATGAAAGATTTACAGTGTGAAAGTACGTTTTTTTGTTAATATAAGAAGAAATTTTTATGGTACAGGCGGTGGCGGCAACGGCCGCGGTGCTGGTGTGGCGGATGTTTAGATTTGCCGGTCAAACAATTGATTACTTGATGTATGTAATTTTTTTCCTGACATGTAAATGAGAAATTAATAATCAATAATGCCAAGCGCGATGAATACCGTGCAACTGAGAGCATTGAATGGTTCCTGTGTTTGCTTACTTGGGTTAATTAAGACGTTGATCAGTTTTCCCATAAACAGATCCTTGCCCACCATTAGGTAGAGAGCATACTGTGGAATTGATCTGAGTACATGTGATTATGGTATTTATTTTGCTAATTTCTTTTTTCTATATGTATGCATTATAATGAACAGGTAAAGTGGGAATTGGGCATCCACAATGGCAAAATACCACTTGCAAACAATAGCAATATAACGATTGATTTTATCCTAAAAAAAAAACAGAAATATATATATATATATATATATATATATATATATATATAATGATTGATTTTTAAGGAATGGATTTAAAATAAATAAATCACTGGAATTTTTTAAAAATGACTATTATTTCAGAATTGGCTAATAATTTTACACTCATGATAAAATATTTTCAATAATAAATTTAAATCTATAAAATTTGTAATAAAATAAATTTAAATTTAAATATAAAATTTTTAATTGAATTTAAATTTATATTAATATCAATATAATTACATACATAATATATTATTCAATAATCTTTCTATTATACTATTAAATTTTTATTTTATTTAGTAGTATAAAAAATTTATATTTAAATAGAAAATCAATATAATGAATTAATTAAAAATTATCTTTATTACAAATCAAATTTTTAAAAATATTTTTATTAATTCATAAATTTAATCCGATATATTTTAACGGCCCAAATATTCTCTTACCTATTTTCATTTTTTATATTATATAAATATTAATTTGAGGTGAGCAAAGTACAAATTACTTGGATTCTACTCTTTTATTTTAGGGATGGCCATTATTCTTGTCGTCAGCTCACAGCATCAATAATGACTGACCTACAGATTATGGTAATACTAGTTTGTATAGGAATATTATTACTTATATTTATGTAAATAATCAGTGGGCCCTTCAAGTGTTTGCGTTGCTTCTATGCTAATTAGGAGTGGGCCAGTGGCAATAGGGTGAGCCCAAAAGGCCAGCAAAGAGAGAGAAACCAAGTGGAGCCCAACAGGGCCCTTGGTAGGTTGTTGGCTGCCTCGTTAGCTAACACGTGGTGAAATCTTAACAACCAATACAATTGCACTTCCTCGTGTACTTCGCCACACTACCCGTCAAAACAGAATCCTCTCTCCCGCCTCCACCATAAGTAAAAGAAGCCAAAGCCAAAGCCAAAGCAAAGCCAGACCAAACAACCCAAAAAGACCAAATACTTGAAGCTCAGAAAATGGCAGAGCTGAATTACATAGACAAAGACTCAATCGATTCCAGAAGTGGCTTCTATCCAAAAACCAAAATCTTCCATAGCCTCAGACCTCAAGTCCCGCTTCCTCCACTAGCCGCCTCCATTTCCGTCACTCAATTCGCTTTCTCTCTCCTCCACTCTTTTTCTCCGCCACCAACCACTCCTGCTCTTATCGATGCTGTCACTCGCCGCCGCATTTCCTTCTCTGAGTTCGTCCTTAGTACCAAAATTTTATCCTCATCTCTCCACCATCGTCTTAGACTTAAGAAAGGAGATGTCGTTTTTATTCTCTCTCCTAACTCGGTCGACATTCCGATGCTCTGCTTCTCTCTCTTTTCTCTCGGCGTTATAGTTTCTACTGGAAATCCGGCCAGTTCGAAATCGGAGATTCTCCACCAAATTCAACTCTCGAAACCTGTAATCGCGTTTGCCACTTCGGATTCCGCTCATAAAATTCCCAATATCAAAACAATCATCATTGACTCGCCTGAGTTTGACTCCCTACTGGCGAGTTCAAGTCAAGATACTAGAGGATTTGAAGGAGTTAAGGTTTATCAGTCGGATACTGCGGCGATTCTTTACTCTTCCGGCACTACAGGGAGAGTCAAAGGAGTGATGTTGACTCATCGGAATTTCACATCTGTGGTGGCTGCAGGTCACGCAGTTCGCACGGTGAGGAAAACACGTGCAGTTAGCTTTTGTGCGGTGCCATATTTTCATGTGTATGGCTTGTCGTACTTCACGAGAGCATTGGCAATGGGCGAAACGGTAGTGTCGATGAGAAGGTTTGAGTTGAAAACAATGTTGACAGCAATACAGGAGTTTAGGATCACCCACATGGCGCTGGCTCCCCCGATAATTGTGGCAATGGTTAAGGACCGTGAAGTTATAGACGGCTATGATTTGAGCTCTCTTGAAGTTGTGGGATGCGGTGGAGCTCCGCTTAGGAAGAGCGTTGTTGAGCTTTTCAGACAACGGTTTCCGAACGTGATTCTCGGCCAGGTTATTAACTTTCAAGTTAAAAGCAGTTGCTTACTGTTCTATTAATTTCTACAGACATTCTATTTAGATATTGTTTGGTATAAATTAATTTTCCGCAAAAATTTGTAGAATTCATTTGGAGTTTCATGTTTTGAAGTTTAGTATGTATGGAAATGCTCATTTTAACTCATATGATTTCAATTTTATGAAATTCATTATTATTTAAATTAAATTCTACCATTCATAAATGAGTTCTTTAATTCAAAATTCATTTGCATCAAACAAGGGGAAAATGATGAGACTTTGCTAATTAGTTAATCAATGGCCATCCACATGAAGGCATATGGGTTAACTGAATCAACAGCTCGAGTGTTTGGAACGGTAGGCCCTGAAGAAGGACAAGTGATAGGAGCAACAGGAAAGCTTATGCCTAATTGTCAAGCAAAGATTGTTGACCCAGATACTGGCATTTCTCTACCACCTGGCTCTTCTGGTGAGCTCTGGCTTAGAGGACCAACCATTATGAAAGGTAATATTTATGTTTCTCTTTGTGCTTGACATTAATTTGCTCTTAATCTATATAAGATCTCTAACTAACTTTTGTGATTCTATATTTAATTTAAGAATGTTTCCACTGTAGTGTAGGTTACGTTGGTGATGAAGAAGCAACTGCGGCAACTTTGGATTCTGAAGGATGGTTGAGAACTGGAGACATTTGTTATATTGACAATGAAGGCTTCCTTTTTTTTGTGGATCGTATTAAGGAATTAATTAAGTACAAAAGCTATCAGGTTGGATAACTATGTCATTGTTGTCTTTTTAAAAAAAAAAAAAAAAATTTTTTTTTGCATAATTTATCATTTGCAGTAATGTTCATAATTTTCTAATTGCAATATATACAGGTTGCTCCAGCAGAACTCGAACACCTGCTTCAATCCCATCCAGATATTGCAGAGGCATCAGTAATTCCGTATGTAATTTATTTTCGATGACTTCAGAATCTGCTTTTTTAATATGTTTGTTTTATTATGGTTGCTTAAAAGCCATTCTATTGCCAGATTTGCTGTTGAATCGAGCACAGTTAAATCTTACCAGAAATATATAAATGAACAGTTATCCTGATGAGGAAGCAGGTCAGGTTCCCGTGGCCTTTGTGGTACGCCAACATGGAAGGAGGATTAATGAATCACAAATTAAGGATTTTATTGCTCAACAGGTACATACTTTTTTCAGTTCCTCCAATTGGTAGATTAGAAGTTTGACCTGCTACTTTTTCTCAATCAGCTTTCAAAATTTTGGCTGTAGGTTGCACCATATAAGAGAATACGAAGAGTAAGCTTCGTTGATTCATTACCAAAGAATGCTACTGGTAAGGTACTCAGGAAAGAGTTAATCAAACTTGCACTGTCAAGTGCTAACTCGAAGTTGTAATTCCTCTTATATTTCAATATTCCTCAAATCTATTAGAATATAGTGTAGATTTGAATACAGACTCGATGCTTATAACTGCATGAGAGATGCAGTGGGCAAGTTTCAATTATAAAATTTTCTTACTTAATATGAAAGTTTTGGGGTAATATGCTTTCAGGCTATAAATTATCAGCCAATAGATTTATCTATTTTTTATTTTGGCCAACCATGACGAATGTTGATATGCCATCAAAATTCAGTATTCAGATATTATTAGCTAGAAGACAGTTTGAATTTTTCCAGAAGAATGAATCACACCCAGTTTAGATTATCCTAATTAGTGATTCTACGTCTATACGATTACAAAACGTTACGTAGTTGATACAATGCACTAACTATTACAAAACAACTTCAAACCAGTTTTGTATTAGCCCAGACCTATATACTAACTTCATACCAGTATAACCCATCAGATAGAGATGCTGTTGGGGATTCCACGGCCTGTTACCCCTGGACCTGAAGTGGGAAGAAGCAATTCATAAGGGGGAATGCCAGCACCATTTCTGTTTTTAAGACGGGCATCTTTATTTCTGTTATTTATTATCTGCTCTATCTCCTCCAACCGAGAAGAGAATTTGTTGAACATTTGGAGTATTTCATGATCATTTATCCAATGGCTGTGTAGCTGACTGACCTGACCCAAGTACTCTTCATCTGGGGAGTGAGTTGACAATGTGTCTTGGACGGCCATAACTTTGGTGGCTTGAAGTTGAGTTGGCAAAGATGATAGGAAAGTATGCTGAGGGTTCATGATAAATTTCACATAATCAGGATCGTTCTCTTGAGGGATGAGTTTTCTCATTAGGGTAGGACGATTAGGAACATACCCTCCAAAGGGATACTGCCCGAAGTTTATAGCTGCGTGTTGACCAGATGCGATCCAGATCATTGTAGTTAGTATTCCAGATAAGTCTTCCTTAGTATTGAGTTTAGGCCACCATGGTTCATTCCGCTTGTCATAGTGACCTTTATTCTTGATCTCATCCCACCAGGCCTGAAGCTCGATGTCGGATGTGACCGATTTAGGTTCAGAGTAGAAGTGATTGACATAAGATTCTACCCATTCTTTGATGGCTGCCCAGATGAGGAGTCCATCTGAAGCATAAGGGTAGTCTTCGATCACGAGTCGGATACCACAGGGCATTGAAGGGTCCTCCACTGCCATGCCCCTGGAAAGTTCACCATGGTTTACCAAGTGTTTGTTGTAAAAGACAGTCAACAACGATATCAAGGCAGCCATATATAAATGGTAATTAAGCTGTAAGAATAGAAAGAAGAGGCTTAAGGCATTGAAAAATGCATAACAATTCACCTGCGAATAAGGTCTGCAGGCAATGCTTCCATGTCGAACCGCCACATACTCTTGTATGCTGCAGAGCTAATCTCCATAGCATACTTTCCCGGACTAAAAGAAGCCTCAATTATTCCTCCTCCATTTATTAAACTTTGCCGTGCAAGTGCATTAATTTCTAGCGTATACCGCATGTGAGGATGAAGCAACATGAAAATTGGGTGCATTGCACTAAGCTGTCTGTGAGTTGCAATTATATACGGCTCCATGCAAGCATGAGTCCTTAACCTGAGAATTCAAAAATTACCCATATTGTAAGTGCACAAACTTTAATTCTTGTGAAGCTTGCATTGAAATATATTTTCCTCCATTTAATCAGTTTCATCATCATCTCCAATTTTAAGGAAAATCAAGCCCAAAAAATATGTTGAAATGTATTGAATATTGCAATATTTAAAATATTGCGAAAGTTGAAACCGCTCCCTTACCAGTGATTTACTAGCTGATGGTCCCCAGCATCATTGGAGCACACATGAGCTTTGGCTAGTTTCCAAATCCAGTGTGTTGTAGCATCATGCCCATGAGTGAAAACACGTTTATTGCTGGGTGAGGAAGGTGTTGGAGGAAGTGAAAGCTCAATAGCTATTGGCCTCAGCATACCAGAACGATTATAGAAAAGAATTGTCCTTGAGGCATAAGCTTTTCTCCCTGGTAAGGAGTTCATCTTGTCCATGAATGGTAAAAATATGTCATGGTAATCAAGTATAAATAGCCTCTTCTCCTCAATTGCCTGTGTCAAGCATCAACGCAGACTCAGAAAGTACAATTCTTCACCAGGAGCTAATCCAAGTTCATTTTCTAATGTATAAAATTTTCCCATAGGAATCATCCAATTATGTAAGGATCTAGAGATAATAGCACCAGCAGATGTCATACAAAGCAAAAGTACTTGCGTTTAATAAAAGAAAGATTGCCATTTTGCTGCAAGTCCAATTTGCTTTAAAAAATGTAGGCAAATCAGCAAATACTAGTTAGAAGTAAGGCAGATTATTAATGTCTAATGCTTTAAATCAATCAACAAATCACATCACATTTGTGCGTGTAACGACATGGGATGTGAAATAGATTTACATTTTGACCAGGAGAGCAAATAAAAGGAAAAGAAAATGGGGCAAAGAAGGAGATGTAATGCTGTTCTGTAGATGTAATATGTAAGAATCTGCATAGGTCACGTACCTTTTCTACACTCATTCCATTGAGTTCATGCTCTATTAAATCCTTTGTCAGTGCTGATTCGGGAGGACCATATACAGAAGGGTCTAGGTTACTGCGAATTGGAAAATCCTGTGGAATAGAACAAAAGTTAAGGATTCCTAAAATAAAATTGGCTAAAAGTGCAACCTTTAAAAATCAAGAACAGAATACGGTGCCAAATAATACCTTCAGAAGCTCAATGTTCACTGGATTGACCCCAGCCAAAGCCTGGCGTGCAAACTCGTTATCACGCAACCAAGCAAATCTATCCCCTGAGAATATATATCATAAAAGATAGAACTTATTGCCAAGGATACAAATGCAACTTTATAGTCAGAAGCTATTGTAGTCTGGTTGAAAAATTATGAGCAAAGGAACAAAAAATAAATGCAGGATAAGAATATATACGTTTTATAATGGCTGGGATTTCATATTTCAAAAGCCTTTCACCAACACTGAGAACCTGTTTCATAACATTGCCCACGGCAGGATGAACTAATTTATGCTCTTCTGCTTTTAAGAGAAGACCATCGTTATATAGCTTATCAATGTCAGAGAAGCAAGTGAAGGGAATATCTGAACTTGACAATGCAGCAGCAATAGAAGGAATGAGATTGTGTAGCAAAGCCTTCAATCTTCCCGCAGAGAAAGTACTCTGCTTGATTTCCTCGAAAGTTTCATCTCGAGGAACATACACTGGATGTGGCTTCTCAATCCTACTTTCAGAAAGTGGATCTAAAGAAAGTAATACATAAGAAATTGGAATTAGTACAAGCAAAATGTCATGAATATAAACATTCAAATTCTTTAGAGAGTTCTATACCAGTCTTGGTTGGAGGCCTGCCAGTTCTACAACGCCGAGGATAAGGCAAATCTTTACTACCACCGACAACCGGCCTAGCAAGATCTTCGTCCTTATCAGGATTACCTAAGTCATTATAAGTAGCATAGTCATAAATTCTATCATAAGGCTTTCTCTCGCCTTTTCCATTACCACGAATGCTAAGCATGTCCTCATGCCGGAGATCTTTAACGCCAGGAGGGGTTTGTGATGGCAAATATGCCTATTCAATTACATAGAACTATTTAGATAATGGAAAAAAAAGTGATTAACTACTATGTAAACAAAACAATTAAAGGAAACCAGCAGAACAACTAAATATTAAATTAAACATAGCTCCCTTACTTGATTTCTAAAGATAATTCTACTTTCAGGGTTATCTTTTTGGGAATGGATCCATGTATTTGCAGAAAAGAAAAAAGGACTTCCATCAAAGCCATGAATAACAATCTCCACCAAGTAGAATTCCTTTCCATGAAGATTGGTAATAAGAACAGCTCCTGGATTTCCAAAATCATACGGGACTGTGAAATCAGCTGCATATTCAATAATATGAGCATGGTTTGATGGCTTTGGCAACCAGCCTCTCACAGTAGACTTCACACTCTTTCCTGAGTTGGTCACTATAAGATCAAAGCAAGCAATAGCACTTAGTTACTCAAGACAAAATCAAAATTAAATCTATATATATATAAAAGAAAGAAAGAATCAAGAAGAAGAAGAAGATTTAACTAACCAGGATCAATTTCTTCACTAATAAGTTGAATTAAAATCCCTTGACCAATGCCATTAACAAAGTACTCCCATTGATCTTCAAATTTTTCATTGATCTTTTCTTTCATTTTCTTCCTTATAGTAATGACAGCTCTTACATCAATTCCTCTTCCTTTTTTCTCATCCGAAGAAGAAGACAACACTGATCGCCCTCTTATTTCATTATTATTAGACTTGGCAGACTCTACAGTCTTGTCTTCACTACTTATCACTGCTCGGATTGAACTACCATAATTGACGCGTGAAACCGGCAGTCGAGTCATTAGCTTAACAACATTGTTTCCGGCGACTCCTACCGCCGGTGATCGCCGGGAATTGATCTTTGACTTCAAAGGAGATAGTTGTTTCACCGCGTACATCTCTGTTCCTTTCGAGTGGCGAAAAAATAAAAGACGTAGTTGAGGAAACAAGGCTGCTCTGCTCGGCTGCAACTCAGAGAGAGAGGGGGCGGGGGTGGAGAGTTTAATATTTTCAGCGGGAGGACGAGTGGTAGGTCGGTGAAGAGACCACTCCTAGTAGCGGCGCGTGGAAAGCACAAGCCGCTGAAAGTGGGATGCAGGAAAGGCCGTGAATGATTACTGAGTAGACTAGAGAAAGAGAGAGAGCGCTGTGGCTGGTAGAAGGAAATGAAACGGACAGTGCTTTCGCACAAAATGTTCAGCAGACACTGTCAACTCGTCAACTGATTTGGAAATTCAGAAGGCTGTTTGAAGAATGGTTTTCAACACAAAAAGGTTAACTTTAAAGGAGATATTTAAGGAACACTGATTAATATGGTTAAACCGTATTTTTTATTTAATTTTTTCTTAAAATACCTTCGCCTAATATAAATAATATATATATATATATATATATATATATATATATATATATTTTTTTTTTTTTAAATTAAAGAGACAAACTCTTAATGGTATGAAACAAAATGGATAAATGATTAAAAAAAGCATTAAGAAATGATGATAATAATTAAAATTTTTTTTAAAGAAAGAGGAGCAATTGCTGTCTCCCCTTGGAAGTGGCTTCGCTGCTTATTATATTAATATAAAAATTAATCACAAATAAATGGTCAAAGAAAACAAAACGATAGTAATATTTTAAAAAAATAAAAAAATAAAAAAAGGAGACAATTATCCCATTCATCCAGAACGTGATTTAACCATTAATTATTTAATGTAAGCAAAATTTAACCTTCACACACGAAAAAAATAATAAAATTTAATTTTAAAAATCACTTATATTCCTTTTTTTAATAAAAAAAGAAAATTACCTTCATGAAAATGAAATCAAAATCAAATACAGGCATTATCAACGTTTTTACCATCAATCCAGCGGCTCTAATGACGTCACTGAGAAAAGTAGAAAATTGCTCGGAGTGATAAAAGTACGCACTGTAGTGACTCGACTGCTATCTGATCTCGAAGCATGCTTCAATTCTGTAATGCCCAAAAAGTGGATGTGATTTTATTATAAAGTGCAATCATTAATATAACTTTTGTCCACCTAAAAAAAAATGTGCATATAACTTTTTGTCTCCTATGAACTTCTTCTTATTAAGAAATAATTCGATGGTGTCCCCTACGAAATGTATACAAAGTGCGTGCATACTAAAATAAATATATATATATATATATAATGTAATTACTGTATTTCACTTCCCTTTTCCTCCATAATAATTTAATAACATATATAAAATTTTATTTATAGTAAAAATATATAAAAAAAAAAATATCGAACCATTCATCGCAACACATAATATGATTTAATTTTATTTTTTAATAATAAAATTTGATATGGATGATTAAATTTTTATTATTGGAACATATATAAGAATATAATTATCTTCCTCAAGCCAGCTGTATAAAGTTAAATGCATAATATATTCACACGCGGCCTATTGATTATATTATAATATTTATTTTCCCTTTTGATATAATTATATTAACATTACTACCCTCTCCACACCAAGCTTTAGTGGCATAGGCACATAAAATGTCAGTAAAAATATTTGGATAACTATTTAGTCCTCAAATTTAGTTATAATTATAATTTCATCCCCTATTTGGTAAATATATTAATTAGTCCTTAAAATTGAACTCTATTAAATTATTTAATTTTCTGATCAAAAGTGGATATTTTTGTCATTAAGTATGAAACCGATCAATAACACTGTATGAAACGTGAATAACCAAATAGTTAAATACTACAAGATATTTAGTCTTTAAATAGTTTAATGAGGTTAAATTGTAGAAAATAAAGATGTTTGCTAAACGAAAGAGATGGAATAGTAATTATCACTAAATTTGAAGGACTAAATAGTTATTTATATGAGAAATTAAAAACTAAAATATATACTTGGAAATACGGTATAATTTTGAATACAGTAAAATCATAAAATATAATATTTTTAGTGAGGCCAAAGATACAAATTAATGATAATTTATTGATTTTTTTTATAAGTTTGGTGGGATAAATTCATCCTAAATAATACTTTATTGACTTTTGGACTCAATAATTCACGGTGATTAACACCTAATCTTTTATAGTACCATTTCCTTTTTTTTTTTTTTTTTTTTTCCAGAAACATGAGTCAGTGATTACTTTAAGCTATTCATCGTTGAGTTAATAATTGAAATAAGATATTAAAATCTGAAGTCTGAAAGCTACCCATCATCTTTGTCGCACAGTAACAGAACAAGTCAGTTTGAAGTGTATGCTATTTTTATTTTTATTTTTTTTTAATTTAAATTTGGATAAGAGAAATGAGTTCCTGAATCATAGTACTTAGATTAACATATTTTTCTATTTTTAAAAAGCAACTCGACAACCCTAAATTTTAATTGTACCGACAAGATTTTTCCATCTACGAAGTGTAATTTTCTCGCCCTAAATGCCAACTGAAAAGGCTGGAATACTTTATAAGTAAGTACAATTTGGATAGCCATTATTAATATTATCTTTTTCGGAAGGATACTTTGGTCCTTTCACTTATAATTCACCGAATTAAAAAGTTAGGGACGTTACCCTTACGCTATTCAAATATAGAATAAGCACAAAAAAGTAGGGAGACGACTGGGGAAAAAAAATAAGGAGACGCAGACGTCTGGTTCACATGGATTGAATTAAAAGGGATATCTACATATAAAGTCATGTTATTGGCTTATACTAATGGCAGAAAGTAGGTAGGGTCTTTCAATATTGTTATTGTACTAATCAATAGATTTTGAACCAATAAAAAAAAAAAAATCTCTATCTTAATCAATGTACAACTACATTCATATGCCGATTAAATTATTTTTAATTTTAGCTTAAAATCTGTATTCGTAATAACTAATTCTATCTTTTTTTTTTATTATTATTTTTGAGAAGTATTCTGCATCTGCAATTTAATGAAATTACTAAATAATTTGAGGATTATTTGTCGTGTTATACATTTTAGCGTTAAATAAAACTACATCGTGGTATAGAGAGGATGAGAGTTATTGGTATTCAAATCTCTGAACTCATGCACTACAAATCGAAATAATTTTTTAAAAAAATTGTTAGGAGTATTCAATAATTGTCATAAGTTTCTCCACTAAAAAACAAAATAAAAATAGAGGAAGAGACTTTCTGTTTCCTGGATCTTGTTCATGTATGTATATCATCCGCATGACTATTATTCAATTGTCACGCATTTTATCTAATAACTAAAATAATAATACTACTACTTGTTTGGTTTTTGTGTAACATGGTTCCACATGACATCTTGGGACTTGTCATTTTGACTAAACAAAAGAAAAATGTTTAATTATTCACTATTGAATCATTAAACAGTGCAAGTTTCACAAGCAGTTAGGTTTTATTTGGGTAAGCGGAAATACTAAGATGAATAGCAATGCATTATCAGGGCAAGGATGTCATTATCTGCTTCGTACCAGTCCGCTTCGAGGTGTTTGCAGTGACAGCTAAAAGAGGAAGTAATTCCGCGAAAGGGGAACTGTGGTGGCAGCAGCGCAGGTGAGAACCTCATTATCTGCTGTCACTATGTATGTTTCTGGATCCACCGTGATATTTGGAAGGGCATCATTTAGCTTCATGTCAAGTTTGGTGAGTTGCCTAACATCGCCCACAGCTTTCACCATTTTGTTCAGTCTATACATGGCCTTTATCCCATTATTCACGGCAGCCTGTTTGCAATAAAAAAGAGAGATGAGAACTTTTAATATTTGTGCACATAAGCATGATGGAGAGAGAATGTGTGTGAGAGAGAGCTGGAAAATCATGCCTTGCTGACAAATGCGATGGAGTTAGCACTGCCAGCCTTGCCATATGCTCCAAACATAGGCCTTGAAATCACCTGCAGCAACTCATATCATCAACAAAAGTTCAAGTTGATTCTGTCCCTTCAGGCCAATTCAAAATACGTTTCCTAGTCTTGTGGAAAAATGTGAAATAGCAATAGTGGTTATGATCCTCTATGGAGCTTTGCTTTTGCATAAGCTAGTTCGGAATCAAAGTGATCACCAGCAATCACACGAATTCAATCAATAAGAGGGACAATATTAAAACCCAACAACAAAAGATAATAAAATTCCCAATGTTAATAACACAAGTTCATAATACGAGAAGTTAATAACAATGCATGGTCAAGCCACACAATCACACATAAAGACACTTGCATTTTTAATGATAGTCTCGAGTATTACCGGTTCAGGGGTGGGGATGCTTGCATTTGGATCACCCATGTCAGCCCATGCAATTACACCACCTTTAAGCACCATTTCAGGTTTTGCCCCAAAGAAAGATGGCTTCCATAAAACAAGATCAGCAAACTTTCCCACCTGCAAGGACATTGAAAGATGGAAAGGGAGAGTCCATACTGATTTTATTGCCAATCACAGAGTTCGTATGGTTAGCCAAGCTATAAATTGAAAATTGGAATTAGTCGAACATTTTGAGAAGGATTCGTGCATCATGTCACAGTGGCACATAACGACTCAAATCAGCATACCTCAACTGAACCAATTAATTCAGCAAACCCATTTGCAACTGCTGGGTTTATAGTGTATTTTGCAATGTATCGTTTGATACGGAAGTTGTCATTGTCTGACCCACCAGGGCCAAGTGCTCCCCTTTGTGATTTCATCTTGTCAGCAGTTTGCCAAGTCCTGCTTATGACCTGGTAAGAAAATAATTCAACTCGTTTAGGCATCAGCTCTAAAGAATTATTGCAAGTAATAAATGAATCTGCAAATTTACAAGCATTTGAGGAATTGCTAAAACTCATTATCTTTTCAAGTGTAAGCATAGTGAGATTACAGAATGACAGAGAAAATAATGCCTTTCACATGCACAATCAAGTCAGACTGTCTTCAACAAGGAAGAATGTTATGAGTCTTTAACATTTTTTATGCGAATCAAAATGCACATAGCAGAAGATAGAGAATAATATAAACAGAAGGAAACAGATAACCTCTCCGATGCGACCCATAGCCTGTGAATCAGAAGATATAATGCTAATTGCGCCCATATCATGCAATATGTCCTCTGCAGCAATTGTTTCAGCCCTTATCCTTGATTCAGCAAAAGCTACATCTTCTGGAATGTCTTTATCAAGATGGTGGCAGACCATCTGCACACGCCCAATACAGATTGAGAACAAATATCCATGAAGCATTTTGTGCCAACACTTTTGGGATCTTACAATACCAGCATATCAAGATGTTCATCAATAGTATTGCGAGTATATGGCCGGGTAGGATTTGTTGATGATGGTAGGACATTTTTCACACCACATACTTTGATAATATCAGGAGCATGACCACCACCTGCACCTTCACTGGCAATAAGGTATCAATGTTAATAACAAAGAGGGATGGAATAGAAAGTAAAAAATGCACATGATTATGATTCTCATAACAAACCAAAGACCTAAAAATCAACAATAATCCATCTAATCACACTGGAAAGTCATGAAAAAGGGACTGAGAATATGAACAAATATAAACAGCCAAAATGCCTAACTGTTAAATTGACAACCACTACCAAGAATGAAGCCAACATAGGACAGCTACCAGGGCCTTGGCTATTAAACCATTTTATTCCTTGTCTTCCTGAAAAATTCCTTCATGAAGCTTCATGATATAAAGTTTCATAAACAAATAACAGTGGATTATCATTTTTTCGGTGGTATGTAGTTTACAAAACAGTAACACTTGATATTCAAGTCAAACTGTTAGTCATAGTGAAAAATTGAGAATGACACAACTACACCTGTGATATGTATGAATAGTTCTTCCCTTAAATGCATCAATTGTGCACTCTACAAATCCTGATTCATTCAATGTGTCCGTGTGGATATTGACCTGCCACAATCAAGCAAAAAGTGAAATTTCAGCATTAAATGTGCTACTCCGAGTCCTTTTTCTTTTCAAGAAAGATACCTGTATATCATATTCTTCTGCAACAGTCAAACAACTGTCTATTGCAGCAGGAGTAGTTCCCCAGTCCTCATGTAGCTTTAACCCCATTGCCCCAGCTTCGATTATTTCACGTAGCTCAGCAGGCTTGGAACCATTACCCTAAAATAAACAAAATATGATTGAGAAAGCAGATGAAATGCGAGTAGGAAGGGTAACTTCATTCATCCAGGCAATTTGTAAGATGATTGATAAGGTTTATCCTGGAAAATTCATGTGTATATCAATTGCAAAGATGAAAAATAAAAAACAAATACAAAAACATTTAAGCATACTTTTCCAGTGAACCCAAAATTCAGAGGCAGGTCATCAGTAGATTGCAGCATCAATTTCATCTGGAATGGAGCAGGAGTACAGGTAGTTGCACGTGTCCCATCAGCAGGTCCTGTTCCACCTCCCACAAGTGTAGTAATGCCTGCATATATCATGCAATTTGTATAAGAAATCTGTTTAAGTCATTTCACAAGGATTTTACTTTTATATATGATCCATACAACTTGCACAGAGATTACTCAGAATGAAAAGTGACAAGCCAATGAGTTTGAGATGCCATAAACAAGTCCAAGTATGGATATCATCAAGCAGTAATGAAGGAAAAAAGTATATAAAATGAGTTATAAGAATGATTCCTTCTTGGAATAAGGACCTGCAACATGGGTATTTTTCCAAGTATCTTTTACCTTTTCAATGTACCTCCTCTAATTTCTGCTTTCAGTACATACAAGAGAGAAATAGAATATTAACCATAAAGAAAAGAGACAACTGGAATAGCAAGCAAGAAAATAATCTTGTATATAGCAAATGCAGATATAATCTCAGAAATAGGACCTTTGCAAGACCCCAAATGCCAGTTGCAGTGCACTTGTCAGCCTAACAATTTTACCATGGCACCAGAAATGACTAGGGAAATTCACAAAATATAGATTGGAGCACTGCATATAACAAGCATGTAATTTTCAAAAGACAGTAGAAGTTACAAATAAGAGGTAAGAAACTATTATATGTCGCTACTTTCGTTCATATAATGATTAATATGTGAGGATGGATCTTTTGCATGCTGATTCAAGCTTAAGTACTTCGAGCTCTGCATCTCACCACTTGATATTGCTTCATATGCCAGTTGGGGGCATATGAAGTGCACGTGACAATCTATGGCCCCTGCAGTTATAATCATTCCTTCGCCCGCAATAACCTCAGTGTTAACCTAATTGTGAATATAACTTCAATGTTAACCTAATAAATAAAAGAAGATGAAGAAGATGACACAGGTGTGAATATGAGCCATCGACATGCCATTACAATTTTGAAAGCACTGTGAACTGAAACTTACCCCAATGATCATATCACCATGAACATCATTCATGGTATCTGGATTTCCCGCTTTTCCAATGGCAGCAATAATTCGACCTCTAATACCGATATCTGCCTTGTAGATTCCGCTATAGTCAATGACCACAGCATTTGTTATAACAGTGTCAAGATAGTCAACTGTTTGATTCCCACATGACTGACCCATTCCATCCCTTATCACTTTCCCACCTCCAAAAATACATTCATCGCCATAACTAGCAAAATCTCTTTCAATTTCTGCATAGAGATTGGTATCCCCAAGCCTAATTTTGTCACCAGTAGTAGGGCCATACATGTTAACATATGCCTCATGAGAAACAATAGTGCTGAAAGTAGGACCTTCTCCAGTTATGCCTTCACTGCAAAAGATTATTTCTAAAGTAAGACAACTTCATATATTCCAACCAATTTGGTGGAGTAGCCTAATCACAACCTAGCATTTGTTTCTTCCTGATTCCCAAAACCTCTCTCGCTTATAGCTTTTGCTACTGCTTCATAGTTAGCATCATCAACTGGACCATCAACAATGCCATTTCCGCCTCTGATCACCTTTTTACCTCCAATGCTTACTAGGATAACACTTTTACTTTCCCCTGGCTGGCAAAAGTAAAATAAGTCTTAGGACACAACATAAAACGCATAGAGTGGATTGATTGAAGAGGAGGTAATATTCCATAGATTATGATACACCAAGTAGGAAACAAAATTCTATGATAAAATTCAAAGGAGAACAAAATTACACTCTATCTTTTTTCTTAATATTCTTTTTTGTGCTAATATATATCACAGGCCCACTGGAATAGTTATCTACAAAGACAATTATCAAAACTTACAATAAGTCTTGAGTTTAAATTCTGGAATTTCAAATTGATGCTTTATGGGCTCTCCTATTCTTTGAATTGATTATCTCCTTTTAAGTTCACATCTTCATGACAGCAACAGCAATAACAACAACTAAATCTTAATCTCAAAACTAGTTGGGTCAACAAGAAGGTGCCCTATTCATGACACAATATTTTATTCCATCTCAGGCAACCGAAATCACATGCTACTTTTATGCATATGTCAACATCTAACACAAAGAAAATAAGTGTTTCTTAAGGGACAACATGCCATTCAAGATACACTAACCTGCAACATGATGGACAAATTGCACTTGATTGAAAAAATATATACCTATAAACTAAAACATAAACCATGCCATAATTAAGAAAAGTTACCAAGTCCAACCTCAAATCGTGTAGCTGTTCCTGCTGGTATGTTCAGGCGCATGCCATATGCTTTCATTCGATCAAAATACAAAGAAGGGTTTGTCTCAATGAAATGATAGTGGCTTCCTACCTAAAAAGTGATGAACAATTAAAAAAGCTAAATCTGAAAAGGTGGTTAAGGGCACCCCAGCCTACTGTAGCACGCTTGCACAATAAGCAGGGTGTCCTGGGAAGGGAAGTCTAAAATAACAAGTTACAGGAGAACCTGAATGGGTCTGTCTCCATGGTTAACAACTTTGAGAATCACTGCTTTCCTTCCAGGATTCAGTGTAATATTTCCATCTCCAAAGATAATCACACCTGGAATTTCGTCATCATCTATTCCAGGAAACTTGTCGAGTGAAGGAACTGCAAAATTATCATTTTCCATAGTAGTGCCCATCAGATATTCTGTTGTAAGGTTTGATTTTACTTATTAGTCTATTAGTACTTGTGGAAAGCTCGGGTAAAAATTGTCAACTACAAAACAGCAAAGGTGGTTTTTATGCAATAAACTCATTGAGCTTAGACTTGCAAATCTGTAGAAGAAACAAGATAGTCAGGGTGGAACAAGTACATGGAAGTGAATAATTCATCACGTTCTAACATGTAAAAAGATCACCGATATCAATAATTATTTAATTTACGTATGTATCCAAATCCTTAGGCATTAGAATCTACCATTTCCATTGCCTAACAAAGTAAGTCAAAACAATGCAGCCCATGTTAAGCCACTTACCTGGAAGAAAGGAACCATGTAAAGCTAGTTCCAAATTCCCATTTTCACTAGCAATAGGATCATGAACGGTGATTAATTTGGTCCCATCAGGAAATGTTCCCTCAACCTGTTTAACAATCAAGCAATGGATTCAATTTTGTAAATGAGAATCATTAATAATGAGTTCATAAGCTTGAAAGAAGCCCAGTTATGTGTTCAATAATGTAAATATTTTTTTCCTAATATCCCTAATATTGTTCCCCATGTTTCTTTAGAAGAAAATCGCAGGAGATATTCAAACTAGTAAACAATGAGGAATTTTCTAAAGAAGCTATCCATTTGTTGGTATTTGAATGATTTTTGCAAAAAAAAAAAAAAAAAAAAAGGAGAAACAGCAAAGAATTTCCCTTGTCAACTCTCCATCTGTTTAGCTCTTTCAATTCCAGAATTCATCGAGTCAAATTGCTTAGCTGTCTTCATAACAGTTTTAGCTAAACATATACCACAACTAATGATGAGTTGATAAGAAATCTTCAATATAGGCTAAATAGCTATGGCTAGCCTAAGTGCTTGACCAAACTAAGTTATACCTGTACAGTATGCAAAAGATGTGGAATCGCTGGAAGAACTTGTCGCCTGCGATTGAAGACGCGAACAGCATTATTATAAACCACGAGCAAGCAATTAAAATTCAGCCAAAACAAAACTGAAAATAAAATTTAAATATACTAAAAATACCTTCCTAGTAATTGTTTTCCAAGGTTCATCAATTCAGCCACAGTCTTGTTACCATCGCGGACAAACTCCAAAATCTACAAAGAAAGCTCAAATTAAAGAGAATCTTCAAAAGAAAAATATAAAAAAAAGTAAGAACAGAAAATTAACCTGAGTAGCAATAAGAGCTACAGCTTCAGTATAATTGAGTGCGAGGCCACGAGCGAGACGCTTCTGAGCAAGAAAACCAGCGTTGTGGAGTCCTAACTTGTCCACTTCTCTCGGTGTCAGCTTCATGTTTCAAATCTCTGCGATTCGATATCCAGAAGAGGAATCGAAAAGCATCAAATGCAGAATTCAAAAGCGGTGGAAAAGAATCGGAGATGGAGATTTCAAAGTTGAAGTGAGTGAACATTTAGGACGTATATAGCAGAGCAGGAGAAACTGAACAAGTAGCACTAGAAAAAGAAGCAAAACAGTGATAACGATGATTAATTAATTCATATTGGGCTTTTAAAGGGATGCAACCCGCCCAAAGCGTTCAAGCCCAAACCCGAGGCCGAAACCCTTTCCAGCAAGTGTGTTTTGGTAACTAAATAGAATACCAATCCCACATCGCAAAAACAACGAATGAGAAGTCGACAAACGCTCTATAAAATATTAAGTTGGTGACGTATCCGAAGTACGCAGCCGCGCGGTGAGCACAGAGCGAACTATTCTTTCGCCTTTTACTAAAGAATACCGTGTGCTCGCCGCAAATAGCGGCATACGCCAATTTTTGGAGGGCCTTTTCCTTTGGGGATGGGCCTACACCAATTATAGTTAAACTATTTTTATTTTTACAAACACCAGAGTTGAATTGCGTAGCTCTCAGTACAGCCCTTTTGTTAGGTGTCCTTAAGTCTGAATTTTATATGGCGTTCTCTCTATCCTCTCACTGGAGGGGAAGAAATCTACTATTTATTTATCCAGTTATGAGTATAATTTTGACCACCGAGGATGCTAGACTTATAGTCAATTTTTAACTGATTAACAAAATTAAATCAAACAAAAATTTAAGAAATCTAGCCAGCCATAGGGCCGCAGTATTTAACCAGAACAACAAATTTTTAGTATTACAGCAAATTCTCGTGTTTGATACAAAATTTTTATTGGGTAACTAACACAAAATACTCCAAAGACTCAATAAACAGTATTGAAATCAGCATCTTCAATGAAAATTGGGGGGAACCACTGATTAGCCGATCTGACAATGTATCAGACGAAATATGAGTTACTCTAGAGAAGATAGGTTACTCTTATGAGGAAAGAACCTTCTGAACCTCGGCAGTTACATCTTTCGGGGGTTTGTCCGCGTGAAGTTGTGCAAGAACACCTTTGTTGGCATAATAATCAATAACCTGCGTAACAAAGAAAATATTTTAAAATATTTTAAATGAAAATTCATAGAATGGCCTTTCTAAAGAATTTATGCTAATAAATCTTTATGGTGCATAAAATATCCAAAGACTTGACAAGCTCAAGCATTTACCCTAAATGCAATTATTGCATCCTCCTGGTACAGTACAGGTAGAAGTATATAGACCTTGGGGAAGCTATTTCAAATCTATGACACTCAAAGAAGTAAGAAGAGAATTGGAAACAGGAATTGGATTTCAATGCCACCAAAGTCTAAATTACAAAGTAGAGAAGCCTGTATTGATATATACTACTACCAGCATAATATTGAAGGTTAAAGTTTTCAACATTTATCCGGTGTAAAGCCTTTCAATATATGCACAAAGGCAACCAAAAAAACCTCTAAGCTTCAATTTGAGTGACACATATATACACATAAAATATAAATAAATAGATGCTGATCACAACGAGTAACTACTCAAAAGACAAAAGAAATAATTTTCAGACCTTTTTCCAAGCATGAAGCCTTAAAAATTGATTTGAGATAAGAATAAAGAAAGAGAACTTTCATTGCCTAAAATTGTAAATAAAGATAGAAAAACATGGGCACATAAGAAAGGGGGAGAGCCTACGGGTTCAGTTTGCTTGTGAAATGCATCCAGCCTTGACTTCAGAACTTCCGGGGTGTCATCTCTTCGCTGAATCAGAGGCTCCCCAGTAACCTGTTTTGCCACAGAAAAAACAAAGGGAGAAAATATGTTAGGATTGATAAGAATTATGCTGCCGCGAGTCTTCTGTTTTAGCTGAATGCGTGCATCATAAACTCCATGTAGCAAGGTGATTGAAAATCTCCCAAAAGCACAAAGTTTAACTACACACTGAACATAAAAATTTATGATGTGAAGTATAGAAAGTGCATAGATTTTATGTTAAACAGTTAAATCCAGATACCTTATTCTTCAACAGTGGACTCCATTTGTGGAATTCTATAATTAAACTCGGATTCAACTAATTCCACTTTAGCATGATTCAAGTCCAAAGATTTCAGAATGACATTGCAGCAAACATATACCAAAATGATTGGATGTTCATCTTGCTGGAATCCCAAATGCATCACAATAGTGATAACATATTACTAGATAATCCATTTACTAAGGCACAACAATAACGTGCAACTTATTTTGTCATCAATTTTCAAAAACATAACTGGGAGAAAACAGGTTACTGGATGCCAACTTACATCATCAACACCAGGAACTTTAGGCGGTGCAAATTTAGTGTGGTAAGTCCGTCCACTGGAAGGATGGATCCACCGACCAGTAATCCTTTCTTCCAATATAGCATCATCAATTGCAAAGTCAAGGACCTTATCAATTTTAGTTCCCTGCTTCTGAAGCATCTCATCAAGCTGTATCAAAATGAGAACATCATTTAACAAGTTGGAAAATTGCCAATGCCAAACCCAAGAAAAATTTCAGAAAAGCAACAAATGCACTTGAACATTAACTAGATAACAGGAAAAAAGAAAGTAACCTTCTGCGCTTGAACAACTGTCCTTGGAAATCCGTCCAAAATGAAACCCTTTTCACATGAGGGCTTCTTCATTGCTTCATCAATTATCCCAACAACCAAATCATCAGATACAAGTTCTCCCTGCATAGAACAAATCCAACATATTAGATATTTGGCAAAAAGATAAGGAAAACATGATAACAAATCATAGGCTTAACACAAAAGAGCTAACAAATTTTACTTTATCCATGGCTTCTTTGGCCTTAATTCCAAGGGGAGTCTTAGCAGCAACTGCAGCTCTGAGCATATCACCAGTGGCCAAGTGGCACAAACAATAGTCGTCTTTGATAATGGGTGACTGCGTACCCTTCCCTGAGCCAGGTGGACCTACAGTTCATCCAAATTCTCATAAATCCCTATATCCCATAGTCCCATTGCACAGTGTAGACAAATGACTCGATCAATTCTGGTCAACGAAATATAAAACTACCCAATTATAAATGAAACAGAAAGAGCATTCCTTTAACCAAATGAACTAGAGATAGATAACAGAATTCCATAAAGAAAGAAACTAAAACCTAATTTTTCCCCTTAAAAAATATAAAATAAAAAAAAGAACTGAAAACACTCAAGTTAGCAAAAGCAGAGTAGAGAGAAAGTATATACCAATGAGAACAAGACGCTTGTCAGGCTTGGAAGAGCACTTGAAGCGACGGAGAAGTTCCATCGTAATATCAACCGAAGGTACGTCCTCTAGTGCTACACCTGAACTCGCCATTCTCTCTCTCTCTCTCTCTCTCTCTCTCTCGGTGTATGCAAAAAACTCCTGAACTCCCAGTTAATGAAAACATTGAACGAGAGAGAGGCTTGGTGGGGGATTTATGTGAGGTAGGTAGGTGCAGTCTCTTAATCTTTGGCTAAGAGTGGTTTGTTGGACTTTGAGTGGGTTAGTTCGTTGGGTGGGTGGACACTGTGTCCGGCCCGGCTCCAGTTAGTCAGCTTACTGGCGCCCGTCAAAGTTGGTGGGAGAAACCAATTTAAGACACGTTTTGGATCTTAAGATTCTGAGTCAGGTTAGGTTGTTTGTCAACTCCATTAAGAGATGCAAAATTTCCCTACTGTATTATTTTTATTAATCAAATCATTAGATAAACAGTTTTAGTGATCCAAGGACCTGCATACTGCATTTTTTCTTTTTTGAGGGAACTGCATACTGCAGTTTTGTTTTATGCTTTTAGTATGTTACTTGGGATGCAGGAACCAGAAAATATAGTTCAAATATTCTAAATATTGGTATGAACATTTTTATACTTTAAAGGTAAAATTTAATTTTTAATTAGGGAAACTTTCTTTTGGAATTTGGGGGCCAGCTGAGTCTACTCCTGCTTACAATGAGACACTCTTTGTACTAACACCTTGAATTGTAAAACTGAGTGCTTCTTTAAATATTAATGATCTACTGAAAATCAAATTCGATTCTCCAGAATATCAAAGATTTTGGCAAAATTTTATTAAGCTAGGTTAATATTTATATGGAATTAAGTATTCAGTTTTGAAGCTCCAACATCCTCAATAGTACTACTGGTAGACATATATCTTGAGCCATCATCCAATTTCCCTTTCCCTTCACTTTTTTCCCTGTTTCCAAGAAAACATCTAGCTTAAAACACTTCTGGAAGAACTTGGAATTTCTAGACTTTCTCGAGTGACGATTCATTACTTCAAATCATTCAGGATTGGGGAGGGATGATGGTACTTTGGAGTGTGTGCCTCTGCTTACTTGGAATCTGCAACAAATTTTAACAAACTCTATCCTAAGAACAGAAAAAACAATGTAGGAACGAAAGATTTTTCTTGTCTGAAATCAGTTTAACAAATAAGCAGTTTCATTTTCTCCGTTCGAATTTCCTCAAATCTCAAAAAGTTTACCATTTGGATCTTTCCTTCAGACGCTGCATCGTGAACAAGCATTACTGCCTAGCCAATGTATTGAAACGAAGTTACACAGCCATAATGAAGCCCAAAAGCAATCCAATATCGTACTTCATCCATCAAGCTCTGTTCACAAATGAAAAGCCATAGATTGGAATGAGATGCCATGGAAAAAATATAACATTTTTGTTTTTTTTGTTGAGATGACAAAATATGAATTACAAAATAAATTATAGAAAGAGTGCGAGAGTGAGTCACCAACCCCAAGTCTCCCACGCATAATTTGGAATGCCTCAATCAAGTAATAATCCCCAACAAACAGGGTAAACAATCTGGCATTTGACGTGCCAATACTATCATTTATATAAAAATAGATGATGACCATGGTCATTTCTTTCCTTTGCGTGCAAGGAAACGATCCCTAGCAGCCTGAATTTTACTTTCACGGTCATCAGGAGCCCCAGAAGTAGCAACAGGCTCTCTCTGTGGCAAGCCTGAGATCTCTCCCTCAGTTCCATGTTTGCCATTTTGACCAAGACCTCCACTGCATAAAAAAAGAGAGGGGAGGGGGGCATAAATGAACCTCATTGTTCTATATTACCTTGAAAGTAATTCAGAGGAAATAAATTTACCTCAGTTTGTTGATATTCAGGTTCTTAATCTTTTCCAAGATTGGATCAGCCCATGAAGCCTCTACAGCACACACCATGCGCATGTATGGACGCGAGGTAGAAATCAGCTCATGGTATACAACATATTCAGGGAACATTCCATATTCATCGGTTGTTAGAACAGAAGATGGATGCACCTAAAAACATGAATGATTACATTCAGGCTTGTTCAAAAGGCAAAAGACTAATTGATTTGAAATATCATAAATTATAATTGATAATGTGAATTCTAATTATTTCACTTGTGTATTCATTATTTATGGATTTGATTATGTTTCTGTAGTTACATACAATAAATCACCCAGAGAACACAACTCGGAAACCTGGAGAGTCAAATTTAGGACCTCGAATTTTTGAACTAAAGCCTCAACTAAACTGTTCCTTTAGCCAGCACCTAAATCAAAACTTGCTAAATCTCTCTCCAAAAACTTTTTGGAGCATGTTCTCTTTCCAAAAGATACATGCATTGGCTTTTGCAGTGGGGTTTAATATCTAAAAATTTAAATCAAAAGATTTCCAAATTTATATTGGTACCCAACAGCTCAGGTTCAGGATATAATATTCCAACTGTTAATACCTGAACCAGTTGATAATTGAAACCAATAGTTCTATAGCCATTGTGTTGAATACTCCTTTGACCAAGTTTATTTGCATAGCCCACACACAAGGCTTTCCTCAAATTCCGATACTCCGGTTGACCTTTTATATATCTTTTGTCCGCCCGTACATCCAATGATCCTGAAAGAAAAGCTTGTTTCAATAGGAAGTGATGCAAAAGAATGATGTTCATGCACCTGTAGGTGGAAGAAAATGGAAAAAATAGACAAGGATAGAATACTAAAACTGATACAATCAATGAAGCCTTTGCAATATCCTCTAATTCCACCCCAAGTCCATGTGTGTTATAATTTGCCACAAGGGGCTAGAGCTTGATCTCCCAGAAAGGAAATAAATACTGCACTTCAAAGGATTGTTTTATTATATGCATTGGCAAAATTTTTATTTTGAATGTAAAGTTATGAACAAAGATTAACTACTCTAAGATGTCATGGAGACATAAAGAGGAAGGAAAAAAGACACGGAGGATAGAATCAGAAGACTGGGATAAATGAGCATTAGCAAATGGTACAGTACAAAGGAAAAACAAATCAGAATTATGCCCACAAGAACACAAATCAATCACAAACTTGGAGGTGTCATGTCCACAAATGAAAACAACCGCCTGATTTGTGAAGTGATATATCAACATATGAAGGAAGTCAAGGCCGCTGCAGTTTTGTAAAAAAAAAATAAATATGACAATGGTTTATGCTTCTTAAGTACAATTTCTCAAACATGTAATAACTATTATATAAATATACAGATTGAAAATACCAACCATTGGCTATTTTCTGCATTATCTGACACAACTGTTTCCGAACATCTTTGACAAATAACATTCCTCGCACCTGTAGATGGTAAGAAAAAAACAGCATCGTAGTCAAGACATGACATTAAGACAGCAGATGTGCCAATAGGAATGAAGATTGCAGCCGCATTTCTTGGCCTCTTTCAGCCACCAAAGGGCATTAGGCATGTGCAAGAAAGAAAATGGGAAATCCATAAGTGGAAGCATTGGCTGCAGCATATTCTCAGTCTTTTAGACAAAAAAGCAACTAATCTATGGACCACGTGTGATAAAAGTCAGGAAGGGATGATCATCTATAACAACTGTGAACATGCTAATTTAGAATTCACCTTGATAACTTAGTAAAAAATGATGGAATCTAGAAGTCTCCAAGTGTCTAAAGCTCTATTTACTTTGTGGAAATAATAACTTGTCTATGGAAATTATTTTCTACCATTTAAGGTGCATTGGATTTATTTTTTGTTTCAAAAGTTGGATCTGAAAAACTTCACGTTTTTCTATTTGCAGTCCAGTAGGAAAGAAAATTGCAAAAAAGGTAAAATTGTTGTTGTCATTTGTGATTGGCCACCTATACAAGTGGCCAACAATAGCCATAGATAACTACAATGGTAGGTAGATTAATGGTTTCTTTATAAGTTTCTTTCCTCATTATGAATTAATAAAAAAAAAAAAATGAATTCCAATACTAAAAACAAGTCATTTTTTAGTTTTTTTTCCTTTGACTACGATAACATTTTCTGTTGACCATGATAAGTTTCTTTGAGCAGATGACAAATCCTACCTGTAAACCGTTATCTTTGCACCAACCAATATCATAGTCATTTTGATCCCACTGCTCATAAATCTGTAGCAACTGGATGTGATCACCCAAACCAGAACCATCAGGAAGGTCAAACTCATTAGGAGTGTGTTTCCGCTTCTTTTCAGTATTCCTGCTACTGCACAAAGAGACAACAGCATGCTTATCCTAAAGGATAAACTAGATTGGCTAAAAAAAGAAGTTTTCAGGATTCATACTATCATTACAAGATTTGGTTAGTTAATTTTGAACTAGGCCTTCAGTTTTTAATTCCTTAAGGAATTCCTCTGTGGATAAAATCATACTATCATTACAAGATTTGGTTAGTTAATTTTGAACTAGGCCTTCAGTTTTTAATTCCTTAAGGAAGTCCTATGTGAATAAAATTGAAGATTTCAGTTGACCGGAATCCCTGACTTTTCAAGTCACCAAAAAGGAAGCTTAAATTTCACAAATACAAGTCAATATTAATATTTATTGCTTAAAAAAATATCAGATGTAGATAGATCATATTAGAAGCTCACATCCTTAACATTGCAAGGAAAAAATGAAAGGAAAATAATAACAGACAAGAAACATTCAATCATATTATCAAGTTTCAGCGAACAGCCAAAACAGAAATCAACAGCCATAAGGTGAAAGATATGAAGAAACTAAGAAAGCATGAACATTCATTCACCCGTAGGCAAACAGAAGAGGATATTATTATATAAGATTGGGCTACAGTTTTTGCAAAAATTAAATGCTCCATCTCCTCAAATTAGACAATTTCAGGAAAACACTACACACTTTCATGAAAATAACAAGAAACATAGCATCAGGGAAGGAATATCTCATCTCAATTCTCATTTGAACTAACCTTCGACCAGGAAGTAATGTGGTTTCTGCTGATAACATAGCAGCCACAGTCAATGCCTGAGACAAGCAACCATTCTCGTTTGCTTCCATTAAGGTTCTTGAGAGTGAGGGCTCTAATGGAAGTTCTGCATAAACCAAAGAAACTAATATTTAAATTCATGAGGTGAATTTGTGTAAAATATACAGAAATTAATTGATATTAAAATCCATTAGAAGTTGAAGTAGTTCGACAGCTATATGTTTAATAGTAATGTACAAAACATATCTTAAATACAAAATAGCAAATACAAAACATTAATTGATGTTAAAATCCATTAGGAGTTGAAGAAGTTCATAGCTATATGTTTGATATAATGTCGTAGGTGCCCATGGTAACTCATATTGTGGTTTTAAATAATTATTATAGGCACAGTTGTGTGCTTTAGAAATGGTGAATGGTGTTTCATGTTTCTTTAGGGACAGCACTTTTCATGCCCAATGCAACTCATACCGATGCAGTGCATGCAACTAACATTTTGTAACTGACAAAGATTACACCAGAAAAAATATGCAATGAAGAATTCCTTCCAAATAATATATGATCACTCTAAGCATTCAGAGTAAGCACCAAATCAAAAGGAATGAAAGTTGATTACCAGCCATTGTCCGTCCAACACTAGTGATTGATCCATTTTCATCAATGGCATCAATTAGATATAGTTGCTTTAAAGCATCTTCCAGTGAATCATCTGCAACAAAGCATTCAGATTTAACCAATACATCCATTTTCATTGGAGATAATAATAAAATATAGGTTTGAGAGAGTAGATGTGCTAGAAAAAATTATCCATCCATGTTCTAGGAAGGTGGTTGAGAATGTGAAATTCTGGAAGTGAAAATATGAAACCAAGTGTATTTTATTCTGCACATGAACATTGAAAAATCAAAGAACAGAAGACATACTCGAAGGAGGATCAAGGAAATCAAACTTGAGAATATCAATATCTGGAAGATCCAATGATTTCAAGTAAAGAACGCTGCCAGCAAGTGAAGAACGCTGTATCTCAGGGACTGTTACATCAATGAAATCATCTTCATAAGCCATGGAAGGGTATAGCCGGTAGCACTTCCCAGGACGGGTTCTTCCTGCTCGTCCTGCTCGCTGATTGGCTTGCACTCTGCGGTCAGCAAGTGCATTAACACAATGGATTTCTTTATTATAAAAGAAGATGGTTTGCATGAAAAGCTGTTATACAAGATAATCTAGTTTGCAAAATGAAAGACAGCTATGATCACTCTAGCTATTTCTGTTCACTTTTTTTTTTTTCTTCTGGGTAAATAATTATCTCCAGAAAGAATATATCGTGATAAGAATGGCAGCAAAGAAGCAATTATCCCCTCTAGAAACCAAACCTCCACCAATAATAAATATGCAAGTATGGCAATAAATAATTACTAATGCTGTGTCACAGCTCAGAAATTATGCATTATAGCTACCTTCAACTATATGCAATGCAGCTAAACTTAATTATCTTAAATTACTAAAAACACAATGTTAAAGCATAAGTACCAGCAGTTGAAGATCCAGGATCACGAAGAACACTAAAAAACCAAATTCTTTATGGTACAGAGTAGTTGCACTTGAAGAATGTTGAATTAGCAAATTTCTATTTGAAAACCTAAGCAATATAGTGGATAAACTAGAGAAAATCATAACAACACAAACTTCTATATAATTTTTAGACCTCACCCCAAATTCATCTAGATAAAGTTAACAAGAAACAGAGACAAACAAGAGAAGAGAATTAGGATTGCAAATCCCTCTTCACTAAATTTGAGAGTGATATCAGCAACAAATAGCAGGCATGTACGATAGAGTGGTCGCTTGCAGAACAAAGCCCTTGTTATTCTCTTGTCAAGCTCAGTCACCTCTATTCACAAACTTAACAAAACTAGCTAGGAACAAAAGAAAGCCCTCCCAAAAAAAATTGATTTTGTATGGGGAGACAAAATGATACACGAACAATTGAAAACAAGCACCAAAAGTGATCATAAACTTCAATTCGGCAGCTGTTACAGAAATATTAACTACTTACTTGCTAATTTGCACAACATCAAGTGAATACATGCCTGTTGATGGGTTGTATTGCCGTTGCTTTACATAACCAGAATCAATGACATACCTGTCATTCACACATATTTGCGCTCAACTCAAAAATTCAAATGGAGAAAGAAAGAAAATGAATAAGTAGAACAGCAATCATGTTAGCCTGGTGATTGCATGCACAAAATAGGAACACTAAGCTCACATACAAAATACAGCAAAAAGAGGGTCAAAGCATAAGCATCAAGTCTCCTTACACAACACCATCAACAGTCAAAGAAGTTTCAGCAATGTTCGTTGCAACAATAAATCTCCGACAATTTGGAGGTGCAGGAGCAAACACACGCACCTAAAGTGTCATAGGAAACATTGAAGTCATCAACAAGAGAAGTTAGTAAAAGTTGAAAATTTGTGTCATGAAATTATAATCTCATGTTCAATGCTTAGCAATCAAGTGAGAATGAGAAAACAACAAGAGCCACGTGCAGGAAAAAATTGTAACTCAAAAACCATGCACTTCGCACTTTATGTCTACTACAGCAAGAATGACAAGAATCGTCAAGTAAAATTCAGGAAACTGCCCATGGAATAACAACTTTCTGCCCTCAGTCATTAATCAACCTGATCAATATTCAGGAAAAGGCAACTATAACAGATAGATTTAAGTTGTTAAATCTAGACCAACTGAAGATATAGTTTAACATAAATTTATTGTGATCTATTTTCTACAATCTATCTAATTATTACAGAATCTGGATTTTCATTATGCTAAAATGGGCAACCTTATTGGTCATAAAATCTGAGATACTGTTTCTCCAAATCCAAAGCACATTGTCAGCAATTTTTCCTCTTTCTACATCCATAACAAACTAATACTAAAATAATATACCAACTCAGCAAATCAATATCAAGGAAGATTTATTCAGCTCAGCAAATGGTTCCTTCCAGCATACTTGATTAAGTGTACATGATGCAACCAAGTATACAAATAAATCAAAATGACTTCTGATTTCATTTGAATGCCAGTAAATAAACTGAAAGGTGTCCAATTTGGAAGAACCCTTAGCATCAGTAAAATAAAGTAAAACCAGCAATATCATTGGATTTCATTATGAGAAAAATGCAAATGAAAACACACCTGCATTTCAGGTGGCAAGGAACCATGGAGTGGAAGGACAATGGCATCCATGCAGGACCCTTCCTCTAGGTTTCGAACTCTCTCTTCCAGCTTTGAAACCAATTTCTCTATATCATCCTGCATATGGATGAGTTTGAATTTTACAATCAATTGCAGCATTAAAAACAAATGTAAAAATCAACGGCCAAGCAGAAGTCAAGGCAGAGCATACTTGACCTCACCTGGCCCGTCATGAATATTAAGATGTCACCTTCAGGTTCATGAATATGAATATCTGCAAACAACCAATAATAGAAGCAACTCTTGTAAACAAATTGTTTGTCATTGAGCAACAAAAAGAAAAGATGAAGCCAAACACATAAGAGTGATACCCTATCATACCAATAGCTGTTTTCAATGAGGACTCAATGTAGCTTTTAGGACGCTCCTTGTTGTACAATATTTCCACAGGGTATAACTTTCCAGGGACATTTAGTACAGGACAACCTGAAAAGAATTCTGAAACTTTTTCACCATCGAGAGTTGCTGATGTTATAAGAACTTTTAAATTGGAGGCTCTCATTTTGACCAAGCGTTTTACTAATCCCAGCAAAATATCCCTGAAAAATGAGTTATCAATAAATGTGGACATACAAAACTGAATATATGCAAAAAAACACATCATACGTTGCTGAACTCTAAAATCTAAAAATATAATGCTAAAAAATGGAAGACTATATCTGTTGGACTTTGATTGGGTAAACCAAATGGAATAAAGATCTTACGTGTTTAGACTCCTCTCATGGGCTTCATCCAATATGATTACTGAATACCGATTAAGCTCTGGGTTGGACAGACTTTCACGGAGGAGGACTCCATCGGTAAGGTATCTGAGCAATTTAAAATGCTATAATAAGGAGCCTATAGACTTGGCACATTATATTCATAAATAAAAGTAGTAACAACTAATAGCATTGAACTGCATTACTTAATTCGTGTTAAATCAGAAGTTCTATCTTCAAATCTGATGGCATAGCCTACTTCCTCTCCAAGCCTAACACCAATCTCCTGTGCAACTCGTCTGCAAACATTAAATAAAGAGCAAGGAATCAAAATGTGATTAATTCTTCAGCAGCATAAACAAAAGCACTTCCAAAGAAAGTTATTCAAATTATTAAACGACTGATTGACTGGCAAATGGAAAAATTCAAGTAAAGAATATTTTAATTCTATTTTTCTTTTTCTTCTAAGATTTTTCTTTCTAGGAACTTAAATTAAAGAGGAAAACGTAAATAACCAGCCAAAACTATATATGAAGAGTAATTGATTAGAAACTCTAATATTGATAGGTTCACTTTTTTTTTTGTCTTCAACTCCTAAAAAGATTAATAATGCTCTTACAAGTTCCTTAAGCTCCTTTTCTTATATGAAAATCTGGGACCCGTAACTCTGCAATTTTCTCAGCAACTAAAAGACTAAAGACCTAGACTCCCGCAATCAACCTAGTAAGAACCATTTAAAAGCACAATACCAACAATTAACTGAAGCAAACAACTATTTCTTTTGAAGTTATACCTTGCAACAGAGACGGCGGCAACTCGGCGGGGCTGAGTGACGCCAATGATTCCAGACTTGGTGTAACCTCTACGGTGTAGCATCTGAGAGAGCTGGGTGCTCTTCCCTGATCCAGTCTCTCCGATTATCACCACAACCGGATTCTCTTCCACTGTTTGTAAAATCTTCTCTTCAAATTGGACAATTGGAAGATTTGCCATTGGTGAAAGGAAGGAACCAAACTATAACAGAGAAATTATTGCTGTAGAAGTTACAAAATTGAGTTTCAGCAACCTGAAGTCCGTTTTATCCTCGAGCGCTTGCGAAGACCATTGTCATGCCAATACGATATCGTTTCTTACGTAATGAATTTTAAATTATTTTATATTTCAATTAAATGCTTCTAAATTTGACTGTAAGTCACGCTAATCAAGCAATTTTACCCGCGTAAAAGGTTCATAAATGCATAACCGACAAAATTTTTGGAAAAAACGGCTCATTCGTTGAAATTTACTCAATGAAACAAAAGCAATTTATATTATAAAAACACAAAAAAGCAAGTTCGCATCAATATCTGAAGAGCAAAAATCTTCACAATGGATTAGAAGTACAAAAAAAAAAAAGAAGAAAAATACAGTGAGAAGAAGCATTTTCCACAGCGAGCAAACTTGTCATTTATCGTTCACAAATCACCTGTTTCTTGCCAAAGATTGCTTCTCTAGTCACTAGCCTGATTCCTCTTACCCACAGCTCTGCCATTTCTACTCCACCTTCACACGCAAAATGATATTCCTTGTTCTTTGTAGTGATCACATGGAAGACTCCAGGGTCTTCAACATCAAATTTTCTCCTGCGATTCCACCGGAATTTTGAGCTTGGACCGACCTCAGCAACCGTACAAATTACGTTTCTCTTGCTTGATTTTCCCCATCTTAAAACTCCAACAGTACCTTCCATCCTTAATTCTTTATAATGCGGAGATCCTTTTCCACATTTTGTATGCTTCTTGACTCGAGTCCCGTCCAGAACAAGTTGTCTAGCAAGTTCATCTAATATTATATTTTCTGTTTCATTTCCATAGCCATTATTGCTGGCGAGTGAGAGTGCAGTTTCTTTTCTTGCATTTTCAATATCACAGATTGCTCCACATGAAATTAAAAGCTCGCACACTCTATTGTGACCTCTATTTGCGGCTAACATTAGAGGAGTGTATCCATCAGTGTCAAAAGCATTGACATCGTGACCTCTTCTAGTTAACATATGAACCAAATCAATGTCACCCCAGTGCGCTGCGCGATGTAGAGCTTGAACTCCTGCAGAATAGTTGTATCCCTCTTCAATTGCATACTCAAGCATTACCCTTTCGATGACTTCACCATGGTGGCTTGACTCTGATACGCTGATTGCGGTTTCCCCATATTTATTCTGCAGCTTTACATTAGCCCCTGCATAGACCAGTAATCTGAAAGCTTCCACGTGACCGCTGGCAGCAGCTACCATAGCTGCAGAGAATCCATCATCATCTTGTTCATCAAGATCGATGTCCGTACGCTCAATGAGCTTTCTTAAGGCCTTAATATCATTTGCTTGAACAACAAATATCAAGGGAGAAAAATTTGAGAGGTTGCTTGATATTACTTTCTTCCCAGCTTGCATCACATCAATCACTGCTTGCTGAAAGCCAAGGGCCCATTTAGCTGACCTTGCGATCGAGCTTGCAGACTGACCAGATGAATTGACCAGTCCAAAATCAGCACCAGCTGAGGCCAGGATTTTTAGACATTCTTGTTGCTTATATCTAGCACATATCATTAAGGCAGTTTCTCCAGAATCTGTCCTGGAGTTGAGATTGCAGCCAGCGAGCGTCAGCTCCTCAAGAACTTTGGCTGATCCAAGCCGTGCAGCTAAATGGACAGGGCGCCACTCCTTTTTAGAAGTTTTAACTGCAAGTTCTTTATTTGCACCACAGTTTAATAGCACTTCTACCGCTCTTGCATTGCCGCATAGAATGGCGTGATGGATAAGAGCCCTCCCCATGTGAAGAGTGTTAACGGGGAGATGTCGGAGGAGCATGCGCAATATAGTACCACTTGATTCAAAATACTCCACAGCACACCAGGTGATGCTATAAGCTTCGTCTAATCCGGCACCAACTCGGAATTCTTCGCCAGTATCCATGTCCCAAGACCAGGCACCCAATCTCACCTTGATGTCCATCTTGGCACCGACCTGTTACCAATGCCAATTGGTTAATATTATATTATAGCTATTGACTAGTAATTCTGCCAAAGAAAGCTTGAGAAAAAAACTGATCAAATATTCCTAGCAAGGTTATGTAAATTGCCAATGTAGAACCATCATAAATAACACATGTACCCAACGAGGACATATTCACACTCCAGGCAACAACACATCATACAACACTTCTTTGTCCCAAGTTCCCAACACCTCAGACATGTGTTTTTCGTGCTATATGCCATTCAGAAATAGTTTTCTATAAGATCCGTCTTTCCGCTGATTTTGCAAGTATTATCTATCCAAATGCTTACCTGCAACAGCAATCTAACGACCGATATCTGTCGGCTAACAATGGCAGCAGCAAGTGCGTTACAGTCAACATTGGTATGCAGTGATGGCTTGGAAGAACGAAGCAGAACCCTGTCAATTGCATTGGCATCTACTCCCAACTGCCACCAAGTAAGATCGTCAAATTCAATCAGCAATTATCAATTGATGAAGCATAGAGATCTCTGAATTGTGTCTAAATATGAGTACTCCTATGCAAGGCAAGGCAACCTTCACTGCAGTCACAAAATAATGCTTTTTGATGAAAAGAAAATTTTTCTAATTTAATCAGAGTGCATTCACCAAAATTGCTCTAATTCACTAAATGGTTATCCCTATAATTTGCAAGGCTCCTAAAGATAGAATATTTGTACCTTAATTAGCGTGTCAACTACATTGGTGTACCCTCTGCAGCAAGCAGAGACAAGAGCATGAACAGCAACCTGTGGGCGTATCACGTCAGACCCCATGAGGAGCTCAGCAGGCCTGGCCAACCCCTGGTGGCTTGCCTCTAATAAAGCCTCTTCACATGCCTCCTGAGATGCTCCAGCTTTCATAAGCACCTCTAATACATCCAAATGGCCCTCTCTTACTGCTGCTGTTGTGGGATAGCCTCGAAACAGTTTCTGATTCACACTGGCACCGACGCTCTGCCACACAAATTGTGGGATACCAACCTTTAAATTGTATCAAAAAACCACATCTTCATTTAATATTTTTCGTTCTTTATCTTGTTTCTAGCTTGCAGAGAACCACAGATTATGAAGATTCATAAGTTCAGTGTTTCCATTCTACGATCGCAACTTTGCCTATTAACCAGCTAATGACATCCTTCAAAACGTAAGAGTTTAACCAATTGTTTAGCTACTCTAATTGCTAAAACCCTGGTTTTAAGATAAGCTAACTGATGCAGGTATTCTTCTGTTGGTGAACAGGGTAATTCTGTCAGTTGTGGATTCAATCTTTCAGGTTATCTGTCAGATTCTTTGATCACGTATCATGCTGGCGTACAAAACTGAACCAAAGATATTAAGGGAAAATGTTCTCTGTCTCACTACAGGTTAGAGATTCTCTTCCTCAAAATACTGATCAGAAATGAACCAGATTAACTCAATCATCTTTGATTCTAAACGCTTTCGATTTTTCAAACGAAGCAATCCTTTTAAATTAATTAATAAAGTCAAATAACTAATCATTTGAAAAAAAAAATTGAATCTCCTTAATAGCCAAACATAAGCATCCAACAGGCAAGATTAAGAATTCGTTGATGCTAAAAGCTAAATGGCCACAACCATACACCATTATCAACAAACTGAGTAATGATTTTCATTTTTAAATAGTAATTTAAGAATAAGACTCTCTTTTCCTTTCTGTTTTGACTTCCAAGTAACTTAACCCCAGAGGCCAAATCAAATGAGACTCAGTTACGTTACCAGTAACATCCTGACGAGCGTTGAATTCCCGGCATGAGCAGCGAGGAAAAGAGCGGTCACCTCTGTCTTGAACTCCTCATACTCAACGCAAACCTCATGTGGCGATTCATCTCGCAGTATAACCTCCGTCTTCTTCGTCTTCAAGTTCACCGTCCCGATAAAGTTCACGTCCACGAAAGGATCAACGAGGCATTCACTCGCCAACTTCGGGTCATTACTATGACATGCATCAACGAGAAGCTGAGAAACTTCAGCCTGGTAATCGATAGGAAAGACCTGTTTTCCGGCACCGGAGTTGCCAAACATTTGGTTTAGTTATTGTTAGTTTCACGTACCGGGAAAGAGAAGAGTGAAAGAAAGAGAAGCAGGCCAGCAAGTGAGGAGGAAACAAGGAGGGAACACAAATGTTTTTATTAGGAGCGGTGTAACTTAACCACAGTAAATAATGTCGTTTGACCAGGTCGTGATTAACGTTACCTATGATTTTAAAAAATGGGAGGAGCTTAAAAGGGGTCCATTCTAATAAAGTCTTAATATTTATAGTTGATGACCGGTTTAAATGCTTGGAGTTACCTTTGAATTTTAATTGGACTTTCTTGTACCCGGTTCAATCTTTTATCATGTTGAATACAGAAATTTAAATTGCTACACCCTCTTTTTTTTTTTTTTTTTGCCGGATTTAGCCTGCATCTTTCGCGAGATTACAAGTAATAATCGTATCAAGAATTTATTATTTTTATCATACGTGACAGCCAAAATATTTAGTACCAAATTAAATATAATTACTTTACAATCTTGCTGTGGACTCTCTCCGCAGAAGGTTTCAAATTTCAATAATCAATGTCCAAACACAGGCAGTCACAAATACTGGTCAATGTCCAATCTGGTTCGAATTTATATAGTATATTTTAAGCGGTACAGCGATCTGTTGTCATCCCTCGCGACTGAGGAATTTTTACCTTGTTGGCCTGACGTCTATAAATGTTTTCCTTGCTGTGCTGGCCTACCACTAATAATTTTCATGTATATATAATTGAGACACAAAATAACTCAGCTAAAAATTTGTAATTTAACGCAAGAAAAATGTAGGGACACCATCTATGTTTTATTGTAAATTTTGGGCAGAGGGAGAGGGGTCTGTCTCTCCATTGTATGCAACCCTTAAAAACAAGAATAAGAAACTCAGAGCTCAAAGTTGAAGAACTTGAAAAGGCAATGGGCCAACACGTACAGGGTGGATTTTCAGTCTCATTCTTGAGGGGTGAGCAAACTTTGAAAAAAACCAAAAATCAAACCAAGTTATTTTTAATTTGAATTTCAGATTGATGCCTACCACAATTTTAATTTTCGATATTTGGATTGATTATTCAAAATACTTATTTTCTGAATAAAATCAAACCATTTGGTTGAACCGATGCCTACTGAATCAATCAAATTGATTCAATTTTCAAATTTATTTTGATTTGACGGTTTCAAATAAACTCTATTTTCGATTTTTAGTTTTTGCAGTTCAATTCGGTTCAGAACCAAACCCCTGGTTTGCACAACCTATCATTCTTCAATGTCCTCTTCAATTTAGGCATTGGATCCCTCGTAGTTGCCAACTTCTCATAGAAACTATGTAGGTCCCTTCTTGTCTTTGGCAATTATATATAATACATAGAAGAAGCCTAAATCAAATGAAGCACGATGAATGTGCCCATTCACAGAGTAAGTTGTCAATATGCATATATATGCTTCTAATAAAGCCACAACGTTCCATGTATTTTGAGTGATAGACATATCATTTGTTGGCTAGGGGCCTAGGCGTTATTTTTCTTCTTCCTTGGAAAGAGTCCAAGCATGCATGATTGTCAATTATTTGTGCATGCAATGATACTAAACATTTACCTATTTGCAGTATATGGATCCACTCATATATTATTTTCATTTAATAAATATATATGATATAATTGAAGGTACCGATTCTTCTTTTCACACACAAAAAAAAAAAAAATAATACTTATTAAAAATGATTTTATTAGATTAATTTAGTGTGTAGATGGACTTATTCGTAAGAGTAAGCAACTTTTTCATATATCCTTAATTGATTGCGATAACTCTATAATTAATTATATTCATATTTCTCATGTTCTGTCAGGTTATATTTTGATAAATTGCAAGTGTAATGTTGATTAGGGTTTTTTATTAAATTAGTGATAAATAATTTTTTTTGATAGTTTTTATCTTAAGGAAAGAGGTTATGTCATCATTATAATATTTATATTGAGTTGAAATTTTTTAATAAAATTGTAATATTATTTTAAAAAGAATATATAATTACCTTTTAAAAAATTAATATATAATTATATAATTCGATATTTTTTATAAAGAAACTGAACCCAATTTTTTTTTAATAATCAGTAAAAATATCTAAAATAACTTTCATAATTTTTGGATCGAGGTAATTACAAACTGGGTCTAACGAATAAGATGAGACAGCTACTTTCTTTTTGGGCAGTTAATTTTCGGTTCATGAAGCCAAGCCCAAGAATCAAACGCACCGTAGCATTCATTACCATTCTCTATCTATCGCGGCAACACGGTAATATCTCTACGTGTTAACTATGATCAACACAAGAAAGCCCCTTATGTAATCAATGTTAGAAAATCACAACCGTTCATTTTGCATAATCCAGCTCCAGGGAGTAGGGAATTACAGTCCATTCCCCACATTCTTAATTCATTTTCTTCTCCGTTTGCCCATCTCGATTTCGCTGAATCGCCGAATCGGAAAAGCTAATCTGTGACATGGTATGCTATCACTCATTCCCTATCTGTTTCTGCTTCGCTGTCTTAGGGTTTTTGCATTTTCATTTCAATCCAAGTATTTTCTCTTTTTAGATCCACTTCAGTAATTTATTTATTCTTTTAGGCTCAAGCTGTCAATCTTTTTCGCAGGGTAAGCTTTTGTAGCTGAATTAAGATCAAAGCTGTAATTTGTTTGTTTATGTTCTGTGTTATGGCAATGCCTATTAATAATTTAGGGTACTTAGGAAGGAGGTATGAGTTTCGAGGTTTTTTTTCTTTTTCTTTTTTGTTTTAGAAGAGAGTTTCTATTTTTCAACTTAGGTGAATGATAACTATGCCTCTTAGTAATGTTTTTTAGGTTTTTAGTGGATTAAACTTTCTGAATTTGTATTCTAGAAAGAAATTATCTTACTGTTATAATTCAATCTCATGATCATTGTTAAACTAATATATCACTTTTGGCAACGCTTGGCATTTCTGATTTTGCTTATGATCCCTGGTCCTTGTTTTTATTTCACTGGGGGAAAAGAAAACTGTTTTTTTTTTTTTTTTTTTTTTTTTTGAAATTTATAGTTTGAGTTTTGGAGAAATAGATTAATATCTTGTATTCCAACTGTTTTAAAATTTATTTTTGGACCATTTTTATTGATATATAATCTTTTGATAGGCACCCATTAGGGGCATTCTTTCCTTGCAAAGAGCTGCTTTGATTCGGCGTCATAGTGATAGGTTGAACATAGGATTTAGATCATTGAGCACCCAAGCTGCAACAAATGCTGGCAGTCCACAGCCTCCCCCACCTCCGGAGAAAACCCATTTTGGTGGCTTGAAAGACGAGGATAGAATTTTTACCAACTTGTATGGGTTGCATGACCCTTTTCTCAAAGGTGCAATGAAACGGGGTGACTGGTATAGAACAAAGGACTTGGTACTCAAGGGCACTGATTGGATTGTTAATGAAGTCAAGAAGTCTGGCCTCCGTGGACGTGGTGGTGCTGGTTTCCCCTCTGGTCTTAAATGGTCATTTATGCCAAAAGTATCTGATGGCCGCCCTTCCTATCTTGTGGTCAATGCTGATGAAAGTGAACCTGGAACTTGTAAAGACAGGGAAATTATGCGCCATGATCCACACAAGCTGTTAGAGGGCTGCTTAATTGCTGGTGTGGGAATGAGAGCCAGTGCTGCTTATATCTACATTAGGGGTGAATATGTTAATGAACGTAAAAACCTGGAAAGAGCAAGAAAAGAAGCTTATGAAGCTGGGTTGTTAGGAAAGAATGCATGTGGATCTGGATATGATTTTGATGTTCACATCCACTATGGTGCTGGTGCTTATATCTGTGGCGAAGAGACTGCTCTTTTGGAAAGTCTAGAAGGAAAACAAGGAAAACCAAGGCTGAAGCCTCCATTCCCAGCTAATGCAGGGTTGTATGGCTGTCCCACTACTGTCACTAATGTGGAAACAGTGGCAGTTTCTCCTACCATTTTGAGGCGTGGGCCAGAATGGTTTGCTAGTTTTGGCAGGAAGAACAATTCTGGGACAAAGTTGTTTTGTGTGTCAGGTCATGTGAATAAGCCTTGTACAGTTGAAGAGGAGATGAGCATACCTCTGAAAGAGTTGATAGATAGGCACTGTGGAGGTGTTCGGGGTGGATGGGACAATCTACTTGCAGTAATACCAGGGGGTTCTTCTGTCCCATTACTTCCCAAGCACATTTGTGATGATGTACTAATGGATTATGATGCTCTCAAGGCTGTCCAGTCAGGACTGGGGACTGCAGCTGTGATTGTGATGGATAAATCTACTGATGTTGTGGATGCAATTGCAAGGCTGTCTTACTTCTACAAGCATGAGAGTTGTGGGCAGTGCACACCATGCAGGGAGGGTACTGGGTGGCTTTGGATGATCATGGAAAGGTTGAAAGTTGGGAATGCAAAGCTGGAAGAGATAGATATGCTTCAAGAGGTCACAAAGCAGATTGAAGGACACACTATCTGTGCATTGGGTGATGCTGCAGCTTGGCCTGTGCAGGGACTTATAAGGCATTTTAGGCCCGAACTTGAAAGAAGGATCAAGGAACGTGCAGAGAGGGAGTTGTTGGAGGCTGCTGCATAAGATTTTCTATACAGGTTCCCTATTGTGTCTTATACTTCTAATTTCTGAAGTAGAATTCAAATAGGGTATTGCATCATGAATATGTCTGGGCTAGGGTCATTATTATCATGAAATTTGTATGTTCCTGATAGATGCTTATAAACTGTTGCTTATGGGTTATTAAGGTTAGCTTAAATTGTTCAGATTAGATACTTATTTTGCCAGCATGATTGATGTGCAGGATTGGTACTGCCTGCAAAAATGCCTTAGTTAATCTGTTTAGCAAGAATATTAGGTGACCATCTTTCCAGTATTGAAGAAGAAAGAGAAATAGGGATACTGAGTGGTCTAGGCTTTAATTAAAATGCCTTAATTGTTATACCATAGACCCTTGTTAATTTTCCTTTTGGTGGGAGCAACTAGCTTCTTACACAATCTACTTTAGATTTGTCTGTTGTTTAGTAGAGATTAACAAGATGCTTATTTTCAATCAATGTAGTGGCTTCTTCGTAGATTAAGCTTTTTTTTCATTGCGGTGAAGGATGATAGTTGTATAAGCCCCTAAAATATTTTTAAAAAAATTGAATGCTACCCTAACATTAGATTGTAAGTAGACACCACTGCATATTTAGGATCAAAGTGCTTCTTTGAAGAACTATCTAGAAACCTTTATGAAGTTTTTAAGGAGATGTCAAATGTAAGGATATTAGTAGATTTATGATGTTTTCTACTTAAGCCTACTTAATCTGGCTGAGTAATTCATTTAAAATATCTTGAACTTTGCTTGTTGTAACAATTATACCCCCCTTTTGACCTTAATCCATGGACACCCCAATTTGAAAGTTTTGTAATAATTGCACTTTAATTTAAAATCAGCGCCTAAAAATCAATGAAGAATACAAATGTGGGCCCTACACATTGACACAAGGGTTGAACTAGCCCAACCTTTAATCCGTTACAAAACGCACGTCTTAATAAATGAACCCAAAGTTACAAAAAACAACAGCTCCCTAATTTAAACTCAACCCATAAAAAGCCAGTTTACTTAATATGTAATATAATTAAAGGAGAAATCTAAGAAAAAATTAAAAAATATTACTTATAATATATAATTAATATATCAATTAAATGAATTAATTAATTAACTCCAAACATGAAAAGACCAAGGATTCTTCATCTCCTTTTCTTGGAATCTGCCATCACTATGGCCACCTCCGTCGCCATTACTCCTTGCACAAAAGCATAAGTCCGAAAAATCCACAGCAAGAAAAAAACCAAAATGCAAAGTCCACCAACCAATTTCAAAATAACAGCACCATCTTCTTCTCTAACATAAGATTTCAAAAACCCTAAAAAGTCTCCAATCTGCGTGAAAATAAGCACTGTAAGGGAGCCTTGAAATGTTGCAGTTAGTGAAGTAGCCACCATGTGAGCAGCATACCATTTGCTTGATCCTGTTGTAGCGACGGAGCAATCGGAGATGGTGCTGATGGTGGTGAAGATGTGGAGGAGGATGGAGAAGAAGCCGCATAGAGATGGGAATAAGGATTTTGATTGAAGGAGGGTTAAGGGAAGGGATGGGGATTTTCAGAATGATGCATTTTGAAATGGGTGAAGAGTTGGGTTAGTTTCGCCCTTTTGGCAGTGTGTAGGGCCTACAATTATATTATTTATTGATTTTTTAGACACTGATTTTAAATTTGGGTGCAATTATTACAAAATTTTCAAATTGGGGTATCCAGAGAGTTAAGGTCAAAATGGGGTATAATTGTTACTACATGCAAAGTTCAAGGTATTTTAAATGAATTACTCTTATCTGGCAAGTAAAACATCCAATGACCCTGAATAGTTGCAATACCCTTAATTTTAAAAATTTTCTGGATGAGCAATGAATGTTCTGCTTTCTTTTATGCAGGGAACCGGTGGCAATGTTGGACATTGTGGAATAATTGAAGAACAACTGTTTAGTTTGGCTGTTAGGTGACTCTTGCATCATATTTTATTAACTTTCTCTTGTTTGTTTTAAAGCTGTATCAAATATGAGTTTGAAAGCCCCAGGGAAATAATCATTTTGCCTGGGAATTAATGATTTCTTTTTAGTTCATGCATTTTAACATTTTCCCTGGCAGATTTTGAGAGGGAGAAAACAAATAACATTGTTAATAATATCCCTATTCACTCTAGCATGAGGTGAACAAGTTTTTAGTTTTGTGGTGAATTTATATATATTTATAAGTCGATGCTTTCCCTTCTTCGTCTTATCTTCTTGGGATTGTCATTCCAAATTGTGATCGGGTTATTTAAGCTTGGATTTGAGTGAGCTTGAGCTAGACTGAAACTAATCTAAACTAATCTTTTGCCTTCATAGGATGTGGTGTGGGTTTATGGGGAAGACTCCTGGCTGATTATTTGTTTGTATGTCTTGTGTTGCTGTTGGCAAGTGACCAAACTATGGTTTCAAAAAGCTAAATTTCTCGGTAATAATTTTTTAAGTCACTTTTAGTTTTTTATCGGTCAAAATGTTTTTTTTTTTTTTTTTTTTATTTTTTTTTATAATGTTTAGTTAGATAGCTTTTGAACTAGCTTTTAGTTGTTAAGTTAGCTTTTTATAAAAAATTAACTCATATAACATTTAATTTACTCAAACAGTTAATATAGCTAAATGCAATTAAAATAATTAATAATTATTAAAACAATTAATTTTATTGAACGGATTCTAAAGTGATTGATTTTTGAAAGAAATGTGGTTTACATGCTCAGGAACTGTATCTTAAAAGGGGAAAAACCTTGAAAGGGAAATGATAGGAATTATGTCTTAAAGGGGGGAAAAACCTTGAAAGAGAAATAATATCAGGAAATGATTTCCATTTATTCGCTGTGTTAGTATAACCCCAGCGAAGAAAATGAATCCAGACTGAACTCACTCCAAAAGCTAGTTCAAAGAGAGGAGGTTTGCCGAACCGTGCGAGTGTACGTGTATAAGTAACTCTGGATGTGATTCTAATTGTTTTATTGAGAATCCATGACGTTCTATCGTTGGACTTGAAAAGACAGCACGTTTGGGGCTCTGTCATTGAACGCCCGCGCTATGTATGTCAATGGCAAGTTGGGGGAGAGTGTTATTGGGAATTCAAGTGTTAACGGACGGTCTATTCATCTACCGTAGGTTCATAATTTTTTATTTTTAGCATAGAGCGTACAGATTTTTTATATTTTGAACAAAGTGCTCTTCCCAAAAATGGTTAAAGTGACTTACTATCCTAATTAACGACTTGTTGAAAATAGATTTTTATATTTGACATCATATCTTGTTTGCATTTTGAAGTATAACACACCAAAACATGAAAAAGATGTTATTGACATATCAATATGGAAAAAACATAAACTCTTAACTTTCTTTCTTTCTTTCTTTGGTATGACAAACGAAAATTGTTATTGACAGATCAATATGTTTTGGTGACATCAAAACTGATTGAAAAAAAAACATAAACTGAAAATTTTTTTATTTTATCAATATACTGATGGTAGCTCTTATTCGAAAATTATTATAAGAAGTTAAATCCAGTGCATAATTGATAAAATTAAAAGAATTTATAAGAAAAAAATTCGAGTTTTTTTAATCGTTAAGCCTTATGTTTAATGCAAGATTCCTTTTTTTTTTTTTTTTTGAAGGGTGAAAATAAGTATTAATGGAAAAAAAAAAGAAATTAAACTAACTATTTGATTCAAGAAAATTTTATAACTTTGGAGTTGACAAAATATAATGATATGGTAATAACATTTTTTGCTTTCACGGAAACATTACTTTCTTGTTTTAATTAAAATTTTATTAAATATTGTGATTATTTACGTTGCACAACACTTCAAAAGGTTCAATATCTCTCTCTCTATATATATATAGTTACTTTAAAAAAAATTGTTTTATTATTTATTTCAATTTATTAATTATTAATTTTGGACGCTTTAAGAACACATTTGAGACATTTTGAAAACAATTCTTGAATACTTTAAAGATACATTTGATAATTTTATAAGATTTTTTAGATAAATTCGTAAAAAAAAAATTGTCTTCGATAATTATTAACACTTAAAATATAAATAAAGGAATGAAAAAGGAAATAAAATTTATTTATATGCAACCAGAAGTTGAACTTTACTCAAATTCTAGCTCTTTAACCTTTAAAAAAAAAAAAAAAAAATCTAGCTCTTAAAAAAGAATCCTAACTGAAAATTTTCAAAATCGCCTGTGCTTATCGATTGAACAAGCTAAAGAAATACTTTTCTTCTTCTTCATCGTCATCCTAAAGTAAAATCCAGAAGACAATTCTAAAAAACCAGAGAGGTCAGTATTTGCACTTTTCTTAAATTCTGTAATCATTTAATTGTAGCCTTTTAGGGTGTAGTTGCTGTATCAGAAGCTTGAGTGTTAGTATAATATATATATATATATATATATATCAATGGATCAATTTACCCGATGAATGGTCTCTTATAAAGTCCATTTGTTTTTATAGGAAAAACAAACTAATCCATGGCCAGAGGAATTTTATGCTGTGTCAATGGTGATGATAGTAGCAGAATTGGAGAATGTGGTAGCCAAGGAGACATGAAGCTATACAAAAGAAATTTTTCTTCTACAATTGTTCAACCGATGAAGATTAACAGTATTTCTTCAGATGTATTTTTCGGCACTGATGATATGAGTGATATGAAAGAAATTAAGCAGAAGGAAGAAATATTGGAGTCTTATAGAAGGGAAAGAGCAATGAAGAATATAAGGAGAAGAAAGAAGAGTTGGTCTGCAATCAAAAACTGTTTTGAGTTTCTGAAGAATATAGGCAGATTTAAATGCTTTAGCTAAACTATATGAAATTATTGATTTAAGTTCATTAACTTATTGAAGTGTATTTCATCTTTTGCCATTGCTATAAATGTTAAGTTTCGAAAACAATACTTTTCAATTTCATCAGTTGCAAAGCCAATCAAAAAAATCCTTCCATAGAAATCCATCAACCTTATACGATAGATAGCCTTATTTTCGGATGTATCTTCTTTTTTTCAGAATTTTATTTCCCGGATAGAAACAAAAAGAGACCCGTTTCAAGGAATTTAAAGAATGGCCATTGACCAATTCAATTCGGCTTATATAATTTAATAGGCAAAAATTCATATTGGATAACAAGAAAAATGCCCAATTGGGTTCTGCTTCATTAATAAATTTTTCAATTTGCAAGAATATTAACTCCAAACACATTACTGCTGGGACTATTTGAATAAATATATCCGTCTGATTTTCTAGGTCTATAAACATCTGTAGAAGAAGAGGCACAAGCAAAGCAATTATCACCAAAATTCTGTTCAAGCACAGGCTGTCAATTTGTCTTGGAAGTCTCATTTTTCCTGGCCAGATTCAGTAACTTGTTTCTCATCCCTGTGGATTTCTATCTTGCTTTGCATTTCTAGTAGTAGTTCCTGCTGTTCATCTTCAGGCTCTCCTGCTTTTACTTCTGGCACAGACTTAGGCTTGCTCGTGGACTGTTGATACAAAATCCCACCGAGCATGCAAATGAGAAGTCCTATGGTCCCAATAAATGATGAATGTTTATCCCAAATTACGAGATTGATAACTACAGTCAAAAGCTTGTTTACTACACCAAGAACAGTGAATCCTGTTGCAGAAATTGCCTTCCGGCAAGAAAACCCAAAGAAAGAGATGGATAAGCCAAACAAGCACGATAATCCAACAGGCAGAACGACATCAAAAGAGTACCAATCTGACTCATCAGAGATTTCATGCTTTATCTTCTTCAGTTCACCCATTATAAGCAGTTCCAATGGAAAGAGTAGAAGGGCCTCGAGATTGTTGTACAACACAAGACCCCAAGTATTTAAACCTATAGTCATCACAACGTGCTTAATGTAAACAAAATCTACAGTCATGCTTATTAAATAAGCTAAAGCCCAACTGTAAGCTATAATCGTAAACTGGTAATCTGTTAGAACATAAAGCACACTTCCACCAAAAATGGTGGCAAGTGATAACCATGTTTTCAATGCTGGCCATGGCTGGTGCAGAAACAGGGTTTCTCCAACTGCAACAAATATGGGAACTACAGAACGGAAGACAATGAAAGTATCAACATTTGCATGGAGTAAAAGCTCACTGTTGGTAAAGAGTGAAAGGTAGAACATGATGGCTGCAGGTAGAAAACGCCACATGGTTAGAAGGTCAAGTGGGTCATGCTCCAAGATTCTGAACAACCCACATACATAAACACCTGCAGCACTAGTAAAATACTGTAGAGCAGTAAGAGCTCCAGGATAAGGGAATTTCATGACAGCCCACTTGTTGATGATGGAAAGAAGAGATGCAGAAATGCAATATCCAGCAGCTATACCATAGATAGATGTTTGATGAAGTAGGCTACTGTACCAAGTTGGCTGACTTTCATTGACAGGAGATAGGGCTCCTGAACCTTTATGGTTCTCACCAACTTTAGGATTCTCCACATCATCAGACATCTGATAGAAACGGCCTAGCAGGGAGAAAAATCAAGCAGTTAGTTAAAAAGCTTCTTTTTTTTTTTTTTTCTTTTTGAGGGGAAAAAATCATGATTGACTGGCAAGCAACCAAGGAAAAGAGATCAGAATATGGCTCTACTAAAGCACACTAGAGAACCCACAAGCTTTTCCTATAAACATTCAGAAAGTTTAGAGTCCACTTGAAGGCCACCTGTTAGCTACAAAAAATAAAGAAAATCTTTTTTTTTCTTGGTATTCTATGGTCAGAAAATATAAGCAAATGGAATTGCCCAACAAGCTCTGGAGTTGATTTGCCCCTCAAATCCCATTTACTACACTTGAAAATGTTTAGCAAATTTGTCTTTATGCTGAAATACAAGGATTTCTATGTACAATTCATTATACATTCTCAATCTTTCAATCACACCCATCAGCAAGACAAAAGATGATTGAATTGAGAAAGAGTTAAAAACCACCTAAGGCAAGAGAGTCAACAAAATGCTTCACAGCTGGGTACAAATCCAACTCTACATTATTCAATTTCTTCATAAACAAGAGCTAACTTGACAGAATGACATACCTGCAATTAACTTTCACCGCACTTAATCATATTCTTGCCAAATTTATCATATAGATAAACCAAATACCAATGAAGCATAACTTTCCACTTGATAAACAACTCACATTCACCTTAATTTGATTTTACAATTTGCTATCTCCAACCACTCATTATACTTTTACACTAAGTTAATTCAACCACCTTCCCTGTCTAATTATTTCAGTGTTGACTAAATCACTATCAAAACCAACTCTTGCAATACTTTATTTCATCTAATTACTTATCAAGGTTTCCTAATTTCCACCCTTTTTTAAGTATGTCATTATTTCACCTAATTCAGATTCTCAAAGCAAATGATATATTACATAATAAAATCGTTATCTATTTAAAAATTATGACACTGACGAATAGCTAATTGAACTCAGATTCATGGGGGCTTACTGAATTGAAAATCAAGAGGAACCTTGTAACTTAAATTTCCTCTCAAATTCCATTACCATATTTTCTCGGCAAACAAACAGAATGCAAAACAAAGAACAAAAAAAAAAGATTCAATCATTAGAACGAAAGAAGGGGAAGGAAAAGAGAAAAAGAGAGAGAAATCTGACTCTGGATCTTGCGCTAGTGTGCTTTGTCCCAAGCTTCTCTGGCAATGAATCGACAAACTCGAAATGACGTCGTTTATACGTATTTTAGTAAAAGACAGAGCGCGATACGGGGATTTAAGAATTAATTAGGGCGGTGGCCAATGAATAAACTGAATTAGAAATAATTGTAATTATAATAATAGTAACCAATGTCTATTTTATATTTTAAAAAATCTTAAATAAGTAAAAACACTCTCAAATTTACTACTTGGCAATTACACTATATTACTAATTTTATATTAAAGTATGTCATAAACTGAAACTTAGAAATTAATTGCACAATATCATTAAAACGGGATATAATTATAATAATATGCACACTTCAATATATTTTTTATACTCTAAAATAATTAATTAATTAATTATTTTAATTTCTCTTTTTTGGAATAAAATGAAAATTATTTTAAAAAATAAGTTTACAATGCTTTCTTTAAAATATCATGGATTACGATAAATGTTTAATGTTATTATATATTTCAAAAAAATAAATTTTTTTATTATTAACAAAATATGAAATTGATTTTTTCAGTTTTTTTTATTTTTTATTTGAGAGACTTGCATTGTTTTATGTAATGATTTAATTTAGTACACAAAAATATACAATTTAGAAACTTTGAGTTAACATCACATTAACATAAATAATTGCACATATTACAAAGGTTGGAATATATAAAATATAAGATTGACGATGCCATTAAAATAAGAGTAACCATTGGTTGACTTATCCATTTATTTCTTGTAAAATCTAGAAATAATCAAATATAACCGAAATTTATTCACATACAGAAAGTATACCATTATCGAGTAATCAACAAATATTTATATTAGTGATATTCGATTACATGTCGATAAGTATTATAAGATACAAAAAATACTCTAAACTTCACATATTATTGCAATTATTTTTTCAAATTGCATACATTCATCTCATTTCAAGTGTTGTTTTACCGTAGTTTTTCTACTTCATTTGCCATTTTAGAAAAGTAATGAAATATTAATTTTTTTTATAATATTACCCTTATTTCTTGGTATGTCCACTAAACAAATATTACCTATTTAAAAAATTAATAAAGGATATTTTAGCTAATTACAATTAATTTTTTTTTTCCAAAAGGAAGATTCAAATAATTTCCATTGTCATGCTCCCACTTGTAGGTACCCAAAATGTCTTTGAGCACATGGGATCTTTTGACTTTGTAATGCAATTAAATCAATTAAATTATACTTAGGCAAGCAAAATTAATCCAAGTTGACATTCACCTTCAACAAAAATTTTCAATAAAAACATTCTAATTTCTCCCTTTAATTCAAATTGATGGTGACCCTTTGATCCCTAACCTAATTGTTTACTTTGTTCAAGATTGAGTAGTTAATATGGGTTATTGATTATTACCCATTTAAAGCCTTTGATGGTATATATCCTTTCACTTAAAGTCATCTTAAAATTTAGATTAATTATGCATTGTTCTGAGAATTAGATTGTTCATTGAACTGATAAAAGTAAAAGTTCATTGAATCGAGAGATTTATATATAATATTTTAAAATAAAATTGAAAACATAAGATTTATAAATGCTAAATAACTTTATAAAAAAGGTTAAAAAAGACAAATAATATTCACCATCCAATTCAAAACAACACTACAATTCCTATGCTCACTCGTTAATTCTTGAACTTTAAAAGAATGTTTAAGTGGTCAAAATGAAACAATAATAGTTATTGTAACAATAACACACAAGAAAATGAATCTTGTTTTGCTCTTTCAAACTGAGTTGATTGTTTTTCTTTCATTTCTCTTTTCTCTACTTGCCATTATGCACGGAGTTGCAAAAAACCCACATATTTAAGTTTCCTAAAAACCTTAAATTTGTTTGTAGTCCTCCATCGTTAATATTAATTTTGCTAAACATATAGACTCAGGAAAATTTCATAAGGATGAAGAGATTCGAGAAAGCTGTTTCTAGAATACTAAGACTACATTCTATTTTTAAAATCTATGAAGAAAGTTTCAGCTAAGACATGAGAGTACTTGTATGATTCAGGACAGATATGAAATGGAGCTATTTGATATGATTAAGGTTCAATCAAGGCCAACTACACAAGCAGGAAGGCAACTCCTGCGGCTTCCAATCCAATGACAAGCAAAAGACGAAGAAGGAACTCACTATGCCTTACCTCCTTGTGCCCATAACTTGATCTCTGCCTTTTTACTAATAATCAGACTATTGATAAAACAGACCAACGAACAAGGTTCTCCCTTTTTTTCTAAATATATATATTTTTTTCAAGTTTAGCTATATACATTAACTAATTTTCTAAAAATTGACCCTAGGAAAGGATTATCAACCCACTGTCCAAACCAAATTCACTATAATCTAAAATCAACCAACATTTTGATAGATAATATGTGCATCTCAAGTGCCTTCAAAAACCACAACCGAACGCCAATAACCTACACAGACATTTTCACAAACACCTACAAGACACAAGAACATCCAACGGTCCCATTCCCTTCAAGCTTTCTCTTTGGTTCTGAACTTTTAAACTGAGCTAAGACAAACATTTCCATTATGAGTAATTACTAATTATAGCAAAAACGTGCAAGAAATTACAACAAAACTTACAAAGGCTACCAACAATGACATATAAAGCAATTCAATAAGAAGAATTAGAAAGCTAACCTGAGAAACTTGATAAATGAATATGGAAATCAATCTATCTATGACCTACATAGATAACTCCTAGCTTCATAAGATGTAGAGATGACCTTCAGACGAGAAGAATCAGAACTCAGGTTGGAGATTTTCTCTGTGCTTGGAAGAAAAACCGAGCAAGGAAGTTTTCGTAAAATTTTCTTTATTTTTTTTAGTTGATTTATAATTAAACCGGACCAAATACTTGAACCGGTTCTCCGGTTTACATCCGGATCGAACCGGTTTTTAACTGTTTTTAACCTGCCCGATTAAACCGATTAAAAATTCAGAAAGACTGAAAAAGAATCTTTGTGTTGAAAAATCCAGGAAGACTGAAAAACTCGGCACAACGCGGTTTTTGGCTGGTTATAGTTTCGCTTAGATATGCGTCCTTTCTTTTCCAATAGTTGCGATCTTTCTTCTTCGTTTTCCGTTTCAAGATTTTCATACACAACTTTCCCATTTGTCATTAACAAAACTAAAAAAATTGAAACCAAATTGCAAAAGAAATCTCAACTCAGCTCCTGCTGCGTATATACTCTTTCCCTCTCTCTTTCTCTCTCTCTCTCTAAAACATAAAAGAATGATTTATTACCATCTTTATTCTTAGCTTTAACTTCTCATTCTTTTTTGTCTTGTCTTTTACTTTCACACACAGTCTTTTCTGTTCTCGATTCCTTTCCAGCTCTCAACTACTTTTCTTGAGGTAACCCACTTGAGTAAATTCGCATTTGTTTTGATAAAAGTACAGTTTTTTCTCTTTACTTTCTTGGATAATGATTGCTGCATTGCATTGGTTTTGTTTTTTCAGTTGTTTTGTTCTTAAATTGGTTTCGTCTGGATCTGATAGTTATAATGCTTTGATGAAGTAAGCTGCTATGTCTTTTTTTGGACTTCTCTTCTTGGATTCTCTGCTTCTGATACTTACCGTTCAGTGTGCTATGAGTCTTGTTTTGATCTTTCATATGAGTTGATTGCCTTTTTTCCTTGAGAAAACGATGATCAAATAAATTGAAGTGGTTTATTTGTTTTTTTTTTCACATTTTGACTCTCTCTCTTATATAAATGGATTGAGAGTTATTTTTTTCTTATTAGTTGTTTCATTTGTGGAGGTCCTCTTCAAGTATATAAAAATAATTATAGTCTAAGGTTAGGTTTGCTCAATTTTTGTTTTATTAAGCTAGTTCAGTGCATTAAGGGGCTGAGTCATACTAAAAAATATTGCTAGTAATTTGAATGTGAAGGCCTGCCCACGTTCTCTCTACCTTTCTTTCTTTTTCAAACAGAGTTTACTCTTTTTCTCTCTATTTTTGTTAATTCAACTTGAATTCTTGGTGCATTACAGCCTTGTTTGAAAATAAATAATGTTCTGTACCACTACTTATGCAGATTTTGATTTTTTCTATTGCAGATGTTTCTTACTTCTAATTTTGTAAGGTGATCACTAGCCGCATTGGAATCTGATAAGTCCCTCCAAGAGCAAAAACAGGATTCTCATAAAAAATGGTTCTTGGGCTAAGATCAAAGAACCGAAAAGGTACTTCAGTGCAGGTTGATTACCTGATTCACATACAAGAAATCAAGCCTTGGCCTCCGTTGCAGTCTTTGAAATCAATAGAGTCTTTATTGCTTCAATGGGTGAATGGTGATCAGAATTCTGGTTCTTTCACTTCCAGTGTTGAAAATGGGAAAGTTGAATTCAGTGAGTCTTTCAGGCTTCCCATTACTTTTTATAGGGAAGCATCCAGAAAAGGCGCTGAAGGTGACAGTTTCCAGAAGAATTACTTAGAGCTAAGCTTGTATGAACCTAGAAAGGACAAGTCAATGAAAGGTCAACTATTGGGATCTGCAGTTATAAACCTTGCAGATTACGGGATTATCAAAGATGCCACAACCATAAGCACTCCAATTAACTTCAAGAAGAGTTCTAAAAGTGCAAAACAATCAGTTCTTTATATTAATATCCAACCATTTGTTGGTGATAAGAGCTTGTCTAAAGAAGTGTCACTGGATGGAAGTGAATCTGTTTCAGAAGCGACAAATGAAGGGAATGATGAGGAAACTGAGATTGCCTCGTTCACTGATGATGATGTTGATGATAATGTTTCCTCACATTCATCAAGAACTGTTTCCTCTTTGGCCTTGGAGTCTAGTAGAGGTTCACCAGGTCAAGATGAAAAGGTAGACCTTTTTTATTGTAGTAATTCCTTGCTTGATCCCCTCTTGATTGACTTGCTTTTAATGTTGGGCATTATACGGGCTGTGACCAGCAAATTTAGGATCTTTTTTGTTTGTACCACAAATCAAACTGGATTGAGAACTCCAGTTTAAGGATTTCAGCTTTATGACTTAAATTCAACATTGAAGTTTATGACATGTACAAACTAATAGAAGTATTCTAACTATGCCTTCTAATTCAAATTCAATAGCCTAAACTCCTTGCAACCAAAGCTTTGAAACTTTAGTATTCTGTTCTGCAGCTTTTGGTGTTATTTATTAATATTGTTGCTTATTTTTTGCAATATCTGTGAAGTATGTTTCCTTGCCGTAGGGCTATACGATACTGCATGCTGCAATAATTGCCTGCATGAGGATTTTCTATTAATTTGTAGATTGTGATATTGATCAGCACTTGAACTGCAGAATTTACAAGGATCAGCAAAAGGTGACACAAGTAGGGTCATTGGGAAGCCTACTTTGCCCTCAGGTATGCCACCTTCAAACGCAGGGGAGTATTCTACAGCTGAAGCTACTAAACAACTGAATGGAGCTTCATCCAACCCATCATCAATTGGTTTATTGTCCAATTTGCAGAACCCTGCAAATGCTCTTGTGGGCAAAGTTGAGTTATCAAATGATTATATTCAGGTGGGTAAAAACTCAAACAGTGTAGGCCTTGAAGTGTCTCAAACCATTCAAGAGGCTGATATAAATGGTTGGAAAGATGACAAAAGTGAACTGGAGATGGATGCAACTAATAGTTTACATGTTAATCTTATGGAAGATAAACAAAAAATGCAGGAGCAAGACAATGTCCAGGAGGATTATATGGTGGAAAAGAAAAATACTTTAGAGGAAGAACAGTTAGTTGCTAAATTGCCTCAAGAAGCTATGAGAAGGCAACTCAAATTAAGAAGTAATACCCTTGCATCCAACAAGATAGCAAATGGGGTGCAAGGGAATACACGCAGAGATAGACTAAAGCATCTGAAGTCTGTTCAGTTACAGTTTAATGTAGCTGAAAGAGATGAGCCCTTCAGCAATATCCAGTTCATGGAGAATAAAAGGCAAATTGATAATCTTGAAAATGTTCATATAGATGATTTGAATTACATACCAAGTGAAAGACTAAAAACAATAAATAAACATTCTGATGACCAAGACCACTTGATATCTGAAGTTGAAATGCCTGAGAAAGAGTTAAATGAATCTGCGGCTGAGGAGGTTCGCCTTTACTCGGCTTTTGTCAAACGTGACAACTCCACAAACAAGCTCCAACAAATGGGAAAGGAAAAGGGAAAGGAAAATGACCATTCTCGAGACATTCATAAAGTAGGTGAATCTACACCAAGTGAAAGAGGCCAAACAGAAAGTAGTTCTTCTGGGAACAAAGTTGAATTGGAGTCCAAAGTCGAAATGCTTGAGGAAGAGTTGTTGGAAGCTGCTGCTCTTGAGGCTGGTCTTTACTCCATTGTAGCTGAGCATGGGAGTTCTACAAACAAAGTCCATGCTCCAGCTAGGCGCCTTTCCAGGTTCTATCTTCATGCTTACAAGGCAAGGTCACAGGCTAAGAGGGCCAGTGCAGCTAGAGCTATCATCTCAGGATTTGTTTTGGTTTCTAAAGCGTGCGGAAATGATGTTCCAAGGTATGCCAGTTTTATCTAACCCTATGAACCGAGCCTGTTAATTTCTAGCAGATACTAATTCTAACTAGTGTGGACAATGCCAATCCTGGTTTGTCAAATTAAAAACAGACGAGTCAGGAATTGTGACATTGAAACTCTGTTCCATGGTTTATGCAAGGACACCTTGTGGACTAACTAATTGAATATTTATCTCCTTTAATCAGGTTAACTTTCTGGCTGTCAAATTCAATTGTGCTGAGAGCAATTGTAAGTCAGGTTGTTGAGAAATTGCAACTTGCAGCAGCACCATCTGTCAATAAAAATGGTGGTCAACAGGAGAGGCATGAGTCCAAACCCAATGAAGGTGAGGAAACAAATGAAACCTGTAGTTCTGATGAATGGGAGGAACCTCGAACATTTACAGAAGCTTTGGAAAGAATTGAAGCTTGGATCTTCTTGCGAATTGTTGAGTCAGTTTGGTGGCAGGTCAGATCCTACTTGTTTGTGGTTTATGCAGCAAACTTTCTTAGTTCTGACGATTTTAGAATAAAAACTGAAATGTGCTCATGTTGGTTTCTGCTTCATGCTCTCCAGACTCTGACTCCACATATGCAGTCCACAGTGGTGAAAGGCTCAAGCTCAAAGAAAACCCATGCTAGGAAATACAGATTGGGTGACCAAGAACAGGGGCATTTTGCTATTGATCTATGGGAAAAGGCCTTCAAGGATGCATGTGAAAGGCTTTGTCCTATTCGAGCAGGGGGGCATGAATGTGGTTGCTTGCCTGTGATGGCTAGATTGGTATGTTTTTATACTGCAATTTCCTTCAACAGTATGCTCTACTCTTGGTGCTCTTTGTTCATGGATTGGACAAGCAAACTGTGTCCATATCCCTATGTTGGAGGCTCCATGTCCTAGGGAGTAGGGAACCCCTTTATTCTTCTAAACATTTCCACCATATGTTTGCTACCATGCTTTCTAGACTAGGTTGAATTGTGAATATTGCCTAGGTAAGTTTATGTGTTGAAGGATCTAGATTAACAGTCTTGTGTTGAATGGGTAGGAACTGATGCTTTCTATGAACTGTTCTGCTGTCCTAAAATTTCACTTATTCATTTCTCTTGCGTTTAGGCTAATGCATTTTTCTACAAGATTGGTAATTGTTTTGTGTTCAAATAATGCCTCACATTTGCACTAACTTCTTTCATATCTTTATTTTTAGTTTGTTTCCTACAAGAATGATGGTCCCTTTCTCACACAAAGAGCTGCACTATTAGTCTACTTCTTATAAGAAAAGATTGCTTCCTGATGTTATGTTCCCTTATAGAAAAAGATGACATATTGGTCTATTTTCTGCTAGAAAAGCTTACTGGTTGATATTTCCCCATAGGAAATCTGGTGTGTTAATATATTTTCAAAGAGAACAGGCAGCACATCTATTCTCTGAAGTAGCAGCGTGCCAGCATGTTTATTTATTTCTATAAGAAAAAGTAACATATTGATCTATCTTTCCTAGAAGAAATGGTGGCATGCTGATCTATTGATTTTCATTTTTCTCATTTCCTACTAGTTTGATTGTTAGTCACTGTGACTCGACCTTGACCACCATGTCTATTTCTTTGGGCCAACTGTGATTGTTAGTGACACTTTGATAATGTAATGACAAAGCAATCTGATAGAAAATTTGACACTTTCCAGTTCTGTTTCTAGGTAATGGAGCAGTTGGTGCATAGATTAGATGTCGCCATGTTCAATGCCATTCTTCGTGAATCAGCAGATGAGATGCCAACTGATCCTGTTTCTGACCCCATTAGTGATCCAAAGGTCCTCCCAATACCAGCTGGAAAATCTAGCTTTGGAGCTGGCGCACAACTGAAAAATGCTGTGAGTAATGCACCTAATTCTCTCTACCTGTGTGCATTTATTGACCTAGCTTCCCTGTGAAAAATCCCATCTGCCTAGAAGTCCAGGAAACATTTTCAAGAAATTCATTGCTGAGAAATTTGTCAAATGAACTAATTGTGCAGAATAGATATGGATTGTTGCTTATATCAGTGAGTGAGTCTCTTGAATATGCATTTTGTGCTTTTGGCCCTTCAAGGAGGATGATCAAATGGTTGTTGTGATGATCTTTTAGCCAATTGCTGATGGACCTTTTTAGATAATATGCGGTTGAAATATGAAGGAACTGGGATAAAAAAGGGCTATGAAAAACAATAAGATGCCTGCTAACGTTATACTTTAGAGGATCTACTCCTTCTAAGCTGATCTGGGATCACTTTTATAAGCTATGTTGTGTTTCTTAGCTTTTAATACTGTTTAGGGCTTATGAATCAATTCAGAAATCATTAACAAATCTATCCCAAGGCGATAAAATTCAAAAATAAAAAACAAAATAAAGAAAAGGAAAGGAAAGCAAATAAAGGAGAAGAAAAAGGAAAAGGAGATGAAATTGGTCCAAATATGTTGTTGAACTGCTAACTCAACCCTCTATTGTGATGATAAAAGTATTTTATATGTGTTAATGATGAATAGATTGGCTGTCTGGTTTTCCTTGATCTAATGATCTTCAATGTCATCATGCCAACAGGTAGGAAACTGGTCCAGATGGCTCACTGATTTATTCGGCATTGATGATAGTGACTCTCTAGGAGATATAAATGAACTTGGAAGTAACAGTCAAGAATGTGAGAGTTCATTCAAGGCTTTTCACCTCCTTCGAGCATTGAGTGATCTTATGATGCTTCCTTTTGAAATGCTTGCAGATAGTTCAATGAGAAAAGAGGTAGGAGTACCCCCATTCAGACACATGAATGTAGATATATTTGATTCGCCGGTTTACTCTCCCCATGATAACCTGTTTAAATTTAATTATTGAAGGTATGCCCTATATTTGGGGCACGGATTATCGAGAGAGTTCTTAATAATTTTGTCCCCGATGAATTCAACCCAGAGCCTATCCCAGAGGCAATTTTTGAGTCGTTGGATTCTGAGGTAAGTCCATTCTGCTGACAATTATCTGCTCCTGTATTTATTAAACTTTTCTGCACTCCATTTTAATCACATTATTTGGTCTACTGGATGGATCATTTTTCATGATTGACTAGTGTAAGTAACAGCACTATACAAGAAATGTATTGCAACATTCTTTTCTCTTGATTTAGGACGTTGCTGAGGATGGGAAGGAGTCTATCACAAGCTTTCCATGCATTGCCAGTCCTACAATCTACTTGCCGCCTTCTGCAGCTTCGCTAACAAACATTATCGGGGAGGTTGAAACTCACACTCTGCATAGGTGTGGATCAGCACTGCTCCGAAAATCATATACCAGTGATGATGAGCTTGATGAATTGGATTCACCCATGACTTCTATCATTGTTGACAACTCCAGAAATTCCCCTGTTCCAACAGTATCAAATTGGGCCCCAAAAGGTAGTGGGGGCCGGAAAGTTGTGAGATATCAACTTCTCCGTCAAGTATGGAAGGATGGTGAATAACCTTTCATTTGCCACCCACCTCTCTCTCTTCCCTGCTGCTAGTCATGTATGTATATATAAACATAAAAAACCACGTAATTTTTGTCGGCTGGTTTTAATCATTAACATTTTGAGCTGTAAATTTTGATTCTATATGAGCAGAAACAGAAAGGTACGTGTATACATTTTCTATCCGATGTAGAGTTCTCGTTCTTATGGGCTCCTAGTTCACAGTTAGAACTGGAATGGGAATAGGCCTTTATTTGGGCAAATGAACTTTTATAAACAATGTATATTATTTGTACCTTATTAATAATACTAATGCTTTGAAGAATCTGTAATCTTGAATTTAATTTCTATGTTGAAAACTTTTAAAAAAGGTGTAGAGCAAGATAGAGGATATATATATATAAAATTGGATTCGAGAATTCAGCCCTACCAGACCTTGAAAGAAGATCAAATTTGCCAATTTTCTAATAATTTTAAGTTTCTTCAAGTCAAGGAGAATTATACATTGCCATCCGGTCTAGTCAGTAGACTTGAACAATTCAAATCTACAACAGGAATAATTTAAATCTTCAGATACCAAACCAGAGATTCACAGTGTAAAGGATTACAATTTATTATCATAAGAGCAATGAACTAATTTCATCTTTTCTTGAACCTGCCAAGAAACCAAACAAGCAGTTGCATTAAAGGCTATGATAATCTAAAAAATAACCAGAATCAGTAATTTATTGCCTTGATCTGGAGATAAACAGAAAGTAGTTATCTAGTTTAGCTAATGGTGTATCCTGGAACAGCATTTCATATGGGTCACACAAGAACCTGTTATGACACATGATGTAGGCAAAACAAAATCTTGGTGATGGGAATACTGCAAGTTCACAGTGTCATAAACAAGCAATAAAGAGTGAGCAGAGTATCGTTTTCATAAGGAATTAGCTTTGAATACAGAACTATTGCAATTTTAATCATCTAGACTAACGATGTTTACATGGAATAAAAGACTCAAAGACAATGTAAATATACTGCAGAAATTGAAAGAGATTAATCCAAGATATAAAAGCCTCCTGAATTTGAGTTCACCTCATCACTTCACTACGCATTGCATTCCACATCTAAGCTAAGCTAATAACCATTAAATTAGTCATCTAGCTTAGCTAGCCCAAACACTATTAGTGCACTAAAAACCTAATCAGTTCCCTTTTTTTTTTCAACCTCAACTTGGTGTGCAATATCAAGAATCTGCCTTGCAAATGCATATGACATCAATTTTTGAAATACAGCAATACAGATAAACAAACAGTATTGACAACTTGACAGGTGAGATAAGTAGCAAGTCATTAGTAGCCCAAAAACACACACAAAAGTAAAAGGAAAAGAAGAGGAAGCAAGTGATCTTACTGCTTGGATTTTGCAACAGCAATCTGACTTCGCAATGCATCATAGTGCCCATACCCATGATACAGGACACAGATTGGATTTTCCTTGCCATACTCTTGGCCATATTCAGCTATAATTTTGAGGCTACCAGAACTTTTGTCCCGCATGTATACTGTTATTGGCATCCTATAAATGGAAAATAGAGTGATCATATGAAAATAAGAATATTTTGATGTCTTTATAAGTACTCGTATGATGTCAAAAAATTAGACATATATTGCTCAACGTAAGATCATAAGAAATTAAAATCACTCATAATTCTTCATATCTCATTAGAGTTTTCAAAAAGACCAACATGGAAAATTCTATATCCAAATTTACTATACCAAATTAACTTAAACTTCCAATCTCAGATACCATATTTGCAGTGACTAGCAGAACAGTGTCCATAGAGATAAAAATACCGATGACCCTTTAATCCAGCAAAAAATAATTGCACTTGCATAAAATATGAATTTTGAAAACAGATATACAGTGAAAGCAACACAATTTGAATAGCAGAAAAAGGGTAACGTACTTTAGAACATGCGAGGACATTAGAAGTTCAGGCTCGCCTCCCCAAACATGTGGCTGTCTCATCTGCCCAACATATGTGTCAAAATCATCCTCAAGAAACCTGCCAAATGCAAAAATTGCTTGCTGGAAAATGCTTAGCTAGATAGTCATAGGGATCAATTGACTGATAAATAAACCTAACGAAATTGCTAAACTCCTCAACTAGTTCGTGCATAAAGGTTGCTATCCCTAAACCTATTAGTTGATGTTTTCACATTGTCGTCACGTAATGACATCAAAAGAGAAGGAAAAAAGAAACAAGGATGCTCAAGCAAACTTACCATTCAGTATCCCTGCGCCTCTTAATAAATTCATCTGCTACCTATGCAAACCGTTTGACTTCTCAGTAAAACAAAACACTAAAAGCTGAAACAACAAAAAGAAAACACATGTAGACACTTATGTATTATTGTTCCAAAATGAGACATATGGAATCTAGGCCAAACAATAGGGAATATCTTGATTGCCCTAAACCCATCGATCCAAATCAAAAACCCTCTTTATCATAAGTTATTGGCATGTGTAATTGAATTCAGGACTTCAACTTTCTCAGGTACTTGGGCTCTATGGTTGGGTTCCTAAATAAATAAATATTTACCATACTAATGCTGCTTAGATGTATAAGAACCAAAATAAAGTAATTGACTGGAAATCTTATATATGCATAGAGAATAGGAAATGATGAACAGAGCAGAAAGTTTAAATATAACTTCTGCTTTCTTAACTCAGTATAAATTGCAATGAGTTGATGAATATATACATGCACAATTTACGCCCAATTGCTGGCATAAATGACACTAGATTCATCAATTTGGACGAAAGACAAATAAAGCTAAATAAAGTCGAAATATTCCAAAATAACGTTGCAATCTTCAACTTCTAAAAAACTAGGTGTATTTTGTACTTTGGCTCGAAGCTCATCCGCAAGTTCTTTCTCAAGGCTCTCACTTGGAGATGGCTTCCCCGCCCTAAGACAAGCTCCATGGACCACAGACCGGAACAAACACCTTCCATCTCCAGGTATCCCTGCACCAGCCGAACGTAATAACACGCCGATCCAATTCATTAAAACAAACCCAAAAAAAACCTAACACAATAGTAAATCCTATTCAGTAGCATAGCATATTCAAAGTGGAATTCAAATAATAATCCCACGAAACTCGAGCAAAAAAAGAAATGAATAAATAAATAAAATTGAAGTTAAAGAGAACCTAAGCCATAATCCATATCAATTAGCAAGCTTTCCCTTACAAAAGAGTAAAATGAATTAACAAACCCGGTAACAATAAATCAACAGAAAAAGAAAGCTAAAAGAAAATGAAGAAGAAAGTATATACGGCAAGTAAAGGATGGAACAGAAAAGAATCATAAGCAAAGCATCAATTTTAAATAAACCCAGAAATCCGTTTCGTCTTCTTTTGAGTAAAAACACAAACTTTGACATTGTCAACTTAATCAGAAAGCATATACAAATCTTTTCAAATTGAACCGAGTCGTTACCAAGCGCAGTTGAGTCTGATTTGGGCATTATTTGGAACAGAGAAACACCGCATCCAATAAAGTAGCTATTTCACCATTTCCATTTGATTCGACAAATGAAAGGGAGAAGAATGTTACCTGAGAGAGAGAGAGAAATTGACAACGTGAGCTGGTTGGAGTATGATAGAGAGAATCTAAGAATCGGAATTTGATGCAATTATGCCTTTTTCATTATCGCTGTTGGCATGACAGAAGAGAATAAGCCGTGAACGTGACTTAACGTAACTCCATTTTTATGCAACTTCTGAAGTACCAACATGTTATAGAAGAAAGAAGAACCAGATTCGATCAACGGTTGTGGATTAATTTCACATTTCACAACTTAACATTAAGTCGCCAGAACACTAATTAAAAAATAACTATATTAACCGTCACCGATTCCATCTTCAATTTAATTAATTGATTTTCATTATATTTAAATCCTTACAAAGTGAGATTTAAAATGAAATCTGATAAAATAATTTTGTTGTTATATAAAGTTTTGAGTTTTGATTTATTTTTTTAAAATTACAATAAAGTCCCAAGTTGAGAGACAAGATAAAATTATTTATAATTTGCCAAAATTTGTGTCAATTATGAAAAGGCACTTTTCACGTTAAAAATCAAGAAAAGAAAAAGAAATATCCTCTCTGTATATTTTATTTTATTTTTTATTATTGCTAATAATGTTATGAGTTTTCCAGCAGAATTGAAATTCATGAGATTTAAAAAATCCGTGAAGAAATTTTCTTCGCAATAAGGATTTAGGGAGGTAAGTGACAACTTAATCTAGGTTTAATTAGATACAAATAGTCAGTATATTCAAAGATTATTCCATATTGATTCAAAAAAGAATTTCATGGTTTTTCCGAGAAATTAACGGGTTTTCTATTTCCCCAGCAATTACCCGACAGAGATATAGGATTTTGAGTTTGAAACATTTCAGTTGTGATACCATTATATTATTACATTTCAATATAAAAGTATGTGCATTTTCTTTTATTGTAATGAAATTGCTGAAAGAAATTAACAGTTATTTGGTGGTGTTTGTGCGATATTTGATTTTAATTCCTCAGGATTCAACAGCAACTACCAGAATGAGTTACAGACGCCCGCCATTGCATACCTGTGCAATTTCTTTAATGGAAATAGCTGATAAAGCCTATTCAAAAACCCAGAATTTAAATGGAGCATCTAATTCAATAACAAAGATGATTGCAAGGTTAGCATTATTAGCTTCTCCTCATGTGTATGCATTGGAATATCAAGTCTTAGTAATATTCTCCTTCTTGGATAATTGGATTTTCGCCTTTGAATCCGCGGTTGAGACCATTTTTCCTCCATCAAAATACGCATTCAACAAGATTGATGATCTTGTCAAGGTTGCAGAAGACCTGCCAGGAAAGGTTGATGAAGCTGTGGACAAGTTTCCAATGATGATTCATCAATTTCCTTTTCTGGATTCAACCTTGATTCCTGTCATTTCTTGCTTGAATTTCTTTATATCTATATTGAGAGAATGGAGACCGGGAAATCCCAAGGAAAAAAAGGTTCCTGTTGATATAAACTGTAATGAATCAGAAACTGTTCAAGGGGAGGCATTTCAGAGAATAGAATCCGAGAACCTTGATGATGGTATTCCTGAAATTAAGCAAGATTTAGGTTCAGCAGAAAATGCAGGTGGAATAATTTGTCAAACATATAAAGATGCAGTAAAGAAGGGAAGAAAGGGAGGAGAGAATCAGATTAGAGATGAAATAGAGAGCTCCTCTAAGTATATACTAGAGGAACGAGCCGAGGAAGAAGAGAAAAGGGATATAGATAAAGGACAGTCGACATACAAGGACGCACTACCGAAGGAAGAAAATGGAAATACGGATAAAGAAGAGATCACATACAGCAATGCATTAGAAAAGGAAGGGAAGAAAGAAGAAAATGAGGTTAAGGACAAAGGAAGGACAACAAGAAAGAAAGGAAAGAGAAGGAATGGTGGAAAAGGGTCGAGAGATTTTGATATTAGGAAGGAAGAGAACGGGGATGAAAGGAAAAAGAAAAACACAGAAAAGAAAAAAAATGTTGTGAAGATGGATTTTGAGGAAGGAAGAACAAAGGAGAAGATAGAAAAGAAAGAAGATAGTGTTAAAGAGATTAAAAACACGAAGCAAAGCAAAGCAAAGCAAATATACAGGGATACTGGAGGAAGAAAATGGAACATAGAAAAGCAAGAAGAGAATGCAGGTAAGTAAACTGAAAAAAAAAAAAAGCTCGAGCATGGAAGAAAATAGGTAACAAAAGGATAGAAATTCTGATAAAACGGAGGAAAAGTCTAGCAAGTGTCATCGGATTTTAGAGTTACTTGAATCTACTTGGCTTATTAAAACGGAAAAAGAGAACGAAGCTCCTTATAACGCAGAGCGTTCATACAAATGGCGAAAGAAAGCAGCTTGTGACACTCTTGTATTTCATACAATATCTTGACCTAACATGGTTGAAGAATTTGTAGATATTTTAGTATAATTTTCCAATGTAAAAAATGTTGAAAGCTAGGTTCTGAACATATATATATATAAGCTGCATTCTGCAGATTTTTTAGTTTATGTTGTACTTCTGTGTTGGATTATGTTTCTTGGAAACTTGTGTTGAACATGTGCAGAAAGTAGCTCTATAAATGACAGTGGTTGAATTGCTACGAGTTTTACAAGAAAATTATGTAGTAGTCTAATTGAGTTAAAAGCAATATGAAATTGCATGTAGTTTTCCAGTAAAAAAGATCCCTCCTTTCATGTTTACATGTTGGTGTCATTTTCATCACAAGTCAGCAGAAAGTCTTGAGTTTCAATAGATAAGAATGACATTAATGTTCCAATTCAAATCTCCCATGCACACATAATTATGTGGAAATTACTAATTAGATTACAATCTCTCAAAGTTTTTTATTAGTCTAATTTCAAGATTATGAAATTGGTAAAGTTATTGTACTGTCTGCCTACTCTATTAATAATAAATCCTAACCGATTGTTTTGTCCAAAACATAAGTTATTTCGAATATTTTGAAGAGTAATGAACTATATTTTTCCAATATTACCCTTAGTTACTTATACTATTAGATGCAATAATTATCTTCATCAATTACCTTTGACTTGATATAAAGAGTAATTTTATTAAATTGTCCTTGATTTTGTTAGAATTTCAAAAAAATAATTGTTTTATTCGTCCCTTACAAAAATATTAAACTATTAATATTTTCGGACAAAGAGGGTAATTTATAAGAACAATCACATATTTAATTCTTAAAAACTCCGAATTTAGTAAAGTATTAGCATTTCAATTTATCGATTTTACCAGAATTGCTCAGGAAATTGCACTTGAGACTTGTCAACAAGCCGACCTTGTCATGCTTCCAAGAGACTTGTTTGAAGAAGTATTATTTGTGTTATTATTTCAACTTCAAGGCTTCAAGAAGAAGCTTCTTTATTCCCTCCTGTTATTCTATAAAAACCAATTTCTGCTTATAAGATACTAAGCAAAACCATCTATCTACTTGCACTCAAATCTTTCACAAAAAAGCATGTTTGCTATACCTAATATGCCTTCAACATCATCAGTTTTATCAACCTACACAGCCTTTGCTGCTTCGACAATGCTTGTTCGTTCAGTCATCAATGAGGTTCAGACCATAACTAGCCAGCTAATACCTCAAAAGCTGCGAGAAAAATTGTTATCTAGTCTTGGAGGCCTCTTCAAGAATGCTTCCCAATTAACCCTCGTAATTGAGGAATATAATGGTTTCGCCATTAACGAACTCTACCAAGCTTCAGAAGTCTACTTAAGCACAAGAATCACTTCATCTATAGATAAGCTTAAAGTTGCCAAAGCTCCCCGAGAGAAGAAACTCTCAGTTACTATCGAAAAAGGCCAGAAAATTATCGATTTCTTCGAAGGAATACATATAGTATGGGAATTTATCTGCTCTGAAACACAAAACACAGTTGTTGATTATGAAAGTTACTCCCAATTCGCAGAAAAATCGGAGCATAAATCAATTGTGCTGAGTTTCGACAAGAAACACAAGGAGAAGGTACTGAACAGTTACCTGCCTTACGTGTTAGAAAGATCAAAAGCCATTAAAGAAGAAAATAAGGTAGTTAAGCTCTATTCACTTGGAACTTACAGTGCAGACTATATTGTAGGTCCTTGGGGATCAATAAATCTTGACCATCCATCAACTTTTGATACATTAGCGATGGATCCAATACTCAAGCAGGAACTTATTGATGACTTGGATAGATTTGTTAAGCGAAAGGATTTCTACAGAAGAGTAGGAAAACCATGGAAACGTGGATACTTAATGTATGGACCTCCTGGGACAGGAAAGTCAAGTTTAATTGCAGCTATGGCTAACTACCTGAAATTTGACGTCTATGATTTGGAACTTACAAGTTTGCATGGAAATTCAGACCTAAGAAGGTTGTTAACTGCAACTGCGAATCGATCAATACTCGTGATTGAGGATATTGATTGTAGCATCGATTTGCAGGATAGACAACATGGTGGATATGACAGTGGTGAGAGTCAGGTGAGCTTATAGTTCCTTATTTTCTGGATAAACAAAAATTTTATGAACAATTTATAGCCTTTCACAAACACTCTGTAAGAACAACAGAACTGCTGAGTCATATATGTGTGTGGGTAAATATGTAGCAGTAACTGTTTTTAAGCTTGATAATGAAGTTCGTGTTACCTCTTGTGGTCGCAGTTGACACTGTCAGGATTGCTCAATTTCATTGACGGGTTATGGTCAAGCTGTGGAGATGAGAGGATAATTGTATTCACTACCAACTACAAAGACAAGCTAGATCCTGCATTACTGAGACCAGGAAGAATGGATGTGCACATAAACATGTCTTATTGCACTGCTAGTGGATTTAAGATTCTTGCTTCTAACTACCTCAAGATTAAGAATCATTGTCTTTTTACGGAGATAGAACAACTAATAGAGGAAGAAGTGCAAGTGACCCCAGCTGAAGTTGCAGAAGCGCTCATGAAAGGTGATGATGCCGATGCTGTTCTAGAAGGACTTGTTGGATTTTTGCGAAACAAGAAAGAAATGAAATGTAAAGAATCAGAATCCCAAGTTGAAAATAAAGCTAATGAAGACGATGATGAAAAAGAAAGGGAAAGCGAAGGAATAGAGAAAATCAAGAAAAATAAGAGGAAGAGGGCAAGAAGAGGGAAAGGGAGGCGTGCGAGTTTGATATAATATAATCACATTGCATGATCTCTTGTCTCTGTTGCATTAAATTTACCATTTTCAACATGCATAAATTAATTAATAAGTTAAATAAATTGTTGTTTACTTGTAAACGCGCGCTATTTTGTAATTAATTTCTTCTATCTTATGTACGATCATTTAATTTTAAGACAAAGACAAAGGTTGTTTCACCATGAAGATTAATCTACTAATGCTTCAATTACAATGGCATAAATGGTACACGTATTTCCTACCCAGAAGAGAAAAAGCGAAGGAGAACAAAAACGAAAAAGAAATTCATGGATTTCATGAGCCTGTACATTTTCTTCTCTACGAAGACAAAATTAAATAATGCCCACGGGAACAGGACAAAAGAACGAGAAATAGAAGATACAACAGAAATTTACAAGACCAACTGTTTTCAACATTGGTAAACTGAGTAACTTTTGCTCTTCCAAAAAAAGCTTAAAGCCTTCCCCATCTTCCTTCTTGAGACTGATTTACATAATGGCTTTGATTCCTTTGGGATGGGCTTGGAACTACTTTCATCCCGCTTTAACTGGACCTCAGGCTGCGGCTGAGGATGAGGATGATCTCGTTGCCGTTGCTCACGGAAGAGCATCAAAAGTTTCTGTGCCTTCTCTTTCCCTCTTGTGGTCCCATTCACTGAAATGGAGACTAAGGCAGGTATGACCCCTTCTTGTAGGACCATTTGACTGCACTTTTCACTCCCATTACACAAAATGTAAAGGCATGAAACAGCTTGCTCCTGCTCAATAGGCTCACCGGTATCCAATATCATCGTTAACGCACTAATGAGACCAGGGGCCGCAACCATTTCATCTCTTCCTGATTTATTTGTTGCTAAATTTATCAACACTGCTATGGATTTTTCTGTCCATGCAAAATCACCTGAGGCTGCAAGAAGGGATTGGAGGCCACCAATGATGCCAGCTGAAAGGAGGTTCAGAATATTGGAGGCTTGAGAAGAGAGGTTATAGAGGGCATGGAGAGCATCCATCTTGCATTGGGGTTCATCTTGACCTCGAAGGATCTGGACTAAAAAGGGAACAGCATGGCTCGAACCAATTATAGACTTGGCTGCTTCAAGGCACGAAAGGTTCAAATAGAGGGCTGTTGCTGATCCATGGAAATCAGAGTTCGAGATCATCATCTCCAGCAATGGGATAACACCAGCAGCCAACATCATTTCCTTGTTCCTAAAATTAAAAAATAGAAAAAAAGAATTCAGTAGAGAATTCCCAAGCCAGCTAACATCTCATATTTCTATTTCTTTTTATTTTTAGCAATGTCGCCTAAAGTTGTCTATAAGCTGTTTCAACAGTGAGTTATAACATATACTCCACCACCTAATTGAAGACAATCATTCTAGCCATAATTACTACTTACTACCAAGTTAAGTTGATGTTTAGAAGCTTCACTAACCTGTTATTGTTGACAGCAAGGTTAAAGAGAGCCATGGCTCCAATTTCCTGAGCCATTGCATTCCTTGCATGAACAGCTGACTCTAGAAATTGCAATAATGCTTCAACATACCCATTAGCACCCATACAAATCCTGGCCTCATCATCATCTTTCAGCAAAAGCCTTATTTTTTCTACTACTTTGCACTTTTTCTGCAAATCCCGTTCATCTTTCAAGATGTTCATAAAATTCTGGAATGTATCATGCTCAAGGTCTTCTTCCTGTGGCTTCTGTTCCCGCTTTAGAGTCAAATTTTCCATTTTATCCTGTTCAGCCTCCTCAATGGTACCACTCTCCTCTAAAGGGACGACCTTGATCCCTTTCATTTTTCCAGTGCTTATGCTGTCCACAGATCTTGAATTTGCAGACTCAGACTGAGACAATGACAGCCTAAAATAATTGAGGTCAAGAGACTCTGGTGGACCATCAGGGACTGGAACTCCATTCTGCTCACACCAACTGGTAACAAGGCCCTTGACACAATAATTAGGAGTCAAACATAGATGAGAGAGCTTCTGTTGAGTTTTTGGGCAGGTATCATGCCCATCACAGAACCATTTCTCAATGCAGATCCTCTCATAAGTTTGTCCAGAAGCAATGATGACTGGATCATGCATAAGCTGCAATGATATTGGGCATCTTAGTTCTTCTGGGGGAACAGCCAGCTGCCCAGATTTCCTATTGTTTGACTTGAAATTGAAAGAACTAAGCTTCGACAGCTGCCGCTCAAAGGCATGACCGTCACCAGCATCTTCAAAGGAACCCTTAACAGTGGGTGAACAAGGAGCAGATCCCTGTGAATCATTATCATCTGTGAACTCACTTCTAAATAATTTGGAGTATTTCCTCATCAGATGTAAAAGATAAGCCACAATCGATTCCTTCCGCTTGTCCTCCTCCACCCGAGCTCTATCTATAAGTTTCTTAAGAGCCCTTCTCTCGGTAAGGGCTGATCTGGAAGATGTAATACCAAGTCTAGTGGCTGCCTGATGAAAAGATTCAAGCTCATTATTATCATTAAAGTTGTCAAATTTTCTCCCCTGCTGAAGTAATGCAATTATTTCATCACCCGCTTGCTTCTCTAATGGATCAAGTGAGAAAACAATACCCTCCAATTCACTGACAATCTCCAAAATCTGAGAAGATTAGATTATGAAAGAGATCAATAGAACTTCCAAATCATAGCATAGGTTAAGAACAACCAGACACAGTATCCCCATCAAGCAATGAAAACATTGTAGTCAATAAAACAAAATTTTCAAGATATACTATCATAAGCAAATGTGACTGAAATGTGTACTCAATGAAAATGAAAATAAAAAATAAAAACCCTTCGATCAGCATAGACAAAACCCAAGAATGTAAGAAACCTTTGCAATATATGAAACAAAAGAAAATTTCTATAAGATTTGCCCAAGAAAAAAGGCCAGCAAATCAAATGTTCAACACTTCACTTTCCCTGTTATAAGTAACTACATTTTTCTAATAAAATTCACCTAGAACAATATAACTGAACAATCTTGAGGGGGAAAAAATGAATTACCTGGCATCCAATTGATTGTGGGACAATATCTTCAACACGCCTAAGACTATCTACAAGAGCAGATCTTGCCTTTTCAAATTTTAGAAGGATAGCATCCCCAGTAATAGCCTGTATTATAAATGCAGCTATATTAGCAACACATTCCGACAACTTAAAATCACATAACAAAATATATAGACACAAAAAACTGCAGGTTGCAGCAGAAGAAATAAAAACATACCAAGTACAGCTTGCTGCATTCTGAGCAGTGCTGTAGAATATTCTTGGCCTTTTCAAGTGCAATATGCAATGAGCATAATGCTTGAATGCCGGATCTGCTTCTAGGTCGTGCAGCTTCCAAAGAAGGGAAAACTAACAAGATTTTACAATAAATTGCAGAGAGTGCCTTGCACATTTCTCCATGCAGCTGGACAAAATGACCAATATTTCCATCAATTTACAATGTTAATAAAGCCTGGAGAAGTCATAATCCTTTAAGCATATACAGTCATGGAAAATTTGAATAAGTATCATAAGCCAAAAACAGTTGAGAATATAGTCAAATCAAAAAGATAAACCACAAGTAAGCAAGTAAAACTTTATGTGCGTCAACCAAACCCAACCCAATTGACCAATCTCTCTAACCAACACGCTCAATTCCACAAAACAAGCAATTCCGAAGCCATCAAAAATAGTAAAGTCACATTTCTTTATGTTAGGAATGATGGCCTACTGAATTAAAGAAACCAAAATATAAGCTAATGGCGTGTTGGTAGTTGCAAAAAAAACTTCCAGAAAAAAAAAAAAGAACATTGAAATTCATACCTTGGCATCACCTGCTCCAAGTAAATTTTCTTCGACCTCAGCAACCTCCATAATCCACATTCACCGGAGAAAATTAAATTGCAATTCTATAATAACTGAAAGACATGAAAGAAGAATCAAACTAAATCAGCTAAAAGCCAAAACAACCCCCCCTCTTCCAGGTCAACCAAATACGAGAACTTGGACAACGCTAACAGATATTTAGCGTAATATCAGAAACAACAGTCAAATTCAAAGAATTCAAAAAAACAAGTTAACCATCCGAAGAATTGAAACTGACACCAAATTCAAATTCGATTATTAAGAACATCATTAGACCAAGGCGTTTTATCAAACGCCGACAAATTGAATATCCAAAACGAACATTTTACAAAAAAAAAAAAAAAAAAAAAAAAAAAAGGATAAATGAATTAGAATGAGAACATAGAAACTGATTTAGACATTTCATCAAACAATTGTAAGCTTAAAATATTCTAAAAATCGGCATCAAAAAGGATATTTCTCGTCGAAAATGACTGACAAAGCTAAGATCTTTTTACCTAGACAAGCCACCCAGAAAAATACCCTCAACACTAGATACTCTATAACCAACTAAAATTGAAAAAAAAAAAAAAAAAGAAAAACCTAAATAAGTCCCCACAATTGTAACAACAACAACAACTGCAACGAATACCACATAAATTCGGTTTCAAAAACGCGAATTTGCTAAAGAACCAAAAATAAAATCAGAATACCCTCCCATTATTTATACCCAAATAACAAACTAACAAAACCCACTAAAAAAAGCTAAGGGTTTTTGCTCAAAAGGAGAACACAAAACCTACCAATAGAATCGGAGATAGCCAGGGAGGCTTCATAAAAGAGCATTGGCAAAACACTAAATAATCAAACAAAGAATTAGTAGGGTTTCGATGATCTATACAATCCCATCTCATTCCAGGTTAGATTCTTCAGTACCCAATAATCGATTCTCTGTCAAGATTGCGAATTTGTCGCCGATTTCTAGAGAGAGAATAAGAACAAGGAGAGAGAAGAAGAAAATAGCAAGAAATGGGGGAATATTTTGGGGGGTGAAATATAGCATTTAAAAAGAGGAAATAAAATAACTATTTGAGGGATTTAATTGGAGGTTAATAGATTATAATAGGGGATAAAAATATAAATATGAATAAATGATTTTGAATTATGTGTGGGGGATTTTGGAATTTTCGCCGCTTATTGTGTCTCCCCAGTTCACCGGCCGACAGTTGCCGACCTCCTTGTTTGTCGGTTAGCAGATCTGTCATAAATGCATTAAATTACAATATTATCCTTTGTCATGTGAAAATTTAATGTAGGTTTGCGTTCCTCAAGTATGTGGTAGAGTGCATGTACTTTTGTTTTTGAGGAGTGATTTAACCCCACAATTTGCTATGAAGACCATTGCCGTGGACTTTCTACACTGAGGTACTTAAATCTTCTTTTTCATAGTTGAATTGAATGCCTTAAGATGTTTTTGCATGGAGTTTGTAAATAAAGCCCCAAGTCCTTAAGCCATTTATTGGTATAGCTACAACGGTAGGTGAAAGCAGTGGCGGAGCCAGGATTTAATATAAAAAGAGTAAAATTTTTTTCTTTTTCAAAAGTTAAACGGGATTAAATTAAATATATATATATATATATATATATATTATTTTAAAAAATAAAATTGAAAGATTTTAAAAATATAGAGGTAAATTTTAAAAATATTTTTTTCCCTAGGTGGCAGGAGAGTGAGATTCAATCCCTTTAAGAAGTGTCTTGTTTTTAGGTTTTTCATTAATAAAATTTAAATTTTCTTTAAGGAAAAAAAAAAACATAGTGGGGCAGGAGTTAGAATTTAAATATAATTAAAATAATAATCTCAATTTTAATAACTTTTTAATATATGTGACAAGTTGATCAGGGGCATACAACAAAAAATTTACACTATGATTAATAATTTGGAAGAATAACGTCACTTATTATTATATTTTTTAAAAAAATGAGATAAAGGGAGAATATTCGGATGGCAGTTTGGTAAATTAATAAAAAATTTGACTTGAGTGGCAGCGGATGTCTCCATTGAGGAGTACGGAGGCAGGAATCCGCTATTCTGTTTGATTATAGTAGTATTAATCTGGTCCCATCATAATCCACGTGGTAATGTTTTTTACCATAGATATTAACTCTAATAATTACTCTTCACCTCAGATCCATAATCGCCAGAATTTTTGAGTTGTTTCTCACCTCAATCAACGGTGAAAAATAAATATCGTACCGTTAAATATGACACGTGACAGAAAATACACATGTCGCTCGTGCCACAAAAGCTTGGACGATAAAGCTAGTTATTTTTTTATCTTTTTGCTTGCTGTGGTGCCACGTATCCGCTCTCTGTACCGCTTGATCGGTTCGAGACGTTATGAATGGAAAAAATTCTTATTTACCAACTTTTTCCATGGTTATTTTTCACATTTCTGTTTAGTTACGAGGAAAGAAAGAAATAGAATTATTTTCTTTTATTTGAAAATAATAAAATTTTCTAATAAAATTCATTGGAGTATACTTGTAAAATTAAATTCATTTCTAGTTTAAACTTAGCAGTCGAGCGTGAATTGCAAGCTCCAAGAGCCAGCTTGGAGATTGTTAGTACAAATTGTCTGTTTTAACCTCAATCATAGGCATAATGCCTGGCTGCCTGCAGTACATAGAGGTACGTTCCAATATTAATTCCATATAATATTACACGTGGCATGTATTTATTGTTGTCCTCTTTGCCCAATAATATTCCTCCTCCATCTCATTGTAATAGTCCAATTTGATTTTGAAACAACAATTAAGAAAACTTTGGTGTAATTTTACCATTAAATTTATTTTTTAATAAAAATAATGTAAAAATTAATATAAATATTTTTAAAAAAATATTACTAACAAAAAAAATTTGTATTAATATCAAATAGATCATAAAAACATTAAGAATTACAGAGTGAAAATTAACTCTTTTATTCACCGACGTAATAATAATTTATATGTATAAAAAAATTTAAATATAAAACTTTTTATTCTCTACAACAATTATTATAATATATAGACTATACTAAATTAAAAGATCTATAAACTTAATTATGCAAATTATTATTTTGGATCTATTGAAATAATATTTTTTTTTTATGTGTGTTTGTGATGAGTTAGAATCCAAAATTTGCAATTAGTGGACGGTTGTGGCACATCTTGACCTTTTCCTCGGTTGAAGTTTGACCCTATAGTTTGGTGTCCACTTGCTTCAAATTTTAGGCCATCCATCCCATACCCTTTTCGACAAGGACCCGATTCGAAGCTTTATCATGAGGTAGAAAATTAGAAATGGGCATAAAAGGTTGAATTTGACCAATTACTAATAAAGCTTTTGTGGATATATGCATTTGTTTAAGAGAAAAAAAAAAGAAATAAAGAAAAATCATGTTAAATGATTTTTGCTTTCTAACTCATGGTATGGTTCAATTCAAAAAACCGAAAAAATTGAATTTATTAGTAAAATATTAAATAGCTCTCTCGGTTATAAGATTTGTTTTATTAATTTAATGAGTTATAGAGGAATATTACTATATTATACAGTCCATATTGTTGTTTTGACCTATTAACCTTCGTAGTGAATTAAAAAAGAGCTTTAATTGCAAACTTAAATCACATTTTGTGGTGATTATTTCAAAATTAATAATTTTAGCTCCTAAAATTTAATAATTGCTCAACAATCCAATCCTTAATTATGAAATTAAATTTGATTTCTTTCACCTTAGTATTTACTATTAAAATTTAAATTAAATTACATTTTTATCATAAAATATATTTCATTATTAAAACTTTACATTCTTCGTTTAACTTCAAAAAACATTAATCAAAATCATGCGAATCTACTGAGAGAGTTAGACTTTTCTTTTTTACTTTTATTGACTAAATTAGTGAAAACTCTTATCATGAAATGTATCGAATTTGACATATTGTGCAGAAAATCAACCAGAAAGACCTAAGTTTATTTTATTTACTATTAATCTTAATTAAAAAATTCAAAATAAAAAGTTTGCAAGCTGCTTTTGCCGCACCTTGGTATGGGTTGGATCTGACTAATGTCCTACTTAAGTGGCCTAAAAAGTAAAGAACAAATTGCTTATCTTAATTCTTCAAGATGAACTAAAAATATGTTTCTTCCTTCTTTTCATGAGACTGTGATCTAACCAACTAAACTAAACTTATATATTACATTCATTCGGCGTGCGAGAAATAAAAATTATATGCAAGAAGGTATAAGTGACATCCTTTGGCAAAATGGGTGCACTTCAAATAAATAAATGTGTAAAATTTTAAAAAGAAAAATATTTCTAACCATAAATATCAAATCGTATTTATAAATAAAAACTTTTGTAAATTTTGAATTAATACAAAAAAGCGTTATTCAAATTTATGGGAAAAAATATTTTTTTAATTTTAAATCTTTATAACCTTAGTCTTTACGCCTTCATTTATTTTTTTTGCACACGTGTTTTTACATTCAAATTAATCTCATTTTTTTTCCCTAATTGAATTTTTGATCGGTAACAACTGTTCATTAAACTTAAATGTGTCTTGCCATGTAATGAGCTACTCCTTATGAACAACATTTTTTCTCTTAAATATAGAAATAAATACTAATATTTCCTTTGTTTAAAAAGAGAGATAAAATATCATATAGAGTTGTTAGTTGCAACATATAGCATCACTCTTAAAGAAATGAATTTAACACATTTATGAAAAGTCATGCATGAGCAAATTAAGTGAATTAGGGTATATTTGGTAAGTTTAACTATTTTAGTTGCTTTTAATTGTTTTAATAGCTATTAGCTATTTTAGTAGTTATCAATTGTCTTTATCTGTTAAAAATTATCTGATTGTGATTAATGATTATATAGTGGTTTAAAATAAAAGTGTTCGGTACAAATAACTATTTGATTAGATATTTAATATAAAATAACAAAAGAGATATAAAAGTGAGGAATAAGGTAAAGACAAATAATGAGTATAAAATCCTAAATCATAATGCAACGTTTCATCAAATACCGCTCCAAACTTTAAACTTTAGGATAGATATTGTATTACTGAACGCTATAATTAATTAAGACAGTGTTTCAATCATATCAAAACACTAAGGGTCTGTTCAGCAAAATTAGTTGTTTTGATAGCTGTTATTTGTTTGAGCAGCGTTTCATGAAATGCTAAAAGCTAAACATTACATGAGTTAACTTTTCACAAAAAAACTATTCTAAACTCTAAAAGCTAGTCCAAACGTTATGTTACCGAATAATTTTTTAAGCAGCGTTCAACGTTTTAATTAGTCAAAACTCTAAAAATTCCTCAAAAAGATGCTACTGAATACAGCCTAAATACTATTTCAAACACTAATGCCTCTTAATTAAGACAATTTCATTATCAAATATTAATTAAGAAAGGAGATTGAAAAGATCTCTGAAACAGTTTCATGTTATATAGATTGAGAGAGTCACATGGAACATGTAATGTTGTCATAAATAGGGTTCTACTTACCTGCGAAGTCTGGCATCTCAATGGCCACTAACAAATTAATAAGCACAATCTTTACCTCCCATGCAAGATACTTATGATTTCAACTATACCCTTTTATAGATTGAAAATTTCAGATTCGGACTATCCATTTTTGCCTTTTTCTTGTTAGTTACATTCGTTGCTTTCACTTCACCGAAAAATATTTTTCCTTTTCAGTTTTTGCAGTTCGTAACTTTATATTTGGCAGCCTTACTTCTACTTTGTATTCAACCTCAATTCATTATATATAGCAAAATTGATCTTAAATATATAGAAATGCGTTTCAGACTTAAAAGATGGTGACCCTTTTCTTTGCTTTGACCGAATCCATGATTGCATCTATAGATCAAATCAATAAAAATATAATTTTTTTTACTTATTATTTATATTTTATCTTTTGTTTTATATGAAAAATATATTTGTTATAATAAAATTATATATTTTCATTAGATTAGTCCATTGTTGGAAACATAATGCTACCCATGGACCAAAGCAAATTGGTTCATTGGTAGGTTAGTCCCCATACACTTATGAGATTAACTTGTCTACACTGGGATCATAGCGCTGGTCATGGACCAAGTCAACGAAAATAGAAATTTTCACTGAAATGATGACATTTCTAATCATATATAAGGAAAAAATAATAAAATATGACCAATTTTTAAAAATTTTCCACTTTTATTAGTGAGATCATAGATCCTGTCTAAGCAAGTACAATTCTAATCTTATAAAAATTAAATTTTAAAAAAATAAGAAATTATAAAAATATAAAATGAAATATTGACTTGCTTAGACTAGGTCCATAACCATGAACCAAATAATAAAATAATTAATAATAAGGAGAGAAAAATCCATTTTCTATTTTTTTTAATAATGTTAATCTTTGAAAATATTGTTGCTCGTATGGTTATCCATCTATACACATATATGAGGCATGATCAGTAAGTTCAAGTGGTGGCCTTGCATAACATTAGTCATTAATGACTCTCTTACCAACTTTCCAACAATTGCACTAACAATGTTCACATGAAAATAATAATTTTGTCTTAAGACACAAACTACATTTGTTAGAACATGTTTGTGTAAGAGAATCTCTAATATAAGCTTCAAATGAATAGAATCGTGCATGTTAATTGATATTTGATAACAAAATTATGAAGGTGGTTGGGTGAGTGTACACTTGATTTATATTTTAACAATTTTTTTTTTAATAATTATTTCCAAAAATTTTCAAATTGTGGGACCACTAAGACCGAAAGCTAAAATGGTGGGGTTCTTGGTTTTAGGAAGCACAAGAAACAAAGACACTTCTTTTTTGTTTTTTGGTCAAAATCAAGATTTTTAGGGTCTAAAGCTTAAAGGCATCTTCCAAATTCTTACTTACATATCCTCTATTCTTCCATAATATGAGGACTAAGGAGGATAAGATTGACACAAACCAACCGTTGACCCAATTATTCGTTTTGTTTTGCCACAAGGGGAAAAATATTGTTATGATCTACAAATGTGGGGATTCAATTATTGAATCTCTTTCAAAAAATAAAAATAAAATTGAACGTCAATTTAAAATTAATTTCATACGAGATCAAATTAGTTGTTGCAATTATCAATTAATCATGGGTCCTTTGTTATTAATTGATAAAATTACAATGGTAAATAAAAAGTTAATATAATGTCTCGTATGTCGTTAGTCCGATCTTTAAAACCAAATCAGTTTTATATTTAAAAAGACGTGAAGATATTTATGAAAAAAAAAAAAATCTTCATTTGTGACCTTATCACCTTAATTGCTATTTGAAATAGTAAAAATTTATTACCTTCGTCCATTTGAAAAAAAAAAAAAAAAAAAAAAAACATTATGCCAGTATTGTTTAATCAATCAATTATAATCAATTCCAATTTGAGATAAAAGAGTGTTTGAAAAATGCGTTTATGTTTTAGAATGATGCTTTCTAACATTATTTGTTTTTCCCCCGCTTTCGATGGGTACTATAATTGGCCTTAACGAAGGTGGCTAGTGCAAGAAGTCACCATTTGAAACGTGGAATGAGGTACTTACGGCTTCTTTCTTTCTTTTTTTTATTGCTTAAAAATAATGATGGTCGCTTCGGCAATTCTCGGAGGATTAGCGAGTATAAATAATAATTAAAATTGCACGATAATACATAATATAATTATACGATTTGACAATAGATCAAATTCAAATTCTCTTTTTAATATTTAAAAAAAAAAACTTATATTTTAATATTGGAATTTGACAATTATAAGTCAATTACTCTTGGTTTTTGATTTTTCTGTGTTGATTTCCATTTCGTAGAAGTGAGGCCAATGACTTATCTCTTGGAACTCATCACCATTAAACTTAAATGAATGTGTACTATTTCGTGTATATAAATATATATTCTCTATCAATTCTATTTTCTATTGTAATTTAATGAAGTCTATTCATTCATTTCAAAATATTTTTTGACGAATTTTATTTAAATTAAGTACTCAATAATCATAGAAAAACAAGAATCCTTTGTTTTAGTATTTGGACCAATAATAGGAATGGTGGTGGGTGAAGTGGGACAATTTATAAATTTTAATACCTTGTACTATTACTAAAAAAAAGCAAATTTTAGATATTATTACTAAATTAGCATTGCTCGGGGCTAGAAATATAAATTTATTTTTTAAATCAAGAGTGTTATTCAAGTAAATACTTTCTATTGAGGACTGCTTTAGATTTTTATTCAAATGGAATGAATACATCATTGACCAATAGGGAAAATGTCATGTTACAACCTAATTTTTCTTTGATGTAATAAAGATGAGGTAATATACATAGGTAAAGCTTTGCTTGTGGCTTAAATTAATTCAATAATAATCATCAATACCTTTGACTCAAAATTTTTTTAAAAAAATTATAATTTTTATTTAATTTTAAATATTTTTAGATTGCCATCAATAGCTTCTATATGCTACTGCTAGTTTTGGTGCTTCTGTTAATATTAGACCATGGGCATAATTAAATCATCACATTTTTGCATTTGGAGTACAACATCATTAGATGTGAGCCCCACTGATTCTGTCATAGCATTGACCACTTTAATCCATTTCAGGCCGGTGGAAAATAACTTGGTAAAAAAAATAATTTATTGAAAAATAATTTATAAATAATTTATTTTCTATTATTTAGTTGCAATATTGAAAATTAGTTAAAAATATTTATCTCATAAGACCATAAAAATATTATTAATAATAAAAATTTTATAATTTAAAATTTTCATTGTTAAATATGAAAAGAATGAAAAAATATATATAAATTATGAAAGTTGTCGGTAGTCGACGGTGGTGATTAACGGTAAGTGGTGACTGGTGATAGTGACTATGATAATTAAGAAATTAAAAAAATATATTAATAATCGAAAAACGTTTTACTCTCTCGAAGATAGAAAGTTATTTTTCTTAAAAAATGACTTAATTTTTTTCTGACTAGAAAAATATTTTTCGTTAACTTATTTTCTCGAGCAATCCCAAACAATAGAAAATTATGAAAAATATTTTATAGGAGGCGTTCATTTGTGGGAATATCATAGAATTTGAAATGTTTCAATTTTTTTATATGCATGAAAGGTTGTTTTTCCATTTCAAATGATAGGAAAAACTAAATACTTGAATTGGAGAGTAATTATTGAGAACTCAGAGCATGAGGAAGTGGTTGAGTTGGGGAACTGTAAGTAATTTTGGTTGTATGATTTTGTCTGGCCAAGTTCTTTGCATGAAAACTACATGGTGTTTCTTGAATAATTTAAAACCGCATGTCATTTTTCGATTTTGAGGGCCCAATTTTTGTTAATATGCTTGTCGTCTATGTATAACCGACACTCATCGCTTGCTGGTTTGCCCGAGATCTTCTGCACAGTGCGCACGGGTTCGAACCGCACAGCCAGCATTCTCATATTTGTTTATTTTTCTTTTTATTATGCATAATTTTGGTTGTTCAATATTAAGATGGACTTTCCATTGGCCGCATCAGGCCTAATTGACCCAACCCACTTTTATTTTTTTATTTTTTTTTATTTTATGATAATACAATATATTTTTGCTGAAGAAAAAATTTATTCAGCAAAATTGATAGATTTAGATTGAGTGAAATCACAATTTAGCATGAATTTCAATTTCATCAAATTTTCATTCTTTTGAGAATTTTGAATTTATTTGTTTTTATTCATTGAAACTAAGTAGAATGGAATAATATTCTAAACTACAATTTTCATTCGAATAATATTCATTAAATAGGTGAAAATCTCTATAGCAAAAAAGATTTTAGCCTCTCAATTTTCATATTATTTAGGGTTTAGGTTACTTGATCTTCACCTGATTCACAGAGTCAATTGATTTTATTAGTTGATTGGGGAATAAGGGAAAATTTTTAAAGTTAGAGCACAGATCAAACTACTTAAAGAGTGCAAAAAGACTCGTAGGGTAATGAAATTTTTGTTTCGATTTGGTCTATAGGCCCAAAAAGCCCATATCAAAGCCCGGTCCAAAGTAGTCACCTCCTTGCCCGTAGCGCAAGAAACTCCCCACTCTGTACTTGGATATCTACCGCTTCTCGAAGTAATTCCCTCCATTGTTACAAATCTTCTAACTTTCAGCTTTCGATCTCTGCTAAGACTCTTTTTTTTTTTTCCATTCCACTCTAAGGGTACGTTTGCGTCTAACAGCTACTTTGCTAAACTAGCACTGCATTGACCTATTTTTAGGGTTTGTACTGCAATCCAAGTTCCGATCATGTAGCTTCTCAATTCAATGGTTTTAATTTTTGTGTTTTGAGAAAGATTTAGAGAAGTAAAAATACAAAAATTTAAATTTGTATGGCACTCGATTAAGTAGTTTTATCAGTTCGGAATTTTTTCTTTTTCAAATTTTGGTTTAAGGTTTTGTGGTTTCGTTCTCTTAGCCGAAGTAGAGGAATAAAGAGATTAGGGGTGATTTTGTTGTGTATCTACCATGTTTTTATTATATAAGGTGGCTAATTTTTTATTTTTTTTTTGTTTTTCTTGGTTTTAGATCATGAAGCTCGATACCAGTGGTCTTGAATCAGCGGCACCGCTCTTTGGAGCGACCGGCGAGCTGTTTAATGGGTTTTCTGCTGCGCCTTCATTTGAACTTCCTGTTACTACTGATGTGAGTTTTAATTTGCTCGTTTTTCTTGCGCAATTGTGGAGAGCTAGTGGAATTCATAATGAGCTGTTTTTTTCCCTTTTCCTGCTATTTCAGTTTGATGGATTCCAGAAGGAAGCTATCCAAATGGTGAAGCCTGCCAAGGGGACAACAACACTTGCATTCATTTTTAAAGAGGGTGTCATGGTCGCTGCTGATTCTCGAGCTAGCATGGGAGGCTATATTTGTATGTTATGTTTGGATGAGATTGTTGTTCTATGAGTCCTTTATTTGATTGTTTGCAACTAAGTTAAAATGTATTGCGTTCTATTTTTATTATTTATTTTGTTTGAAATTAAATGCTTTATTAATCCCATTACATATGGGAGCTACAAAAATCTGCACTAACTGCAAGCTTAGACTCGTTAACATTTTCAGGTTATTCTAACTTGCTTGTCTTCTCTTGCTTGTCTTCTCTTGCTTGTCATGCCCGCACTACATATATGTTGCACCAACCATGAGTTATAATTTTGTTGAAAATGTTTTGCTTCCTGATTTTTCAGCATCACAGTCCGTGAAAAAAATCATTGAAATCAACCCTTACATGCTTGGTACAATGGCTGGAGGAGCTGCTGATTGCCAGTTTTGGCATAGAAACCTTGGCATTAAGGTAATAGACTTTTGTTGCTTTCTTAAATGTTTCTTATAATGGCTGTTTGTGAAAGTGAAGAGGACGATGAGATCTTTAGAAAGGTCTATGTTAAAATCGAAAATTGTAGCTAATATAGCGGGCAAGCATATCTGTGTTATACTACATTCTAATCTACTTGGAAACCGCTAATAATTTATTTTCAAAGTTTGGTTTTTATATAGAAATTGAAGTCTTGTTCTTTGTTGACCTGCTACGAAACTGCATATGGTGTCATTGACTTTCAGATAGAATAGATTAAGTACTCCCCTACAGCATGCAGACCGAACTATCTATGCTCCCTATGCATTAAGCATAGTTCTCAAGATGGTGACAGGGAATCTTGTCTTGATTTGACATTTTCATGGCGCCTTGATTTATCATATGCAGGAGTAGTACATATTTTTCATTATTTCATCACTCATTTTAGAATTGCATCATCAAGTTTCATGGTGAAAACGTCGGAGTACTTGTATATTTTTAAAGAGCTAGTATATTGAACTGCACTTGGCAACGTAAGAACCAACAAACAATTGAAATTATTGAAAAAGTTTCCTAAAATTAGGGGATGGCCAGAAACATTATAGCTGGATGTTCTACCAAATCTAATGCGTGTTAGCCATAAGAGGCAAGGTGTTGGAAGCTTATATTCTTTGACATCTATCATGCTGTCAATTCAGCTTTGAACAAGTTCATCTATCACTCTCTCTCTCTCTCTCACACTGTAAATGCTAAATTACACTAGAGCCCTTAGGCCTAAGTGTATATTTTTAGCACCTTTCTTATTTTATTTACTGAAATGTTGGTACTTGAACAACCAATCACACACATTTGTCAACTTCTTAATTTGTGAGTATAGCATAGGCATGCTTCCAAATTGCTTAAAAAGTAAGCCTAATATATTGCCCAATCATGATACCTCTACTTAACTTCAACCAAAATTTGGCCTCAAACCGAATGGGTCAGTAGTTCCTATGTAGATTCTTCATCGTGTTTTTTGATCCTTGCTGCAAGAATATTATGTGGTCCCAACCTGAGTGCTCGTGCATGCCAAAGTGGCGTTTGGGTTGAATATGAGATGCTACTATCATTCATCCTTTAGTTTTGTTTAAGTTTGGATTCCTTTCATGTTCATTGTTATTTGTTTTCCAAGTACTAATGGAATTTGTTGGCATGGCTCAGTGCCGGCTACATGAATTGGCAAACAAGCGTAGAATTTCGGTTACAGGGGCATCAAAGCTTTTGGCAAACATACTGTATTCCTACCGTGGAATGGGTTTGTCTGTTGGAACCATGATTGCTGGATGGGATGAAACGGTAATGACATGTGCATTTGCCATAGCTTGTCATGTTTTCCCTTGTTAAGTTGCATAAGCTGTATCATCTCCTTGTTGCAGGGTCCTGGATTATATTACGTGGATAGTGAAGGAGGAAGGCTGAAAGGAACAAGATTCTCTGTTGGATCTGGTTCCCCATATGCTTATGGTGTACTTGATAGTGGGTGAGTGCTATTTTTCCTTTACAGCTTTTCCTTGAAAAACATTGTCAACTGGCACATTATTTTTGAGCTATTTTCTCACGGCAAATGACTTTCAAGCGTTTAGCAGAAATTCTCTTTATAAGCAAACTTTTTCCTTATTGCGGTTTTCCAATTAAGTAACAAGCTACTACTGCATTAGTTTCGGGTGCTTAACACAAAACCAAAAAATTGGACAATATTGAGGAAATATCCAACTCCAAATTCAAATCATAAGAGAAACACTTGACAGGTTTTAAATCGCAGTGAGGATTTTAAGTTGCCAAGTAAGGGAAAAAAATATGCCTTGAAATTGCTACGACAGTTGTGAGGAGGCTATGGGAATAAGCATCAGAAATTAGTTGGTCTATCATTTCATGTCCAACTATATGTTTGCATCACAAGAAAGGAGGTACTTTCCTTTTAACCAGCCACAATTGGTCAAACTGTAGGTACTGACACTACGGTCAAACAGCTAGGTGAATACGCCAACATTTGTATGCCAATTCATCAATTTCTGTAGTAACATTACCTTGAATATTGCCTTATCCAACAAAATAGCAGCATTTTCTCATTATTGTTTTATTGGCTCTCTAGGTCAATGTGGCTGGAATTTTTTTATTATTTCCTTTTTCATACTTCCTTTGTACTGTGCTTGAGGATTGATTGTTACTAACATTATGTGTTGCTCTAGGTATCGGTATGATTTGTCAATTGAGGAAGCTGCAGAGTTGGCTAGAAGAGCTATTTATCATGCTACATTCAGAGATGGAGCCAGTGGTGGAGTTGCTAGCGGTACTCTTATCTCCTCTTTCGTTCTTACCCTCTGTGCATTAGTGCCTACTTGCCTAGGCATATCTCTCTGTGTTGTTCTTTTATGTTTCTGGACTCATACTAATTTAATGAATTAATCTGGATTGGATTTGTGTTTTTAATCAGTTTATCATGTGGGACCAAATGGATGGAAGAAGCTATCCGGTGATGATGTTGGAGAACTCCACTACAAATACTATCCCGTTATGCCCAGTACAGTGGAACAGGAGATGGTTGAAGTAGCATGAGCATGAGCATGAGCATGAGAAAACCTTGCTCAAGCTGGACCAGGTTGGACACTCCCCTTTCTTCATAGTATCTGATGGAGATGGTCTACAATGCAATCTTATGTACTAGGAACTGCTAACTATTGGTGTTGAGTTGATTCCTGGAACAGTTCATGGATTGATGTGGCTTTTTGTCAATGCCATGAAAACACATTATTGTTATTATCATTCCATTACGTAATTCTGTGCTTTTAGCTTTTCTTTAAACAAAATAGAAAAAGGTGATTTCGACAGTTGCTTTCCCGCCGGTGTTTTAAAATGTTACTTGGAACTCTATTATTGACTTTGGTGTGGTTACCAGTAATGATATATTGATTAATGGTAATGTGATACACATTGAAAGGTAAAGTTTAGATAAGTTTCGGGTCAGGAACTTTCACTGGAAGTGCATGTGAGTTCGGCTGAAGTTGCTGAGATTTTTGCATTATGAGGTTGATGGTCTCTGTGAGCCACAGAACTTGAAGTTGCAACTTGGAAATGTGGTGCAGCCCATAACAGTTGTACACTCAAGTTCTTTTCAGGTTTGTCAGGGCAAGGAGATGTCTATGATTAGGAGCTTCTGAATGATTTTGGCTTTAAATTGTGGGGCACTGCATTATAGTATGGAAAAGTCGTAAAGAAGGGCTCATCATGAGCTCTTTAACATAAGCTTCTCCTAAAATTTCCATACATAATGGGACCTCAGCTCAGGTAAACTATTGCTGAATATTCATACACGAGATAGGGTTTCGGAAGACCAATTGCATACTTTGTTAAACCTCTAAGGTAAGATGAGTGATGACTGAACTAATTTTGCTGTGCTTTTGGGACCCACTTTGAATAACCAGATGCCAATCAGGGTAAGAATTCACACACCAAAATTGTCAGTTACATATCTTTAATCATTTTCAACAAAATAATAATAATAGTAATAAAATAAAATTACAAGTACTCATCCCTTCAGTGGGAAGCAAAAGATGTTATAATCTTTTAGGAGTAAGGACTCTTCTATATTGTCCTTTGTTAGAACTGATTCTACATGCTGACCTATAAAAAATAATTTCATACTATTATTTCTCTATTAATTGCATCTTGTTTGTAGATTTGACAAACGAGAGACATATTATTGATTTATGAGTTGTGATAATATAAGCTCCAATTTTTCCTTTTCCCTCTCTTTTTTTTTAATTCATTAGGAACTTTAGTAAATCGAAATAACACATTTTTATTTTACTAATTTGAATTGAAACTTCTCACTTATCAGGTAAGGGGTAATACCAATCAGAATGCACATCGACTATTTGCATATGATTGGCAATAAGCTTCCACTTTAGATGCCACTATCTCAGCCTCTGTCAGGTATATAATAATATTGTAATTGTATACCAAAAGTATATATAATTCAACTATTCTAAAACAAACACATGGAGACATTAATAAGCAAAGAATTATATAATCAGCTGGAAAGAAACCTTTGTTTCTCTCTCTTTGCCTCCCTCTTATGTTAGCTTCTAAGCATGTTTTCATGATTGAAAGTGAGATATAATCATTTTGCTCTCTTCCATTAAGCAATTGTAGAACTATAATTAAAAACCACTAAGCCCTTCACTAGGAGTCAAGAAAATCAGATGAGAAAATTGCAAAATTAATAGAAGATGTGAAAAACAAGTGTCAATGAGATTATTATTTCATTTTCCAAGAAAGTGGTGTTGGTTACACGAAAGAGATTGATCTGAAAATGAACCTTCCTAATCAGAAGTGCAATTTATATATTTATATATATATGAAATTAATCAGTAACATATGTAGAATAAAAAAAAAAAAAAAAAAAAAAAAGAAAAGCTTTCTCAACAAACTGCTAGTTTCTGTATTTGAGCAACAATGATACTAATGTTAGATGTACACAAAACTGGGTTTTCGAATTCTAGCATTAGGTACCATAGGTGAACTGAACTTTGAACTGACTTGGGTCCCTTTGGAGTCACTTCTTATCTTTCATTCTCCTTTGATGGAGATAGTGTAGCACAGAAAGTCCTTGTCATTTGCTATTTGAAATGAATGTGAATTTAATTTAATTCGTTTTTCTAATTAAAATTCGTAAAATATCAATGTTAATGTCAAATTATAATGGAGTGGTTCTAATAAAATATAGTGTTAAATTCCACGAGCAAGGATATAACTATATTGTTAATGGAGATTAACCATTGAACATCTTCAGCTTGAATAACACGAGACAAAAGGTTTCGGGTTCGCTTTCTCCCATTGTTTTCGGTTAAATAATTATTTATATAGTAATATATTATCACAATATTTCTTGAAAAAAAAGAAAAAAAGAAAAACAGTAGCAGTAGAAATAGCAACTTCTCACTCTGTTTATGTACGTTTCTTTTTGGCGGGAGGTGGGTCCCATTTCAATCAAAATCTCGTCTTCCTCAAGTCTCTTTCTCATAAATCCTACACAACCAACCACCATCCCTCTTCATCTCCACCTTCCCTCTTCATCTCCACCTTCTTTCACTGTGAATATATCTCTCTCTTTCTATCCTTTCTCTTCTTCACCAAATGCAAACAACATTATTTTAGTATACAAAACAAAGAACCTATTTAGAAACAATAACACACGCTATCAATACAATGGGAAAGTACCAATCTTCAACACTTTTCTTCTTCTTCTTCTTCTTGTTTAACTTCAAATTAAATCTTTCTCTTTCTCCTGATGGCCTTTCCCTTCTCTCTTTAAAATCCGCCGTTGATCAACCATCGGAGAATTCTCCCTTTGCCGACTGGAATGAGGACGATTCCACTCCTTGCCGCTGGACTGGCATTTCTTGTATGAACATTACTGGATTTCCTGATCCGCGTGTCGTCGGAATTGCAATCTCCGCTAGGAATCTTCGTGGGTATATTCCATCGGAGCTAGGAACTCTAGTTTATCTCCGGCGACTCAATCTTCATAACAACAATTTTTATGGGTCAATTCCGGCTGAGCTGTTTAACGCTACTTCACTTCATAGTCTCTTCCTTTACGGTAACAATCTTTCAGGTCCTCTCCCCCCGTCGATCTGTAATCTTCCTAGACTCCAAAATCTCGATCTTTCTAACAATTCTTTGTCGGGTCCTTTGCCGGAGAACTTAAACAATTGCAAACAGTTGCAGAGGCTAGTTTTAGCGCGAAACAAATTCTCCGGCCAAATTCCTGCTGGAATTTGGCCGGAATTAGACAATTTAATTCAGCTTGATCTTTCCTCTAATGAGTTGAACGGATCAATACCCAATGATCTTGGCGAGCTCAAGTTTTTGTCTAATACATTAAATCTCTCTTTCAATCATTTATCCGGCAGAATCCCAAAATCACTAGGAAATTTACCCGTCACCGTTAGTCTTGATCTACGAAACAATAATTTAACCGGCGAAATACCTCAAACGGGGTCTTTTGTTAACCAAGGACCAACTGCATTCCTTAACAATCCTCTGTTATGCGGGTTTCCTCTCCAGAAACCGTGCAAAGATACGCAGGGCTCTCCGACGAGCCAGAATTCGTCTCCGGAATCCGGTAATAATCCCAAGAAAGGATTAAGTTCTGGGTTGATCATACTGATATCATTAGGTGATGCTGCTGGTGTAGCTTTTGTTGGTTTAGTTCTAGTCTATATCTACTGGAAAAAGAAAGATGATGCTGAGAGCTGCAGCTGTGCTGGGAAGACTAAGTTTGGCGAGAATGAGAAATCACATGCCTGTTCTATCTGTTCCTGCGTTAACGGCTGCAAAAGCGAGGATTCTGAAGCTGAAGAAGTAGAGAAAGAAGAAAAAGGGAAAGGAGAAGGAGAACTAGTGGCCATTGATAAAGGTTTTAGCTTTGAGCTTGATGAGTTGCTTAGAGCTTCAGCTTATGTGTTGGGTAAAAGCGGGTTGGGGATTGTGTATAAGGTTGTGCTCGGAAATGGGATTCCGGTGGCTGTGAGGAGGCTTGGCGAGGGAGGAGAACAGAGGTACAAAGAGTTTGTAGCGGAAGTTCAGGCTATTGGGAAAGTCAAACATCCAAATATAGTGAAATTAAGAGCTTATTATTGGGCTGCTGATGAGAAGCTTCTTATTAGTGATTTCATCTCCAATGGCAACTTGGCGAATGCTCTTCGAGGTTAGTAATTTTACCTTTGTTTTTTCTCCTCATTGTCCTTCTAGCTTCTGGTTTTGAAAATTTTCATCTTTGAGCACTTCATTCTCTAGGTTCATGTTCAATCAACGTACTTAGGGTAATTTTAGGTGGGGATCATAAAATTAAACACAGAATTTCTTTGAAAAATGAAGAAAATTATAATTCATAGTGATTTATATAGTTTTACGTGCAGTGTGTCATGGACAATTACATTGTCATCCCATTATCACGTTAAGCAAATGTGAAAGATGACATCATCTTAAGTTCTAGCCTATGCTAATATAAATTCAAAATTTTACAAGTAAAAGTTGTTTCTTTTTGTCTGAAGCTAAATTAGTTGAAAGTGTAAGGTCTTATGGAAATGAGGAGAAGGTCTACAAAGGAAATCCCAGAAAATAGGGGACAAATTGGGGAGCAAATTTTATTTGAAGGAATTGAAGGACGTGAATGTGCTTTAATTAATGGACATGGTATTAGCTATCATGATCTCAGCACCATGGTGAATATGGCCTACCAGCCATCATTTACTTAACCCACCCGTGGCCTCATCCTAATTGTACTCCCATTTCTTATCCATGCGCGTTGTGTCCTCTCACTTTCCCTTGCTAATGGCACTGTAAGAATATACCTAGTGGAAACTTTGCTTTCTAGTCCTAACACTCTTTTTTCAAAGTCAGTTTCTTTCCATATTTCATGACTAATTCATCAGTCAAATGCCAATTCTTAACATAGAAAGTCATAATTCGATTCTCTCTGAACATTCTTTATTTATAAATATGATTTGGTCAAGTTAATCAAATGGGAGCAATTATAAAGAAATCTTAGATTTGGAGACCCTGTTTTAATCGGACAAAAATATAAAAAATTTATCATGAGTCTTCATGCACGGTTTAGACTCATCAAAGTTGGGTGGAAATGTTTGGATTGAATGTTATATGAATCTCAAATTTTACCGTTGTCTCTAAGAGTTAGGTAGGCGCTATTGCTTGTGCCTGAGATCCACCGAATGGTAGGCCCGACACCCTTGGCCCCCCTGGTCATGCATGGGATCGATTGGAGAATGGTTGATGGTTCATGATTAGGGGTCTTGAGCATTTCTAGATATCCATCACAAGGTAAAGGGTCTGAAAAATGACCCACTGTTCCTTTTGGGGAAGCAACATTTACAGATATTAAGTAAATGATGCATCCAAATTATATCCGTTAATTTGATTATTCTGCCTTTTGACTTCTGGGGGTTGCATTTTCATCCGTTTCTTTCAAAAATTTATACCTGGATTTCTATTCGTTAGTTAAAAGTCTTAAAGATACTTTATCAGGGTTCCTTTGCATTCTTCCTCTTCACTTTTTCTCTGAATTTGAAGTTTTAACCTTTAGCTGAAACATACGGTCCTTATTTCTTTTTCTTACTTTCTTCCTTTCAAGTACCATGTCTTTACGTTAAATATGCTTATTTTTAAAGAGGAAAATGAAAAATGGTTATATATATATATATATATATATATATATATAGTTTGATTGCTATAGAAAAGGCATCTTTGCTTGCAGAGCCATTGTCTCTGCATAATTAAGCTCCCAGTTATTCGTTTAATTAACCCTGCTCATAGCAAGGATCCACCATTAATTGAGAATCACTGGTCCCAACACCATTTTTCCTTCAAGATCCTGTTGATTTTGATCTTGAATTCAGATACTGTTGCATCAGTAGCCCAACCATATTTAAGAAGCTTTTATTTGTAAAGGATCAAGTTTGGGACCAAGCAGATGGAAAGTGAAAGGCTATCAGTGAATTACTACCACATGTTGAAATAAATTATTTGGTCAAGCATTAGATTTGCATTGCTTTTATATTTTCCTTTGACATACTGGGACCATATTATTTTTTCCTGTCTCTATCATAGGGCCTGGCCCCACAAGTCCAACCCTTCAAGCACACATTGTTGGGGGCATGGAGAAGTTCAAGAAATCTGGGTTCAAAATTTCTACATTTTGTTGTTACTCAAAAATTAATTAGAAAAGCATTCATGAGTTATTACAGCATTCTAGTACGAAAACTACAAGCCATAACTTCCTTTTAAATTCCTTTTTCCTTGAACCTGCACGTAGTACATATTTGTAGCGATTGGAAGCACGAGTGATTGTCGCAGGCTTCATCAAATTAAAGATTTTTTTCCCTATCTTGTCTGGTTATTATAGCAACAATCTTAGGAATTTCTTGTCTGATTGTAATGTACTATGTAGAATGTAGTTGTCACTTTAAATAACTTCTCTATTTCACGATTTTAGTCATTTTCTGCAATTCCAAATTCATGATTAGCCAAATTTACAGGGAGAAATGGTCAGCCATCGACAAGTCTGTCATGGGCAACAAGGCTAAGAATTGCCAAGGGAGCAGCCAGAGGCTTAGCCTACCTCCATGAATGCAGTCCAAGAAAATTTGTTCATGGAGACATCAAACCATCCAATATTCTCCTGGATAATGAATTCCAGGCTTATATTTCTGATTTTGGCCTAAATAGACTAATCAATATTACTGGAAACAATCCTTCTTCCTCAGGTGGGTTTATTGGTGGAGCTTTACCTTACATAAAGTCTGTCCAAACTGAACGAACCAATAACTACCGTGCTCCTGAATCTCGTGTTCCCAACAGCAGACCAACCCAAAAATGGGATGTTTATTCATTTGGAGTAGTATTGCTAGAATTGCTTACAGGGAAATCTCCTGAGCTTTCACCAACTACATCAACTTCTATAGAATTACCAGACCTGGTAAGGTGGGTAAAGAAAGGTTTTGAAGAAGAGAACCCATTATCAGACATGGTAGACCCAATGTTGCTTCAAGAAGTTCATGCCAAAAAAGAGGTATTAGCAGTTTTTCATGTTGCCCTTGCCTGCACTGAAACAGACCCTGAAGTTCGACCCAGAATGAAAACTGTGTCTGAAAATCTCGAAAGGATTGGAACATAGAAGAAGAAAAATTAATTATTTGAAGCTTCTATTTTCAGTCTTCTTGATCTTTGCAAATGGGCACTCTCCAGTTTTGCAGTGGCGAAATTTTTTTTTGGAGAGAGGTAGATCTGCTTAAAAGATAGCTATACAACTTGGTTTAACTTCAGCTTTCAATGACAGTAAGATCAGATAAAAAACTATTTGGAGTCAGAGGAAGTTTTCTTAGCATAATTGGGAAATTGGGTATACATTTTTTTTTTTTTTCTGATTTATGAGGAAGTATGTATGTAACTGTATTTGTAATTTAAATTTCCATCCATTTCCAATGGGATATGTTGTAATAAAAATGTCTTCATTTTTATATTTTTCACCTTTTGTTATCTGTTATTTTTATTGTTTCTCAGGTTTTCCACTTTGAAAAAAATGTTACTTCTTTGATAGATTTATTAATTATTAATGTTCATTGAGCTAAGTCTATTTTCAGTTAACATCTCTTATTAAAATGATTAAAATTAACAATTTTGGACAGAAAATTAAAAATTAAAAATTTTGGACAGGATGAAGCAGAGGCCCAGCCCACATCAAATGTTAAAGCAAAATAAAAAAATGTGGTAAAAATTAAATTATTTTCCTCTCTTAAAAAACATTAAAGCAAAAACTACTTACATAAAACTATTTTTCGAATTTCCAATTTAAAAATGAAAATCTTACGTATTTTTTAAATTCTTAACTCCGTATATATAAGTTAAAATACATTTTAATATAAAATCTTCACCATCCTTAATGGAATTGAGAATTAAAGAATGTTGTAAAAATTTTATGAAGATTTTTTTTTTTATCTCAAATTTTTATCCAATTTTTTCTTTCAAGTTTTTCATCTAAAATTTAAAATTATATATATATATATTCCAGTGTTCGAAACGTGGCAGCATTACAATTTGGTCGGTGACATTTTTTTTTTTTTTTCTCTATACTGCAAATTTACGGTTTACACTTATGGGCGTCGAAGCTAAAAAAAGCTCTTCCTCCCTTTCTTAACTTCTCTGTAAGCTCCGGCGAAGCCTGGATCTAAAATCTAGCAATTTTTTGCGGTAAGTCCACTCAACAACTATCTTACTTCACAGTCACTCTATCGCTTTCATTCAAAAACCCTAGCTTGTTTTATCGATTCATTTATTCTTTCGGTTTGTTAACATTCATAACTTCTGCAAACATTAGAACTATTATTCTTTCTAATTAATCAAACAATAGTCTGTTTGTTTTTTTTCCTGCTTGTGCATTAATTTTGTTATACAAGTGATTCCCAAAGCTGGCTGCTTGTAATTTGATTGTTAAGTTTGTGAAATTTGAGAGGTTGTTGATTTTATCTGTAGATTGAAGGAAGAAAAGTGATCACTTTGAGGAAGATAAAAACATGGTAAAGTAATTCTATGTTTTAAGAATTGGATTTCATTTAATAATGCAGTCAATATTTTGACTTTTTTTTTTTTTTTAATTTCTCCAGTCTGCACTCTTTAATTTCCATTCGTTTCTCACGGTTGTGCTATTGGGAATTTGTACTTGCACTTATGTGAAGATGCACTTCCCTGCTATCCTAGAGCAAAGAACAGGGTATGAATCTTTTATTCATTTTTACTTTTAGTTTTTATTTCCTAAGTTAAGTTGTAAGAAAATGATTATGTTTCTATTGTTGTCATGGTACATTGCACATGAGTGAGTCTCTGAGCTTTGGATAGTACTTTTCCTGAGCATGTAATTTGCAGCATCAAAACACCCTAGCCTTTCCCATTACTTAAGCCAATCCCAAACATTGGGCATGTCAAGCTCAACGGTCTGTACTTTGATCTCTTTGAACTATTGTGTTTTAGTAATTCTCAATGGCCATTAAGTTGACAGAAGTATTGAATTGCATTGGACAAGTTAATGTTTAAGACAAAGGGTTAGATTACGACAGACAAAATAATAATGCCAACTGTGTTGTGCGCAAAAGATGTAAATTTTTGTGCATTGCTAGGAATGCCAACTGCAAGGCTGCTGCATAAGGCCTTCAAAGGTGCATGTGGATGTCAGATTTCAATTGACCCTTTGAAAACATCAGGCCTGCATTAGGCTGTCCTCAATAAACTTGTTTAGTACCATTTGGCTTTTGGGAGGCTGAACTCATCATCACCTAAAATGCCTTCCCCTCATATCCTTTTCGAGCTCTGTCCCTCTCATAATATACTAAGATTAGATCATAATTGTATACTTTTGATCATTCTTGTAAAATCTTATGTTGTTTCTTCTTTACATTTGGTTAGATAACAAAATATTTGCTGAGTCTTTCCATGTTGAGCACTACAGTGTTGTTAAAAGATATTCAAAGTGATGTCTTTTGTTGGCATTTTGGTCTATCCATAGGTAGCGGTATCATAGACTACTGACTACAATAAGCTTTTTGGACAGGTTTCGAGGGTTCTTCTGGAAAGCTGCCAGGATAGGTAGGGCTCCTTATCTGAATACTTTGCCATTACTTGATGGACTACTATCATTTCTGCACAACCTTTTTCTTTTGGGAAATATTATATTTCCATTCCTCATATTTGAATTAGTTTCTATCATAGACCGAAAATTTTCAAGTCATCAAGTATTTCGGTTGAGTCAAAAAGAATATATATGAAGCGAGTTATAGTTAGAGTTTTCAAGCACGCTATATATGTATCAGGATCATACATTCCTGGGGAATGTAAAATTCTGATGTAGGTGATCTAGAATTTCTCTTTAGAAAATAAATTCTTTTGTTTCGAATCCTTATTAGAAGTGATTGTGTTGCTTCTTTCTTGTATTATTATACTGTTGCTCTTAGCATCTCAAAGGCAGTTATATTGCAAAATGGAAAATTGAGAATCCTATTGAGGTTTATGTACTGAATTGATGGTGTGGGAATAAGTAAACATAAGTGCATTGCGAACCTAGTAAGACCATGACACTATTAGGTTCCTGCAAGTCTGTGACAATTGATGTATTTAAATTCAACAATAAAACTTGTAATCATGTCAATTATGTGAATGAAACTTAGAACTCAATGTGTATTCTAATAGGATCTATGTTTATTCTGATTTTTATAACTTGAAACTCCATGCATATAACAGTGGCATTATTTACAATCTGACAACTTGTGTGGTTGCTGAAACAGGTGAGCGTTTGAGCCCCTGGGTGGCCGTAGGGTGCTTCACGATGGGTGTGTCAATTATATTTTTCTAAGGAAGAACCTTCTTGTCTGTGTATTTGGAAGTAAGCTCCATCCCTTTCATTGTTCTCAGAAAATATGTTGCCCATTAGAATTTGATGTCACTAAATATTTTCTATGATAGGAAGTGTATTGATGACGTTGTTTCATTACCATATTATGGAATGGTTTTGAAGGCATTTTTTTGGCAAATATGGTTATTGATTTTGCTATTTGTTATATAGCTATGTTGATCATTAAATTGATAAGTTCTTAAGTCTTTTACTGGTAAGATTCTGTTGGATGGTGAATTTAGTGTATATACGTGTCAGATCTGAACTATTTCTTTGATTGTGTTTATTTATTTGTTTTGAGGATTGGTCATCTTCTAATGCTATAAGGTGTGGCATCTATCATCAGCTCATGTTACAAATTTCCAGTTTCAATGGAGTGAAAACATCAAATTTTCTCGAACTATATTACTGATGCTATGATTTTGAGTGTTAGATACGTATAAAGTTGTACGACTGATGATTTGACTGAGAATCTGCAGCTAAATAAAGAGACATCTGCTTTCCTGGCTTGTTAAGTTGGCAACAGAAATTCTACTGTATGTATTGATGGTTTTTATCTGATACACATATAGGGTGCTTGAAAACTTAGAAAGTAACCACAAACGCATACTTTCTGCATAAGATGAGAAAAAAAGGTTAGAGCTCAAGCTGAAATTAGGGCTGTACGGGGCTTAAAGTTAGGTGGGATACAAGCTATGATGTAAACTGTGAACTTGTGCTTGAATCTCTTCAAGACTACAACCTTCCCTTCACCCCACTGAACTATTGACAGAAATAATTGCTTGATTGGTTTCTTCTCAGAGTTCTCCTTGCTCACCCTGCTTTTCTCCTCATTCACTATATTCTCTTCTCCATCCCATTGAAGGGGATAGCTTCTCAGAAATACCCTTCTGTTATTGTAGTCTTCATAACGGAAGCTCCTTGTCTTCATCCCATTTTCTTTTATGTCTCTGTGATCCATACTTCAAAAGGAAGTAAGCAATAGCCTGATATAGACAGAGATGACCTTTTATAGGGACTATTTAGAGGAGAAAACAAGATAGGGCGCAAGATGAGATTTTGGTAAGGACATGACAACCTGAGGTAAAGGACACAAGGCCAATAATAATAAATTTTGTAGTTGAAAGTGATGGTAAACCCTTTGTATAATGCTGTTTTGTTATTATATCATATATGGCATCCATGTGACATATCTTGATCGTTGGATTTAATAATGAAAAGTGTTTTTGACATTGTAAACTCTGCTATCAAGAAGTACTAACGGTTTATACAGCAACATCTTTTATTCTCTTATTGTTTGTCTGTTAATGTTAGTCACTACCCATGTCTGTTAAATATGCTCCTTATATTCTCCTCACAAGAACCAAGAGAGGATCATCCTCGTGTTAATCCAAGAAATGCCCTTGTTTGTGTGTGAAGTCAAGTAAAATCTGGATGCTCAGGTGACAATTTCTAAGTTCTATAAAATCTTGATCTTGTAATCATCTTTATTTTGCACACTTGGTACGAAGCTTAGGCATTTCTAAGATTCCGAGTATAAGAATATTGCACATATTCATTTAAGTCCATGCTGATACAATATACTAGTCGGCTTGGACTTGCAGGCCGTGATAGGGAAAACTCTATTTTCCGGTGAAGGCAGGTCGTTAGTGATGTTGATTAAGCAATTTAGTAGAGAAGTAGACAACATGGGTTAATCTTCTTGTTATTATCATATTAATTAGTCTCATTCCTATTGTAGATTTCCCCATTAAAAATAAAAGGAAGGAAATCCTAATCTGAAAAATAGATTCTTCCAGAATGATTTTTTTGTATTTTTTAAGTGAATTTTACGTATAGGGCTCCCAACGACGTATCGAAACACTTTTGTAAATCAAAATACAGTAAGAAACTTTATTCATTTAGCTATAAATAATTGGAGTTCAATAATAAACTCAATAAACTAACTCGAAAAGTCAAAAAAAAAAAAAAAAAAAAAAGTTCATTATAACCGGTTTGAAAACTTTTCATAAAATGATAACAAAGAGTGAGGAAAAAAGACAGCAAATATTACCTTTATATCATATGCTCGGAGACGGGCAAATTTACATTTTTTACCGGAAAATTCCAAGAAAAAGCATCATTACCTGTTTGCTTCATTTTAAATTTGATAACAACCGTTCCAATACTTCTTGAAGCAATTGCATATTTTGAAAACAAATCTTAAAAAGAAAAAAAATGTTTATTTGTTGTTATTCTCCTTTTATATCATTCTTGGAAATGTTTGATGTAAATATTGTTCTTGATCCCAATGTCAAAATATATCCAAATCTCATTACTTTCGTCTGCTAATTATTAAAAAAAAAAAAAAAAAAAAAAGGGAAGAAAGAACAACTGAAATGGCAAACGGATAGAGTTTTCTAACTTCAACTTCAGGTCTCACCAACCTGCAAATGCTTAACAAATATGCTGGCTTTGAAGTTTCCAAAAAGCTAAAAGTTCTAGATATATACAACTTTTCATGGGAAAAGGAAGAGGAAAAATTATTCTCTAAAAGAAAGTGGATCTATACACACCCAACAGTTGGTGGTAGGAGGCTGAGCATACCTGTTTCTCATGATCTATATATTTTTGTTTTTCATGAATTTTCTATGTTTTTATTTTAAATTGAAAATATTGAAGTTAGGTGTACCAACACTTAAATTTATGGACTGATTGCTCATTCATTACTTACTAGTCAAACACATTGGACTAAATGGAACACACAATTCTCTATACTAGTAGGTATGGGAAGTGGGGTAGCCAATACTTGGCATCCAATTGGAATTTGACACGGTTTCAATTAGTTTTACAAGTCCAAATTCAACTTTTTTTTTTTTAAAAAAAAAAAAAAAAAATTATTGAAATTGTTTGATTCAACTTGTATTTGGTAAGAATTTTTATAAAGAACTAATAGCTTATAAAAGTTTCAATAGCTAGACCATACATGTTTGATAAAAATTCTGAAGGCAGTAGTCATTCTATATGTTAACAACTATACTAAAATTTTACTACACGATCTATAATCAGTTATTACAAATAATTAAACACTCAACCTTCATTAGATAATACTTATTTTGTAGAAGCTGATAACTATCACAAATAGCTAAACCAATCAAGTCTTTAAGTCTTCAATTACATTAGAGAAACCAAAATCAAAACAGATAATTCGATTCTACTCTCCTTCTAGTTTTCAGTTTCTGGTTTGGTTTTGAACCGTATTCGAGTCTACTGATAAGCTCCAACATAGCTCCTGTTATTGCACCTAATAATTAGTTTTCTTTTTCTTTTCAAGAAATTTCTTGGCAAAAGATTGAGTAAGGCACCCATTCCTAAAGATCATCTGATTTCGAGCCCAGTATTACATCAAAAGATTAAAAAAAGTGGTCTAAAAAGATATGAACAGAAGCAAAATCATTGAAACTGCATTAAAAAAGAAAACAACCTTTTTCTATCCCATCTTTCTGTTCCTCTCTTACAGCTACTGCCACTAAAACAATAGTACAATCACAACAAGTAAACTATAGGAACGGAAAAACAATGGACCCACCTCAGCAAATGTCATTACTTCGCTTTCAAGACCAATCTAATTTCTTGTCCAAATTGTAGTTGGCATTACCAACTTTATCTTCTTCAAGCATAAGCCTACTGACAGAAACTTTCAAGTTCTGTAATGGAAGAATAGACTCTAATATTTTTATAGACATGGGTAATTGTGTTCCAACTCAAAATAGCAGACAACCCGCTGCTGCCATGAAGCTTCAAGGCTCTGTCAATTATTCTCAAGAAAACACAGTCCAAACTGAATCCCTTACTGAGGAAGAAGAATCCGATTCCAAGCTTAAATTCACTACTCCAGTTCCTTGTGAAACGAGTATTCAAGATTTGAGTATGATTCTAACTTTTTTTTCTTTATGTACATTTCGTTTCTTGTAAATTTTCAAATCCCAGTTCTTATTTTGGATTTTTTATTCTTCAGTGATGAATGGTCTCTCATATGATTGATTGTTTTACTCTAGAAACGAAAATGGAATGCAAATAGATTTCAAAAACCAATTTCTAAAATTTCAGTAGATGATATTTAAAGCCATATTGCTTGTTACTTATGCAGGTAATAGAGAGGAAATGTATTTTGATTCTGAGCCTTGGCTGGATTCTGATGTTGAAGATTTCCTCAGTGTCAATGGAGGTAGATTTAGTCTCAGAAGCAACTTTAAATATTTTTCCTTACAAGGAATTCTAACTAAAATGTTTCCATGTACTTATGACTAGGTTGTTGTATTTATGCAGATTTGACCCCATTAGGTAGCTCTAGTCCCCTTCATCAGAGCAACTTGACAACCACTCCTCCCTGTGAAGAATCTACTTACATTGAAAACACTGAAAACCCAATTCCTCAAACTTCTCAAATTGATATGAAGAAGCAATTAATCGAGTTCTTTCGCGAGAGCTTCAACAATAATGGCAATCAAAACAATATAAAAGACAAAGCAGAATCAAAGCCTTCCGAATGCAGAAATACAAATCCAAATAAACAAGAACGTTCTGCTCAATGTTGTCTTCCAAATTTGGTGGGAAGCCTGAGCTTTAGTGAAAGGAAAAAGAAAAGAGGCTGAGCTCTGAATATAATAGAGGTTGGTAATTAATACAAACTCTTAATTTCCTCTATACTTGTTAGTGAAACATGAAGTGGGTTTTGTACGTATAAATATATTGTGTAAGATCTTATGAAGCTTTACTAGTAATACTCGATCAAAATTATGAAAATTCCAATTTTTAACTTTTTATTTAAGTGGTTATGGATGGATTTTTTAATTTTATTTTTTGGACATCATAAATATTTAAAAAGAAAAGAGGCTCTATAGGTTTAAATTCCGGCCTCCATACTCAGTCACTGTAGTTCTAACTTTTAGTTAACAAATTTTGAAATGCCCTCTTTTTATGATTGGTTTGGTAATGTTTGTAAGGACTTAAAAGCAGATTTATCATCATCTAAAATTATATTTGTCTAATTGAGGATATGGTTTAGTAGTTGGGTATTAGAATTACAAAGTGTAACTAAAATAATTATGATCGATTGATTTGAATAAAAAATTTGATTTGTCTACTAATAAATAAGTATGGAAAAAGCCTGAAGCCCTTTGCCTCTTTTATAGAACTTATCTCGCATGAATTTTAATTAGTTAGGCAAGTGTGATTTGGATACCAATGGTTAAAAATCAAAATTCCAAACTAAAATAGACAAATGCGAAAATACAATATAAGCTGCTGCAAAATATCCGCATCACATGACATTGGTCCGTGCAACAAAGTTGCATAATCAAGATTAGAAATAGAAACAACCTCTAATTCTTCACAGGAAACCCTAATTTGTCCCTGCTAGAATAACCACTCTTGGCAGAATTTGTGCAGCTGAAATTAGCAGTCATGTTGAATGTCCATGTTATTGCGCCAAATGCTGTTTTTTGAGCAATAAGATCGGCTGCTACTGTTTGGTTTATATATAAAGAATAGGTAGAAACATTAGCCTAAACCGATTTTTCTTCACCTGGTGATTGGGAAAAACGTCCGATTGATGTAGAAGAAACACTTTGGTTCTTGAAGAAAATAGAAGCCTGAACATCCTCATAGGAAAATAAAGATTATCTATATGTGTTTGCATTAGAAAGGGAGACGTTCCAATTGGCTGTTATGTGAGTAGAAGATATGTTGAACTGGTCAAGTGCCATTGATTCCGCAGAAACTTGGAAGTTTGGGGTTTGACGAGCCAAGAACGTGATAAAAGCAATTAGTGGCAGAAAACTAAAGCAACTGATAAGCTCGCATATGTTTATACCACAAATGCTATCATGGCGATCGTTGGGATGAAGGGAGGAGGGAAAGCGGGGAGAAACCTGCTGATGGTGTTTATTTTCTTTCATGGATTGAGACGAAATTGAAATCTTTAAAGAAGAAGGAAAGCTTTGAATTGAAAGTTGAAATCTTTTACAAGCTAAGCTTTTATGGCTAATTTCTTCAAGTCCAGTTTCCTTACCCTACACACAAAGGAAAACTGATATCTAAATTGATTCGGTTTAGGAGTTCGTTAAAACCGGTACTCATTTCAATCCAAAATAAATAAATAAAAATAAATGAATAAGCTGCATTGGGCTCTCAATGGCCTGCCAAATTAGAAATTGGTCTTTCTTTAATGTGGGCATGGCTTGATGAGTTGATGCTTTAATGCTAATGGGCTATTTTTGTGGGCTTTTTCATTAATCCGTTAGAGTGGTACCAACGACGGGTCGTAGGATACCTAACAAAATGAGCAGTCTTATTATCTCCTCAAATGCATTTCCATTTTAAATGATTTTTGACCAACACTGTTATAAGTTAAAAGACTGCAGGCCATGCATTGTTGGGATTTATTATTATTTTAGGGGTTATTGGAATTTATTAGAGACCAGATTAAAACGGATAAATCTTATATTAAAAATTGTGGTGGTTGGAGCAGTAAATTAGTGTGCTTTATGTAATAAGATAGAGTATTACCGTAAATAGCAATATATCCATACAAGGCGCCACCAACAATAGCATAAACGAGTCAGAAACAAGACTTTGTACTAATATAGAAACTAATTTTAATTTTGAAAATGTGGAAAGCAACAACACTTTTAAGACTTGCAATTCACGCTAACGTAAACCTGCAATATCCAACGGTAATATTGAACAATTTCAGATAAAATCTAACTAATTATCATAGCTTATTGATGTTCTGAGGCATTTAATTTTTAATACGAGAAACTATATATATAATTTAGAAAATAATTCAAAATGATTTCAATGCTTCCAACATGTCTTAGACAAAATATTATTGTTTCAAAATGACATGCTAAGCAACAGACCGAGAGATATTAAGTCAAAATTGTCGAATGTTTTTGAAATGACAATTTTGCACATGAATTTATATGGGTTATGCAATTCTTAATGACGCATCGAGCATGCGAAAGAAGCATACAAATTTGACCACAATATCCTAAACTATCGTCTAAAAGACCATATACAAGTTGCTCGTCAGGCGTATAGACAATATCGACTCCGGAACAGGTCTTCGTACAAGGCTTCTTAAACCAAAGGGATTTACCTTTGGATCTTTGGGTCTAGGAGCTCTGACATGTAATGGCCAAAAAATGATTTTTCATGCTTCCTCCATATCTTAGGCGAAATATAATAATCTCGAAATGGCTTGCCAAGCAACAGACAGAGAGATATTATGTCGAAATTAGATAATGCTTCTAGAGTGGCGTCGATTCTTCACATGAATTTATATGACGTATGAAATTCTTAGTGACGCATCAAACATGCAAAATAGGCATACTGCTTTGACCACAAGACCTTATATGAGCTACCAACCAAGCATGTAGATGATTTCGGCTCTAGAACAAGCCTTCGTATAAAGCTTCTTAGACCAAAGGGGTTTACCTTTGGATTTTTAGGCACTGAAGCTCCGGGACGAAATGGCCAAAAAATAATTTCAATGCTTCCTACATGTGTTAAATGAAATATTATGGCCTCAAAATGGCATACCAAGTAACAGACAGAGAGATATTGAGCCATAACTACTGAATACTTTAGGAGTAGCACCAATTTTGCATACCAATTTACAATCTTAATCACACATCAAGCATGCGATATAGGCATTTGAACACAAGACCTTAAAATATCACCTAGAAGATCCTATACAAGTTTCTAGTGAAACGTACAGATGATATCGGCCCCAGAACAGACCTTCATACAGGGCTTCTTAGATCAAAAGGGCATACCTTCAGATTTTTGGGCTGAAAGCGCCAACACGAAATGATTGAAAATGATTCTAATGCTTCATACATGTCTTAGACAAAATATTATGGCCTTAAAATAGTGTGTCGAGCAATAGACAAAGAGATATTGGGAAAAAACTGTCGAACTCTTCAAGAGTGACACTGATCTTGCTCATGAATTTATATGACATATGCAATTCTTAATGATGCATCGAGCAGGCAAGATAGACATGCTGATTTGACTGTGAGACCCTAAACTATTACCTTAAAGATCCTATACGAGGTGCCTATCAGGCATACATATGATCTTTGCTCTAAAATAGGCCTTCGTACAAGACTTCTTGGACCAAAGGGATTTACCTTGGGATTCTTAGGCCTGGATGCTCAGACACGAAATGGCCTAAAATGATTCCAATGCTTCCTAATGTATTAGACGAAATGTTATAGCCTCACAATGGCGTGCCAAGCAATAGACAAAGAGATATTGGGCCAAAACTGTCGAATGCTTCTATAATGGTGCCTATTTCACTCATGGATTTATATGGCATATACAACTCTTCATGATGCATCGAGTAGGCGAGATAAGCATACTAAGCTGACGACAAGACCCTAAACTATCGCCTATAAGACTCCATACAAGTTGCTCACTAGGTGTATAGATGATGTCGACTCCAAAACAGGTCTTCATACGGGACTTCTAAAAACAAAGGGTTTAACTTTGGATTTTTGGGCCTAGCAACTCCGACACAGAATGACATAAAAATAATTTCAATGATTCCTACATTCTTAAATGAAATATTATGGTCTGAAAATGGCATGCCAATAATAGACTGAGAGATACTAGGCAAAACTGTTGAATGCTTCCAGAGTGGCACAGATTTTGCACATGAATTTATATGGCATATGCAATTCCTAATGACGCATCAAGCAAGCGAGATAGGCACACCGAGATGACCCCAAGACCCTAAATTATTGCTTAAAAGATCCTATATAAGCTGCCTATTGAGCGAATAGATGATATCAGCTTCGGAACAGGGTTTCGTACAAGACATTTTAGACCAAAAGGGTTTACCTTTAGATTTTTGGGCTCAAAAACTCTATCATGCAATTGCCTAAAAATAATTTCAATGCTTTTTACATATCTTAAATAAAATATTATGGGCTCAAAATGGCGTGCCCAGTAACAAATAAAGAGATATTGGGCCAAAACTGTCAAATGTTTCCAAAGTGGCTTCGATTTTGCACATGAATTTATGTGGTATATACAATTCTTAATGATGCATCGAGTAAGCGAGATAGGCATGCTCGGATGATCACAAGACTTTAAACTATTCCCTAGAAGTCCCTATACAAGTTGCCCATCAGGCATACAAATGATATCGGCTCTAAAATAGGCATTCGTAGAGGGATTCTTAAACTAAAGGGGCTTAACTTTGGATTTTTAGGCTTGGAAGCTCCAACATGACATGACCTAAAAATAATCTTAATGCTTCCTACATATTTTAGAAAAATATTATAGCCTCAAAATGGCCTGCCAAGTGACAGACGGGCAGATATTGAGCCAAAATAGTCGAATGCTTCTGGAGTGACACCAATTTTGCACATGAATTTATATAACATATGCAATTCTTAATGACACAATAAGCAGGAGAGATAGGCATATCAATTTGACCATAAGACCTTAAACTATCACCTAGAAGACCCTATACGAGCTGTCTGTCAGGCGTACCAATGATATTGGTTCTAAAACAAGCCTTTTTATAGGGCTTCTCAAACCAAAGCGTATATACCTTTGGATTTAACTATAAGACACTAAACAATCGCCTAGAAGACCTTAAATAAGCTACCCGTCAGGCATACAGACGATATCGGCTCCAGAACAAGCCTTAGTATAGGGCTTCTTACACCAAAGGGATTTACCTTAGGATTTTTATATTCGAAAGCTGCAGCACGGAATGGCCTAAAAATGATTTCAATATTTCTTACATATCTTAGATGAAATATTATGGCCTTGAAATGACATGCCAAGCAATAGATAGAGAGATATTGGACCAAAATTGTCGAATGCTTATAGAGTGACACCAATTTTGCGCATGAATTTATATGACAGATGCAATTCTTAATGACGCATCGAACAGGCAAGATAAGCAAGCCGATTTGATTGCAAGACCCTACACAATCGCCTAGAAGACCCTAAATGAGTTGTCCTTCAAGCGTACAAGCGATATCAACTCTGGAATAGGCCTTATTACAAGGCTTCTTAGACCGAATGGGTTTACCTTGGGATTTTTGGGCTCTAAAGCTCTAGCACGAAATGGCATGAAAATGATTTAAATGTTTCCTACATGTCTTAAACGAAATATTATGGCTCAAAATAGAGTGTCATGCAACAAACAGAGAGAGATATTAGGTCAAAACTGTCAAATGCTTCCATAGTGGCACCCAATTTTGCACATGAATTTATATGGCGCATGCAATTCTTAATGACGCATTGAGCATGCGAGATAGGCATATCGATTTGACCACAAGACCCTAAACTATCACATGCAATTCTTCCTTCTCTTGTTGTTGTGTTTCAATGGAATCGTTCCTTATTGCAATCAGAAAATAAGTTACTGTGTGATTTTAATTCGCTTCTCCGACCAGTTCACGCGATTTCTGGTTAACACCCGTAGCAAGGTAGGCCGATGAATTCTTGTTAACTCTTATGCACGCATTATTTTCATAATTTGGATGAATGCGTGAGGGATTTGAACGAATTAGGATTGAGGAATTTATTTGATGCTTTTTGTATATTGCTATAATTGGACAAATGAGCGAGAGGAATATATAGTTGGTAGCAAAATAGAATCAGTACGAAATTCTTTGCAAACTGATGTATGGATTGATCGATGCTGAGTAAGCCAGCCTCCAACAACCGTGCACTACCGTGAAGTCGGTGACCGGCAAAGTTTTCCAATAACTGAAAACCCCCAAAACTTAGACCATGTGGTTAGTTCATAGATTCCAAATATGCAACTAAAATCACAAACTAACTTCGTTTAGTAACTAAACCGTTAATCAGCACAAATTTGATATATAGGCTTCTAAGCCAAAATGCTGCAGAAACTTGAATTAGTGCAACTTACATGATTTTTAGAAGATATACATTAACAGGTAACAAGACAACTAATATTTGACTAAGAATTGATTATTGTTGAATTTCAAGTCAGAGAAAGTTTTAGTCATATATATATATATATATATATATATATATATATATATATTGGATAGAGGGATAAAGCAAAAGATAGTACATTACAAATTACACAGAAAACATCACAATACTTGTTCATGTGCTGTTCTCAACATGCAGTATTTTCTCGGCATAAAAATTTGGCCGACGCGAAATGCTCAACTGGGATCTGGGATCAGGGAAAAATGTAAAAGCGAATGCTTTGTGCTCTGTCGAACAATATTAGCAACAATCAATTCCCATTATCTTCTCCAATTGTATGGCACGAACACATGCTACTGGACGCCTCGTCTCTTTAATTTACATCTTGTGCCATTTCTGTGTCCTCGGCCATCATAATTTCCATGTCTCTCATATCGCGCTTCAATACATTACCCAACCTTGCAATGGCCTCTGTCTGCTGCTGCAAAACCTGTCACATATGCAGCAATCTTTTATCACTTTATCCAATATAATCCTCTGAAGATCATAATCAGCATAACTAATTGCACATCATTTAGAAAATTGTATGCAAACTAATCAAACTATTAGAGTGATAATATCTCGTAGTCAATAACATTAGTATGGTCTGTATGGTACTGGATCAGGTTCATTTTCGAATTATTTAATGTGGATGACTGGTTATATTTTTATAGACAAATAATGCCACATCCCAAAACTCCTAAGCATGTCCCACACTTACCTCCTGCATGTCAGCAAGACTCTGTTCATGTATTTTCGTTGATCCTGGGAGATAAAATGAACCACCAGCTCCAATTCCATTTGCTTGAAGGTGAGATATGGTTAGTAAGTTCTGAACCCTCCTAGAAAGTTCTGCTCCAGATCCTTTCAGCTGAAAATACTTGAGCTTGTTAAAAACCATCTCTGACCAGTAGCCAAGTGAAAAATAAAAGCATATTGGAGGGATACAGTACAAGAAACACCTACCTGTCTGGTTATTGCAGCTAACTTTTCAGCCAATTCAGCTTCACCTTTCATTAAGGGCATCCGGTAACCCTTACTTTCCAAAGCCTCCATTATTCTCATTATCTTTAATCATACAATAGAAGTTAGAGATTAGAATTGAGCTAACAGTATTAAATAGCATTGCTCACACAAGACAAACAGGTGTTTCAAGCCTAGGCCTGCACACTTGCAAAGGAAAAGGCATCTGGCAATAGCATCTCAAGCAGATTTTAAGCACTTCTCAAAAGAGCAGACAGAGCAACTGACCACATAAAAGATATAGAAAGGCTTTTTCTGAACTGCACAGATGGACAAAATTTTTAATTCAAACCAGATTTTCAATTGGGATTTAAACCTCGTAATTCATTATTAGTGCAATATTAAGCCTCCAATTATTTGAGATAACAATTACGATAGGCACAAAGATGCAAGACTCATTTTCCCAAATCATACAAGGGTTTTGTGATAGACACGCTGCATTGCCTGCTCGTAGGTCAAATCAAAACAACAATTAATTTCACCAACATTGCCCCTTACTTTTATAGTCTTATCATAAACATGTTCTGACTTGAATAAGTGCACTTTATTATTTCATGCACAACTTCTGGTACTAGTTGACTGAAAGTTAATATTACATAAAAACGGACTCCTTTTAACTAAAAATTCAGGCTCAAAATTGCATGGCAGTGAAACTACAAGTGCAGACTTCAGAACATATTTTCCCCCCTAAAAACACAAAAGCAACAAAGAATGGCTATGTATTCTGAAATTTTATCTCAAAACAATGCTTCATTTATCTCACATTCAGCAGATAGGATAGAAAAAATAACAACTCATGCAGGCACTAAAAAAATTGATGATGTAATTGATAGAATAATTATGTTCATTCCTGGTGGTCTCCCCATAAAAGGGTAGATATTGTTCTCACCCTTAAAAGACGCCTTTGAAGACTTTGCTCTTTTTGCCTCATTCTTTGAATCCATGGAAGAGTCTCAGCTTGAAAATGCCTTAGAAGCTGCAAAAGCACTTATATATGAATGCATACTTGAAAACTAATATACATGAAGATAAGAAAATAGACAAAAAGAGTACCATCTTCACGTTGCTTTGGGTCATCCGCAATCGCTCAGCATCTGAAACAATAACTTCATCTTGAAGCTGCATTAATTTGAAATAGTAATGCCAAAAAGTTAATAAACAAGACTCCTCCAGCAAATATAATGATGGCTAGGAAGAGTGAATAAAGCATAAACCTTAACAGTAGAATACTTAAAAGGAAAAAAACAAACAAAAAAAAAGAGCAGGTTAGCTACATCAGTCTGAACAAGCTTTCTACCTTTCAACAAGTAGTCTCAACCTTCTTTTTTTATGTGTATTCTCCACTGAAATAATCTTTGCCCTCTATGTATAAAAATCTTTAACCATGGGTTCTTAGTGGTAAACAGAAATCTATCCAAATGTCTCTCTCCTTATTTCTACGTCCGCCTTTTCAATATGTTATTCTCCTTTTAGTCACCTTCTAGATCTGAATACATAAAATCTAATACAAAAAATTTTTATGTCCCCTCCATCTTAATGAAAAAAGCATAATGAAATGTGAAACCTATTTTGGATTAGGTAAGTAATGGTTGGTAGTGAAACTATATCCAAAGCATTTAGTGGCCAAATAGTTATATGTCAACTTGTTAGGAGCCATATTAAGTACAATAATGAAAAGCATATGAAAAATGAAACATAGTCTGGAATAGGTAAGTAATGGTTGGTAGTGCAGCAATCTCCCAAGCATTTAGTGGCTCAATGGTTATATGTCAACTCTTTAGGAGCCATATTAAGTAAAATACATTTCCTCTTGTTAATTCAGTGTCTACCAGTTGAAAGAAAATTGCAAGTTGCAGAAAGAAAACGTAAACCTTCAAAGCTCTTAGCTCATAAACTCATACTTCAAATTTGATATGTAAAAAATTTCAACTGAAATTGATTCTCTACAGCAATATGAATATAGTGGTTGCTTAAAACAGAACTAAATATTCCTAGAAGTTGGCAAACAGTACGGAAATGTTTCTTACATAAATGAAAAGCATCCTTCCACACCTCTAAGTAATAGTAACTACCTTAAGCCGGTGAGAGAGATCTTTGAAACCTTGAACAAGCTGAGGCCACAGACGTTCTCGGTCTGAACTCTCCATAACTTCTAGCTTTGCCATAGCCTCTGCCCACATGATCTACCAATGCAAACTATTCTCCCAACTTAGCCAAGTATAAACTCAAGAAGAAACCATTTCATGATTTAAACATTGAAATTAGTGATAACAGAACAGCGAAATGATAAACTCACATCTGAAACACCGGCAGGCTTCACTCTATACTGTGGATCAGTGACACTAAACAACAAATACTGCAAAATTAACACCAAATGTCAACATTCAAAGCCACTGATTCTTCGCTTAGTTAATCTGAAAAACTATACATTGACACGCATACTAAAACTCCAACTTGAGTTTGAACAGAATCTCATGTACTTAAATTTTGAAAACAAATAGCATAGGATGATAAACCTAATTAGCTTTTCTTTCACCTCAGCTTTCATAGCAACCAAACACTAACGAAATGTGACAAGCAATGAAACAAACCTTAAATGCGTTCTTAGGGTTCCCGAGATCTTCCTTGTAAGCATCCACGATTGCCTAACAAAAGACGAATTTAATCAGAAACTGAGCCACAAGAAATAACCAGATGGAGGAATTTCAGTAAGATAATAAAACCTGAATATCACGATCTGCGAGAGAGAAAGGAACCGGAGCCACAGGGGCCATCTGAGTAGTTAATTGCGCATTAGGGAAAGGTGTCGTTTGAGAAGCGCTAAATGGAGTCTGGAATCCGAAACCAGCAGACGGTTGCAGAGAAAAAGGAGTCTGTTGCTGTTGCTGTTGCTGCTGTTGGGTTTGAGAAGAGAATGGGGTGGAGAAGAGGGAGGAGCCAAAGCCAGTGGCGAAAGACGGCGTCGAGGGGGTCCCAAAGGCCGGAGTTGAAGACGGCGTACCAAAAGTCGGAGTACCGAAAGCCGGAGTTGAAGACGGCGTACCGAACGCCGGAGTTGAAGACGGAGTACCGAACGCCGGAGTGGAAGAGGGCGTGCCAAACGATGGAGTGGAAGAGGGAGTGCCAAATGCAAGCGTAGATGACGGAGTGCCAAATGCAGGAGTCGAAGCTTGAGCACCGAACATTCTTGCGATTACAGAAAACTGAGCTAGCGAGTGTAGAATGGAGGTTTTCTCTGATGCTTTAGGAAAATGGCGCCATGAATTGGGGTTTTTTACGGTATACTAGCGTTTTGCAGTTCTAGTGTTCGACCTTTGGCCTTAGAGCGAGGGTTCATTTTCTTGGGCGCTTCGAGGAAAAGTAATTTCGGCGCTTCAGACGGTGTCTTTAGTGTTTCGATCCCATCCGGTCAATTTTTGAAATAATGGTGGCAACTTTGAAATTTCTCGCCCTTTTTCCTTGTGTACATGTAATTTTGTATATCTAAAAAACCATCGGGGCCTGAAATTAGTGACTTGTTTACGGATAATTAGCTACTCCCTCATTTAAATTCTTCTAAAAAATAATATTTAAAATTTAATATTTTACGCTTATTTAATATACTTCTTTCTTAATAAATATATTAATCTAATTATTAGACTATCATGAATTTTTTCACTAATACATTAACCAATTTCTTTGGTTATTGGATAAATAATATGTACATATTACCAATTGCAGCTACACAAACATATAATTCATGGAAAAAAAATAAAAAATGTTAGAAAATGCCTTGCAGAGGAGAGATTCTCGGGTGCAATTGTTAGTAATTTTGAACTGTCTTAAAAATAATATGTACATATTACCAATTGACCCAATTGCCACATAAAGGAAAGAAATTTTCATCTTATAACTGCATAAAAGATACCATTCCAAAAGGCACAAGCTAATTTCCTCTCCAACAATCCTAAAGCATATGCTATGCATAAATAGTTGAAGAGCAATTTAGAATTAGAGACTGATGAATACTCCACAATGAATGAAATACGACAAATTAATGAAACTGAAATCCAGAAAGTTAAAATGCAAACATAAATCTGTGGTACTCCTGGATATGCACCATTTCATGCCTTGATGGTCACGCTGCACAAGCACAGTCCAGACGGCTTTATTTCAGAAGTCTGCCACTCTGAACCTGGAGAAGCATTAGGATCATACAACAACGTACGATAACCCGGTGTTTCCTCTAGTGAGAATAGTAATAATTTCCCATCAAGTATTCCGAACCGAAAACCGATGTTCGTGCTACCAGTCAATGGAACTGGAACCATTTTCCATGAATTGTCCTCTGGATTGAATATAGCCAGTTTCCGCTGATTCTTCCACTCCATACAGAAGAGCTTCTTTCCCAGTACAGCGTGAGCAGTAACCATGACACAACCATTCTTAATCTCACACCAAGAGTGCCTCTCAGGATTGTACACATCAACAAACTTTGAATTGCCAATAGTGAAGCTTGACCTTCCTCCCATGACATAAAGCTTCCCCTCGAAGCCACAAGCAAAGCAACCCCACCTTGGGCGGCGAAGACTCTCTATCAGGGTCCATTTTTCTGTGTCAGGGTCATACATCTCAGCACTTGAGAGACTATCACCATCTATTCCATAGCCTCCAACAACATAAACTTTGCCATTAACCTCTGCACAAGCAAAATCATAGCGCGCAACATTCATGTTTGCCAATTTGCTCCAACTGCATTCACAAAGGCCATGTTACAGAACTAGTGAGAATCATGGAGAAGCTAAATCTACAAAGTGGCACTTAATGGTGTGTTAATTTTTTGTTTTCTTTTTTCTGAGAGGGAGAGGGAGCACTTAGTGTATCGATTAAGATAAAACCCTGCCAAGAACAATCCTAGATGCCAATAAATAATTTTCTAGTTCCAAACAAGAGATAAAAACATAGAGAGAGGCTAGTTAATTTTGAACTATTCAACAACCAAATTGTTAATTGTGCAATTGAGTAGTTGGTTAGACAAGTAGCAGATCTGTCTAAATTTCAATAAAATCACTGATTCATTTATCTATATAAGGGACTTAGTTTGTTAGTTTTGAAATGGCATAAAGATGCACAACTCCATGTTAGCAAAATATAGAACCATCAGACTTTCTCCCCAGCATCCATCCTCCAGCTAGCAAACTATCAAATACCCACTATGCCAAGCTACATAGAAGGTTACAAGTACAAGGAGAAAATATATAAATTTAGAGGCAAGACAGACACGGACAGAAAATTTCATGCTTGTAAAGAGAACAAACCTGTTGAGGCAAGAATCATATTCATAAACATCAGATGATGCAGCAACAGTCCCATCAAAGGCTGAATAGCCAGCCATGACAACAAGCTTTCCATTTAGAACCACCACCCCGAACCCAGCCTTCATAGGACCAGGCATTGATGGAAGAAGCTGATGTCTGTGTCCCAAGCAATCCAAAACCTCCCAATGGCTTTCTTTTCCTTCAGAATCCATAGTTAGGATGTATAGCCATTCCTCAAGCAACCCAGCCAATTTTCTCACAACAAGGAATTCCTTGCTTCTAATAAATGATCTCCATTTCTTGCAGACAGCTCCCATAGCTGGGAAATTGGGACGAGGAACAAGTGCAAGGCAATACTTTGCCAAATCATCAGGCAGCCCAGGAAGAATGGGGCTGTCAACATCATTAGCAACCTGAGAAGCTAATTGAAGGTTGCTCTTCGAACGAGTTGGCTTATCTTGCGCAAGTGAAGTGAAGAAAGCCATATCCATCTCTGCTAGTCTCTTCTTTCCACTCACAAAACCCGGCATTTTCAGGAAATGAAGAGATATGTAGATGATTATAGTGTTCAATCTACTATATCTCCCTAAAAAGTATTAAGACTTTCAAATGACTGATGCTCGATTAAAGAAATTCATGATAACCATCACCTATAGGAATTTTACATGTCCAAGGCATAAAAAATGTTGCAGAACAAACAGCTTGAGCATTAAACGCTGAGGATTTCCTGTGTCTTGTCCAGTCTGATTCATATTCCATACCAGAAATTCTGCTCCTAAAGTAGTCCCTTTCAGTTGTTTTATGCAGACTGTTGTTTAAGCCTCTAAAATAGTCTCTTGCTCCACACATTGCCCGAATTTCTGCATGCAGTATTGATATAATTAACAGAAATGCTAGAATAACAACCATTAAATTTGAATCCAAAAGCCCCACCCCACAATGCCCTCAGAACACACGAACAGATACCAGTCAAGGCCATAGAACTTTAGCAAGTCTCAGCCCCCTCTGACTTCCATTTTTATTGGAGTTGATATCTAGCTGTCCAATCACATGAAAGGAAAAGTATTTGATTAAAAATTTTCCATACATGAACTTTAGAGAATAAAAGATAATAATGATCTTGGCAGCAGTAATAAGATTCTAGTTGCTAATTCATTCTCCAGGAGGATAAGAAAGTCCAAAAGTATTTAGCAATAGTTTCTAAAATGCAAGAAGTAAAAGTTTCATTGGATGTTCTAAGGCCAAAAAAATAAAAAAAATTGAAACAACAAAAAAAAGGCTAGAAAACTTGAAGTACTTAATTTGGTGCATCATTTTCCATCACCCGCTTAGAAGAATGTGCAACTTGATTTCAAAAGTCAATAAACAAATGAAATGGGGACACCTAACATTCCCTAGACCTTATCAATCACACTCCACCTCCACGTAACTTTCAAAAGCAAATATCTCAAGTAAGTTCACCCAACCCGCCCTACCCACCAATTACACGCATACAACCTGCCGGCAAAGTTGAGAGTAAAAAGCTATACAACTTCACAAGTGTAACAATACATTTCCCTTGCAACCAGAGAGAGAGAGAGAGAGAGAGAGAGAGAGATACAAGTGGATTAATTGAGTTCTTGTGACAAAAATTTGAATGGATCAGATCACTAAATCATTACCCAAAAACCCCAAAGCAGAAAAGCTCAAATAACCAGATCTGAAATCGATAAACAGTTCACCAAATACTAATATTGAAATTTGCAGCTGAAAAAATCTGTCCTGAAGCATGAAAGAAGCTAGATCTTGACTAAAGTGATACATGTTAACCAAATCAAATGACAGTCAAAGAATTGAAACCAAAAGACAAGAATGACAGATAGATCAACCAATCAAGAAAGAGTTTAGTTTATTTAAACCAAGAGTTCAATAAAGCTAAAACAGAAATAAATTTGAAATTGGAGAATAAATCCCAGAAATTTAAAAACAAAAAACAGGTCTTTATGAGCTAATAATGAATCAGAATGCGAAATGACGTAAAATTTATACAAAAAATACAACTACCAAGTAAGCGACAAGCGAATCTACCTAATACCCAGCTAGAAACAAAATCCAAATTCAAAAAAAAAGAAAAAGTAATCATCTGGAACCCAAAGAATTACCAAAAAAACAAGAATAAAACAGGAAGAAGCATTGAAACAGGAAATGCTGACAGATCAAAACTTCAAATTTTAGATACCCATTCATACAACAGAGTGATAAAGAGAGAGATAGAGGAAGGTTTTACCTGAAAAAGGAAACGGAATTAGTTCTTACTCGCTTCTTTGGGAGAAATATAAAGAGAAAGAATCGGTGTTAGAGAACCGTAAAATGAGGATGTATCGAAAGTGGATAGGACTGACAGAGAGCGACCGTCAGGATTAGATTGCGAGCCGGTAACGAAGGGAGGTAAGAGACGACTAATGCTGTGTGATGTTCTGTTCTTTTCCAGATATAAAGGAATGGAAAGGCCCTTTTTTATTTTTTATTTTTTATTTTTTTGGTGATTTTCAATTTCGAAAAGATGGATTTTTTGTGTAGAAAATATAATAATTGGAATTTGGGATATGATCGTGTGTCTGAAATTTCATACATGGAATGAAATGGTCCTAAACCCTAATTAATAATTCTGTTTTATTTGTTTAATTTTTATAATATGAAGGGCCTTTCACTCTCACACCACTCCTTTTTTTTTATCATTATTGGATATTCTAAAATCTTATATTTCACTGCGTGAAAAAAGAAATTTCTATGTTTTTTTGGTGAATTTTTCAAAATTTTTTTAGAGATAAAATGGATTTAACATTAACAATTATTTAACAAAGTGTCAACATAATTTATTAAATATATATATATATATATAAACAGCTCATAACTTATTCATAAAATTTTTTAATTGAAAGAGCTACGTATGCATTTTTCTTCTCCTTGAATATATATATATATATATATATATATATATAATATTATGATCGCATTATAATTTTTTTCTTTATATTTATATTAATAATCCATAACTAGTGGAAATTTAACTTTTGAATACTATCATCAACATAAAAAATAGAATTGGCTAATAGGATTATTTCTAAAATTGTTTATATCATATACTAATATTTTGTTTTTGAACCATATGATGAAAAATATGAAGGAAAATAATACTAATCAATTTTCTTTCATAGTTTTTTTTCACCCCTATATTCGGATATCACAGAAGAAATAAAATTTATTTATTTATTTATATATAGAAAAATTTTAAAAGAAGTGAAATCTTATTATCAAAAATTAATAATTATGTCCTCGTTTATTTATAAATAATAAAAATAAAAAAATTCACCTTTCTTTCATTATTCTCTCTCGAAGAGTTAAAGTGATTTGGACAAATTTAATTATTTTAAAAAATAATTAAAATTTTAAATGTAATAAATATTATAAAATAAACTGCTGCATTTATTAGTGTAACGTCATTAAATTTATTTCTAAAAAATAAATAAAGAAAAAGAAACCAAACCTCTATTTGTGGGATGAAAAGAGCTTTATTAAACAATTATGATTAAGGTGTTCTTGCCACGTCTATTCCAAGTATTTGCAACTCAAAAGTGTTGGTTGAAAATTAAATGGCATTTAACCTTAATTGGGATGCTGACGGCAATAAGTGAGAAGCCCTACCTTGATGGTTTGTCTGGATGCAACTGAATTGAATCAAATCGAACCAAACCGATGATGACAGTGAAATGAGAATCTTATCGAGGGGTTGGCTAATCGGTGTGTGGCAATCACATGCAAGCGACACTACAATTATACACAAATAAGGAAGTATAGTCACTTTCCTGCTAGTTATTTCCTTAATTTGTATTGTAGTTCCGATTGCCTGCTTTTCATTTTATTACTATTATTATTTTTCTTTTTATGATTATTAATTTCATCTATAATATATAAATATGGCAGGAAAAATATGAACCAATCAATAATGATATTAATATTTTTAATAATTAATTTAATTGTATTATATAACTAAATTTAATTCCTAATTTTTGCATGTTTATAATATATTTTACTTTTCAATAAATAAAAAATATTTTTAATTCTCTAAAAAAAGGGTTTTTCTGAATTGCAAATATAAAAGACAAACTAAAAGAAAAGGAGTAAAAGAAAAACCACAACAAATTGAGAATTGGTATCCAAATGTCTCTCTCATGTCAAGTCTTCTAGAAGAATATTTTATGAGCGTATCTTCCATCTTTACTACACATACATAGATTTCATTTGAACATATGATAATAATGCACACACAAACTCACCACCACAGAGGAAATAAGTGGGTTTTAATTAACAAAACTGTCGATTCCTAAGGTTCCATGTCATTGACGTGTTTGTTGTTTCTGGTTAAGCATTGCTCCTGCACTATTGGACGTTAGGCTTAGATAGAGATGGAGATTATATTGGTTGCAGAGATTTTGAATTGACGTACGTGGTTGCCAGATTTTAGCCATGGACACATTAAAAACTTTGTGCTATGCCATTTTGGAAATTTTGCCATGTGGTCCCAAATAAAATTGTAAAATTAATGTTTTTCTTAATTCTTTTATATAGTTAATTAGGACTTGATTGATTGGAGTTTAGTCTATAATTTCACTATTTAGAATGAATAACTGAGTATCCTTTTTCACAATCTTGGTGGACCTGGAGCTGTGCTAATGGGTGGTTGAGTTGTTGACTTGCTGGGTTTGGAGTCGGGTCGAAGTTGACGGCAGGACGGGCAACTAGAATCTTGATGCCGCCCACCCACACAGTCGAAGCGAATGTGAAAAGTGAAAAGTGCAAATGTATTTTTTTTTTTCATTGGTTAGGACAAATATGTTCCAGCGTTATCTATGCACTCATTTTTCTTTTTTTTTTTATCTTACATTTTATTTTGTTATTATTGCTATAATTCAAATTGTTTTATAATAAAAAAAATATTTTATGACTAAAATAAACTTCTCTCTATGGGTATGTATTTAGGGTGATTAATATTTTACGATTGATATGTATGACTAAAATAATCTTCTCTCTAAGTAGAGAAAATTATGGATCCATTCATATCTTTATGAAATTGTGCACGTGGTTTGGTTCGGGCGCAGATCGAGCTTTCTATAAAAAAATTAGGTCTAACCGTGTCCGATATGAAACTAGTGTGATAAGTTAATCTCTTGTGACGTGGCATGGCACGCACTTCCATAAACCGATGAGGACGAGATTTTTGTGTCCATAAATCATAAATATCAAATCATAGGCTCATTCAAATATGCAATGCAACGTACAGTAATTTTCAGTTTTCGAAAACCGTCCATTTTTAAAATATCATTTTTTTAAAATTTTAAATTGATTAAAAGTAACGTGATTTGGATTTAAATGCATAATTTTAAATTGCAAAATATCAACATAAAAATAGTGTATTTAGAATAATAGAATTTAAATATTTTATTAATTTATTATTGTAAATTACGGGAATTCATAAAAAATATATACTTTAATATCTTCTTTTTAGCTGTTATTTATGAGTAATTAAATTAAATATTTATGGGTCATCTAATCTAGTCAAATGCATCTTTTGGTTTTAAACTTTAAAGCATACACTACCAGCCTACCTACTGCAAAACGCAACCTAAAAGAAAGTTGAATGGCTAATATTTCCCCACAACTGTCCATTCAGTTTTCAAATTAAATTATCGGTGGAGAAGAGAGGAGAATATATCCCAAGTGGACCCCAAATCCACGAAGCATACCAAAAGTCCACGTAGATTGGATTTATGTCATTTGAAATTTAATATTTTTTTTTTGTAAGAATTAATTTAATATTACTTAAAGTTTAAACCACAATCTACCAACATTTTCCAACTCGTATGTGAACGTTATATTCTAATAAATAATTGATATTTCAAATTCACTTAGAAAATTAAATGATGGAAATTACATTTCAGACCTTATTTCAACACGATGCTAAATTGAATTAGAATAAACCAAAATAGGATTGTACAATACGTTAAATTGTATGCTCTTATTTCGTTTTTTTTTTTCTTTATACAAGTGTTTCATATGGGTTCGAAATAGTGGAGCCATCCGCACCAGATATATCTGTAAAGGAGGCAAAATGCTCATTTTCTAGTATTTAAAGCGATTTTATATATCAAACTCCAATTCGATACCTCAGATTAAGGGAGAAGACATCTTTATTATTTCATCTCGCTTCTCAAAATATTTTTTTTTTCTTTTATGAAAAGAATATTATGCATGGAAAGAAATTAGTCCTTTTAATTCAAGCCATGTGCATTTGAAATGGCATATAGAGTTTAAGTCTTAATCTTTGAAAGATGAATTTTATGATAAATGAAAGAGAAATTGTGTATATATATAGTCAGCAAGATTATGACTCCTCCACTAACTAGTAATAGGAATATATATATATATATATATATATATATATATATATATCTTACTTTCCAAGGCATTGCCTATACACCGTCCAAATTTCAAGCTGTAGGTCGCTATAAAGAAGAAAGAAGAGTAGCATTTAGAACTGATCTACTCATAGCAATAACAATGTATTTACAGAAATATAAAAAAAAAAAAAAAAAAATCCACTGTATAGGGCAAATTGAGGAAATACACCATATAACTTGAAGCGGTTTTATTATATATAATAATATCATATAAAAAGGTTTATTTGTTATTTTTATATAGTGATAAATGATAATTATACAAAAATTGAATTGATAATGATTAAGGATTAAAGAAAGAAGAAATTTTATTGGACCTATATGTGATTCGCTGCGTATTAATGGCTCTTGGCATCTCGAGAGGGTGCAGTTTGGTGTTACCGTTATTTTAAACTTACTAATAGTAGAAAAGCTATATATTTGTTTTTCTTCATTAACTCAGTCAGCAAACCGGCCACAGACATTTCACCAAGCCACGCAATCTAAGCTTAACTTAAGTAATTAATTACTTATAATCCAACAAAGAACTTTGGATGCCTTTTAACACCTTCATAGTCAAAAGAAATATAATGATAATCCAAACAACTGAAATTTAGTTATATTAGATTATTGCATTGACCTCCTCTTAGGGAGAAGATTTTTCTTTACATATAAATGGTCATAGACGAAGAAATATCCGGATTAGATAGTTGTTTACCGGTGCCCACTGGCTTTGACTTGGAATAATGGTGAATGATCACGGATGAAACTTGAATAGTTATCCATCAAAGTACACGTAGTTTGGATGTGTAGGTAGAGAGATTTCCAGCATTCTCTTACTTTGAATATAGTATTATATTCAACCAACTTATATTTATTAAAATTTTAACAATCGAGAAGAGTTTTTGTTGTAACCTCACACAATTTGAGAATAATAGACTATTACTCGATTGAGTATTAGTTTAATAAATTTTTTTCTTTTATAACTCATGTCTTAGTCTAATGATAAATATAACCTTAACATTAAAAAAATCCAACCTCGTCAATATAAAAATTTAATAAAATTTCACTAATTTCAACATTTTATCATCTCAAAACCTAACTTTAATATAAGGGTATTGTATGTCTGCAAGTGATTTCACACTTTTAGTCGTTTAAAAAGTATTCTAAATGAATTTTGGATAGCGAAAGTCAATTCAACAGTGCCTACAGAAAAGCCCAAGGATAGTAAGAGGCCCATTTCTTTATGTAAATACATCCATCGCCAAGACTGGAGCCCAATCTGATTTAAATTATCTGAAGCAGAAAAAGCCCAATCAAAGCCTGTTACATATAATGTACAAATAACGAGGTTTTGTTATTTTTCTTTTTTTAAAAATCAGTCAGCATTGAGCAATGACACGACTGGTCGGTTGCAATCAATTTGCCATGGCCTTGGTTTGACCAGACCACAGTAGAGTAACAGACTAATGAGTGACCACTCCTCGAACCGGAAAACGATTTGGGTTTAAATTTATTCATCGAGCAGAAGGCGAATCCGTAGACAGCAAAAGAAATTAAATAAAAATGTAGTAGCAATTTTATCCAACAGTAACTTATAGCAACAGCCATTTCTATTTCATTCTCTCTCTCTCCTTGCTCATGCCGATCGGTTCAATTTCACTTTTCTGCCACCGGACGCCCACTGTCCGCCATCTCCTCCGCCACATAACCACTTTTCGCCAACTCTCAATCGCTTCAGCCAAGCAACAACAACAAAAGAACCCTAATGTTTCTAGAAGACCCCAACCCAACAAGAATCTCCTTAGAGCCAAACAGACCTTCAAGGAATATTCCTCCCTAGCTCCTGTACTCTCTCAAGATGACAAACCTCAACTCTCCGATTTCCAAGCCATCGGTACCGTGGCTGCCGCTCAAGCTAACTTCATGCGCGTAATTGTCCAGTCTCTCCCTTCATCCCCTGAACTTTCTAGAACCGTCCAGAAGAGCCAAGAGGAACAGTCTGGAAACTCCGATGATAGTAAAATTGGTGTCGAGTTGTTGTGTGTGGTGAGAGCAGTGTTGAAGAAGATTAAGAGGAGAGTGCTTGTAGGGGACAAGGTTGTGGTTGGGACTATAGATTGGATAGACCGAAGGGGCGTGATCGAGAATGTGTTTCAACGGAATACGGAGATTTTAGACCCTCCGGTGGCTAATGTGGACCACTTGCTAGTGCTTTTCTCCTTACAGCAGCCAACGCCCGAGCCATTTTCGCTCACGAGGTTTTTGGTCGAGGCTGAGTCCACTGGCATTCCATTGACGCTTGCTTTGAATAAATCGGAGCTTGTTGACGAAGAGGTTAGCATTTGTTTAATGCACTTTTGATAGTTATATGAATCCTGATTCTGAGACAGTGACTAGTGCACGCTTTAACCTATTATATCATTCGATTGGATGCTTTTGTTGCTATTTAATTCGTGTAATTTTGGATGCAAAGTTGCGGTTGTTTGAATTTTTGGCAAATAACCATGGGAATCATGCTAATTTTAGGATACTGGTCACTTGCTATCGGTTAGTCATGTGTTCTCTTGCTTTGTTCTTGAGTTTTACTTTGCACATTAAAAAGAGATTAATATTTGCTGTGATGTGCTCCTTTTTGTTTTAGAACACAGGAGTTGCTTTTGTCTTGAAAGCAAGAAGTTTTATTCATGATGTTTCCTATACTTGCTAGTAGCATCATATGATTCCAGGTCAATTTGTTGACTCTGCTTAGATTTTATATAACCATGGAGCCAAAACAATGTTGAGCGTGTAAGATATGCTACATTTATGGTGGTTTATTTATTTATATATTTATTTTAAAATAACAATGAGAGTAATGTTACTACTGCTAGACTAGAGGTAAAGGTTTAAGATCGTAATTGCTAGGTCTCAGGTGTGAGTTCTATTAGGTGCATGAGAAGGTTAATGGAAAAGGGGAGTGTTATTTCCCTTTGTGGTTCATCTAATGGATTAAAGAAGAAGAAGAAGAAGAAGAAGAAGAAGAGTCCTGAACTGTACATGATAAGGAGAGAAATATCTGAAGTGATGTTGTCGATAGCAGTACATAATGTCTTTGCTATATATTGACGTCGGCCTAGTAGATCATAACCCTGGTGGCAAAATTACATGGATTATTGCCATAACTTATTTTTCTTATAGTTAGTGTTGTTATTTTCATTACAATCTTTTTCATGTTGCTCATTATAAGAATTTTTATGCAACTATTTATTGGAATTTTATTGTGAAGCCTTATAATTATCATTACTAATCCACTCTTGTAGTCAATAAAGCTACATGCAATATCACTGATTCACTAGCCTCCCACCTTAACCATAAAAAGCATATTGAGAAGTAAAAATTTGTTTCATTTTCTTTCTTTCTTTTCAGTACCTTTTATTCTGAATGTTTGTTTGGCGTATGTAGACAGTGATTGTATGGAAGTCCAGGCTGCGTAGCTGGGGGTACGAACCAGTGTTTTGCAGCGTTGAGACTAAGCATGGACTTGATTCTCTGGCATTTATTTTGAGAGGTCAGACAACGGTGATTGTGGGTCCTAGTGGAGTTGGGAAATCTAGCCTGATTAATGCTCTGAGAAACAACCCCTGTGCTTGTGATGCTAGAGAAGTGGATAATTGGTTTGACCCTGTGGGTTTGATCCTTCTGCATTTTATTTCAACTTTTCTTGGTTTTCTTTTTTGTTTGAATTTATCTCTTACACTATGCCCGCTGTTCATGTCCTGTCACCAGATATTAGGGAGCAAGTGGTTTGAGGAGCAGCGTGTTGGGGAGGTTTCAACTAGAAGTGGCAGAGGGAAGCATACTACTCGTAATGTTTCTTTGCTTCCACTCTCCGGAGGGGGTTATCTTGCTGATACTCCTGGATTTAACCAACCTAGATTGCTGAAAGTAACAAAGCAATCTCTTGCTCAAGCTTTCCCTGAGGTTTGAGTCATTACCAGACTTAAATCAGATGCTTCATTTTAGGCATTTAGACTTTTTTACTTGGTTGACTCTTTTGTTCTACTGCATTGTTTCAGATTCGGAAAATGTTGAGTGCTAGTGAACCTGCTAAATGTTCATTCAATAATTGCTTGCATCTTGGTGAACCTGGGTGCATTGTGAAAGGGGATTGGGAAAGATACCCATTCTATTTTCAACTTGTTGATGAGATCAAAATCAGGGAGGAATTTCAGTTGAGGACATTTGGTACCAAAAAGGAGGGTGATATAAGGTACGTCAAATTGAACAGGAATATGTGACTGAGGGTTTTTCTTGAATGGGTCCTCCTTTAAAGCTCTTATTTTTCTTGACAAAGTCGGCTCTGATTAGCACAAATTTCCCGCTTTACAGGTATAAGGTTGGAGATATGGGTGTCCAGGTAGCAGAACCTCGTTTGGAACCCAAGAAGCATAGAAGACAGTCCCGCAAAAGGATCAACCAATCAATAATGGATGACCTGGATGAATTGGATGATGATGAAAACTTACTAGACGAGGAAAATGATCCCATCTTGAGGGCACTGAGAAATGAAAATCAGTAGGAAGTTTAACCCTGTCGCAGCAGAAGCATTGTAAATAGCGGTTTTTTGAACTCGGTTATTCACGGACAGTTGGCCCATCTAAGGAACTGAGAAGTTGAGTTGTAAATTTCTTGTCTGAACCAACGGGTAATGGCTGTAGTTGTAGCCACTAGCTATGCGATCATATAAGATGGCCCGCGAACTGAACTTGTGATCCCGGGGCATGTTTCCAATCTGTCGGTGATCATGAAAGAATCTGATTTTCCTTCCTGCACAATCGCTCATCATTTTTTTTTTTTTAGATCAATATCGCTTTATATTATACCTTCCAATGTTTCCTTACAGTATCACAGTCTACGGTTGCATGTTTCAACTGCATCCACATTATGAAACATACAAAAAACTTGTTTGAAAAGATAAGTTTGTCCTATAAATCATGTCAAATTATCGTCAATAAAACATGAGCCATGCCCACCCGTAGTACTTGCACAAGCTAATCACAGAAGTGGCAGCCCTGCATGGTAAAAGCTTGCAAGTAGCTACTATGCAATTGCAAGTTTGAGATCTCGATTAAAGAGCGCCACTCAGCTCAATCAATTGCAGGAAAAACATATACACCAAAAAGTAGACGGACTATGTTGCACATAGATTACCTTTTTTCGTGGCCATAGACCTCAATATATTTAGGTACCCAATTGTACCTTGATCGCTATTATTTCAGATAATGCATACAATACAATGACATAATCTCAAACAAAGGCTAGCCAGAGTTAGGCTCTTCAGAGAGCTCGCCTTTTGACTTGTACAAAAACAGGAATATACGGAAGAAAAAGGATGAACTCCATAGAATCAATTTACTGACTGTGTCAAATGTAGCACTCACAACAAGAAGACCTCAATAAAAATTATGGATAACTAAAATCCAATCAATTAAACACCTGTTTTCCAATAACCATCTCAATTATATCCAAAGCAACAAATGGATGTCCTGTAAATGCTAAAAGCTGCACAAACTGCTAATACACTTTCTTCTTTCAAACACAAACGATACCCTTTTCCAATCTGTAGCATGAGCTGGTCAAAACCAACACAAGTTGATTTGCAACCCCGGCATTATAGATTTCAATCATCACTTACAAAATCTGCTAAAATTCTATTACCCAACATGGAAAAGCTTAAGCAAGAAGAAAAGCATAAAGCAATAATCCAAAAGAAACGGTAAGTAACACTCTCGCTATTGTCTAAATTTATGGCAAAAAAACTTCATTACAACATCCAATCCACCGGATAACATTCCATTCCACCGTTAATCTTTTAAAAATGAAAAACCCTTAAAAATCTCAGGATTTTAAAAATTAAAATTAAAGACCTACTTTTTAGCAGATTTCTTCTTAGAATTCACTGGCTGTGGCTTGGGATGCTTCTCGGCTTCGCTGGATTCCAGCCACTGGAGAGGATGGCGATTGAACCAAGGCCAATTGGGTACAGTAATCAACGTAGTGAGAATCACCCCGGCACCGTAAATTTGAATCATCAATTGAAACGATCCTGTAACATAGCCAGCAACGAAAGCCACGACCGCGAATACAAGCAGCAAGATCTGCATCAGCTGCTCCGCTAGCTTTTGTCCTTGCCAATCCATCTAAAAATCCCCAAAAGAAACACAAACAGAACCAAAATTGCTGTGAATGTAAAACCTAGATCAAAATCAAAGGTTGATTCGAGATGGTAAAAGAAACGGATTCCAAGGAAATTAAGCACAGAGAGAGAGAGCCATCAGACCTGCACCTAGAATTTACGATCTATCTGAAGTTAGAGAGGAAGACGGTGTCCAAAACAGGAGATTTGTTAGAAGTTCGTAAACAGAGGTATAATTGTTGAAATTTTAATCAAAGATCTCAGTGATTTGTGACCGTCTGATGAGATTACTTGAAACGCATCGCAGGGACGCGTAGTATGGTGCCATTTGTTTATACTTTTTTCCTTTTTTTTTCCGAAAAAATAACGCTTTTAACACTTCATGAAATTGAAAATTACGTCGATTGATTAAATCCATACAATAATGTTAACTCGTTAGTTATTTTTCTTATTCAATATGAAATAACTTAAAACTAAGAATTGTAGAGCTTTACCCCGAAGGGAGCCCTTCCAGAAATTCTCGACGGCCAAGGTCAAGCCCAGGCCGAAGAGGGGGTTTGGAAATAGTTTTCAACCAGCAATAGACGCGCCTCGGTTAGAACCTCACTAGCTGCGTCATTGCCCCAAGCGCAAAGATATCCCTTATTGGCTTGGAGACACGTATTTATAGCACCGCACCCTTTTCCCTGATATCTATTTAAGCGATGTGGGATTTAGGGTTGTCATGACTATCTCCTTCTTGTTAAGTCTGCTCTTCGGTACAAGACATAAGCACCGAAGGTATACATTTCTTATAAGATTCTCTCTCACTCTCTATTTCAAACAGTTTCATTGCCTAGTAGTAGAGACCTAAATGTGGTGGCAATATGGAACGGCTCAGACCAAAACTAAACCAGATTTCTCAATCCCCCACATCTGCAGTCAAATCTACTGAAACTAGAAGTTAGAATATTTTATAGTTAATAAAGAACGTTTGTTATAATAATGTTACTTCCTTCTTCATTAGAAGATATTCATATTTCAGATAGATGATATCTTGCAGGCGTACTCAAAATTTGAGATTGATGTATTGGTTTCATTTTAATTGCAGCATACTTCTGTGCATATTAACCACATTTTTGCATTCACTAAGAGTAAATTAAGTAATAACACCTTCATGATTGTCTCGGTTCTTATACAGAGTCATAATTATTTGTCCAACATGGAAGGTATTCCAACATTTTTGTCACATTAGCCCATTGTAGATTCTAAAATTCATAAATTTAATTTAATTTATTGTTAATAAGTAATCGTTATTTCGGGTTAACATTGATAATTCTAAAAATTTTCCTTCAATTACGTTTTGCTATTTATAGGGAAAAAACCCACCCCCGCCCCGCAGCTTCATTCCCATTCCATTACCATGGGAACGAAAAAGCCCCCAAAAGCTTGTCAATTTTACTACAGTAGGCCACTGGCAAGGAAAGGCCACAAGCAGTCAACAAAATTCATAAGATTTTTCACCAACATATAATCAAACTCTGAAAAGGTGCTCTTTCATCCAAGTTCTCCAACAAAAATTTCATATAATAACTAAACATAACAAACATGCTGCTCAATTCGACTAAAATGCTGCCCTTTCTAAATAAAATGCCACAAAAACTCTCTTCAAATAAAAACGACACAGGGATATAAGAAAGTGCTCCTTCAATTGGTAAAATATGATTGCCACTTAAGAAGAAGCACCACTTCGTAGAGCTTGAGACTTCTTAGATTTGCTTGTAGCTAGCTGGGTCTCGGGCTGCAAAGCATAAATATAGCAATCAGGCAATGAAAAAATAAGCAAAAACTACCATTTTGCTGCTAGTTGCGAGTGACTCACCTCCTTCTTCACTGGCTCTTCCTTCTCGGACAAAATCAACTCAATATGGCAAGGGCTAGACATGTAAGCTGCCAAAGACAACATTCATATGAATATACAGTGAAAACAAATAAATATAATACAAAACAAAAAAATAAAATCAAAACATACGATTGATTCTTCCGTGAGCGCGATAAGTACGACGCCTCTGCTTCTGTGCCTGATTCACTTGGATATGAGAAATGTAGAGGGCATCGACATCCAAGCCTTTGACCTGGACAAAGAAAATATTTACAAATATAAGAAAGAAACAATGATCTAGAAGTCATATCATAAGGTTCAAAGTATAGATACCTCGGCATTACTCTCAGCATTCTTGAGTAAATCTAGAATGAATCTAGCAGATTTAACAGGCCAGCGTCCTTGCCCATTTGAGTGCCTGTTCTTTGCCTGTGCAGTACGTCCAACCCCACCACAGAAACGTCGGAAAGGTATAGCTTGTTTGTGAGCCATAACATCCTCCAAATACCTCTTAGCCTTAGCCAAAGGCAACTTCCTCAAGGCATGGGCAGTCTCCCTTGTGTTCTGAAGGCAACATACACAGCATAAGATAATAGCGCAAATATTGCAGATCAAAGCAATATCAGCTAAAATATTACTGTGTTAAATGCAGAGGTTCACTGTAAAAGATAACCGACAATCACACCAACAAAGGAACGGGAGTATAATTCAATATAAGATGTGCCATCATTTACTGAACCTTCAGTAACCATTAACTACAGAGGTTCACCCAATAACGATGAACATAATTTTCCTGAAGGTTACGAGAGCCGAGTTCAAAAAAGGCAACAAGACCCTGCTTTTTTCATCAGGTTTTTCACAATTAGTATGTAGCAAACAGGTCGAATGATTTTTTAGCTATCATTCTTACTAATATAGATTGAAAGTATATTCAAAAGTAAACCTGCCAAAGGAACAATCATGAGCAGTGAATAGAATTCTAAACATAGAACAACAACAATCCAACCAAATGAAGAAAGTAGTCCTAGTAATAACCACGCCATTAAGTACAGAAATGTTCCATCATTTACTGAACCTTCAGTAAGCATTAACCTCAGGTTCACCCAATAACAATGAACATAATTTCCCTGAAGGTTACAAGAGCCAAGTTCAAAAGAGGCAACAAGACCCTGATTTTTTCATCAGGTTTCTCAGGATTAGATGGAGTAAACAGGTCAAATGGCTTTTTAGCTATCATTCTTACTAATATAGATTGAAAGTAATTTTAAAAGTATACAGACAAAGGAAAAATTGTGAGCAGTGAATAATTCTAAACACAGAACAAGAATCCAATGAATTTGAGATTTGGTCTTATTACATGCCATTAAGTAAGAAATGTTTCATTGTTTACTGAACCACAAGTCACCATTAAATACAGAGGTTCACCCAATAACAATGAGAATAATTTTCCTGACGTGTATGAGAACCCAGTTCACAAGAGGCAACGAGGCCATGCTTTTTTCATCAGGTTTGGGAATTAGAATAGTATAAATCAGTTTCTTAATTTTTCATTAGCTTTTTCAGTGATAGAAAAGAATTAGCCTCTCACTTTAGAAAAAAGGGTACTTTGGACTTCATAAATAAAATCAAGTTATTAAACATAGCACCAAGAAACAACATAGCAGTCAATCGCAAATCATTATGAGCCTAAAAGAGTAAAATAAAGCGGCAACTAGAGATCTAGTACTTAAAAATCTAACTGACATACATTAACTAAGCATTGTACATTCACTAGCAAAAGTATACGAACATATTAAATAGCAACAGCCAAACATCACTTGTACAAATTTCAAAGCTCAAAAAATGTTCCATCATTTACTGAACCTTCAGCCACAAAGAAAAACAAACGGAGGTTCACCCAAAAACAATGAAACCGATATCCCTGATGGTTACGAGAGACCTGTTCAGAAGGGCAACAGGACCCTGCTTTTTTCTTCAGGTTTAAGAATTCAAATCCATATAACAATATCACAAACCATAAAAGAAAAGTAGTCTCCACCTAACACAACTTAACGTAAGTATACAACAACAGCTAAAATAATGTGCAAAAAGAGCACAAGAAAATTTGATTTATGAGACAGATCGGATCTACACCTTGAAATGAACTCTAAGGTCAGAGCCCCTGGCCTTGCAAGCTGCAAAATGGGAATAAACACAATGCCAAATCAATATAAAACAGAACCCGAATCGAGAAAGATAAAACAACTATAATAGATGATATACTTACATTTGGTGGAATTGTCAGGCTCTCTTGAGTACTTCACCTAAAAGAAAAGAAATAGTTCGTAGAATCTCATTCAGGTTCAAGCAATTGGAATTACTTCATATATCCTAATTATGAAAACAGATAAGCAAAAAAGGAAGAGAAGTGGAAGTGGAGACATACCATGGCGGCTGACGCTGCTTCTGCCTCTGTGAAGCTTGGTCTTGGTTTATGGTTCCCTCTTAACAGAGAGGTAGAGGAGGCGTTCAAGATTCCCTTTATAAGAAAATGATCAAAACCCTAATCCTTGGCCACAGGTGGATATGGGCTTTATGCGAAAACACAATTCTGGGGCGACGGGCTGGACTTTATGTGGGCTGGTCCAAGAAAAGCGTTCTTTGCTGAAAAGGGGTATTAATCATCGATTCACCGAACGACAAGACGGCCAACTAAAGGTTTGATCGATTGTTTCTAGCGGATCCCATTTGCAAGATAAAAACGACATAACGACCAAATCTAGGTTGTTTGTATTTTTACTATTAGTTTTGCTATGCTTAAATCCACAAGAAGGGTTTAAATCAATGAAAATATTCTACTAGAATAAATCTTTGGGAAACATTATTAAAAATGGGCTAATTCCAATTTTTGTTCTTAACCATAATAATTTAATTTTTGGCAAAGAATCCTAAAGCAATCAATGTAGACATAGATAACAAATTGCCAAGCCGCTTTTTACTGCCGCAGTTTTGTTAACACAAGTTTGACTTTGTGGTGGACGACAACGCGGTGCTATATTCCAACGCATTCCAACTCAAAGGTCAGATTCTCTTTATAGGCTTACAATAGTCGTTTTAATTTTTACTTTGCTTTCAAAAATGTTCCTGAACTTAACGAGCAGTCGTTGGAAGACTGCCTAAAGAATGCAACTCAAATTTCCTTAGGGAAAATTAAGTGCAATAAATTTACCAATTTATCATTTTATCTAAATGCACTTACATTGATATTATGAACATCAATTGCCTTCTATAATTTAAAAGTAATTTACTCCTTAGGAGGCTCATTTGTATATCAAACACATTCAAATTATATTTCTTGGGACATAATTTCCCTGGAAATGAACTTTTGAAAAAGTACGTTTTCCTTATAAATAGGCCATTTTGAAACTAACGAGGCCCATAAGAATTTCAGAAGTGCATTATTCTGTTGTGAAATTTTTGTTTATCAAATAAATGATCTATCACTAAGTGTTTCATTAGATACACGAGAACTAAAAAGTATAGCTAGACATAAAGCTAGAATAAGCAGTGACATCAACCCAATCAGGGAAAAGGCCCTTCAAATTTTTAGCTCCATCAAACAAGACTTGATCTACCACAGCAAGTTCCACTCTTAAATCATTAGAATTGCTTGCCTGCACATTCCAGAGTTAAGAATGATCACAAAACAATTATGAAAAATTAGTTGTCTTCGTAGTCTAAACATGAGTCTTAATGATTCTGGAAAATGCCAGGTGGTGAGAGTGAAGGATGGAGAGAATGGATTCATTTTTCTAAAAACTAATATTTTAAAAGCGCCGGTTGCGAGATTTTTCAGAATACAAAAGGATGATTTTCAGTATATTGCAAGTACAATTGTCAAATATTTGCCAAATAAGATAGCATTCCGAGTTTTACCTCTAACCAGAAGGTCCATTTATCGTTGCTAGCTCCGCTGAGTCTACATATGTATGAGGGGGGACCACCATCCATTGCTTCTGGAGCTGAAATTATCTCAATAAGGTTAAAATATACCATAAAGAATCACACTTCCATTCAAAATCAATGTGGAATATAGAAAATTCTATACCTGGTAGTATATTGTCCGCCAGTGACCAACTCGATAAAGGACCAGTAATGTTAAGAACTGTAACCCAGATCTCCTCTAAGTCGCTGAAACAATATAATCATAAAAATTTGAAGACATGGCAATGAAATATACATGGAAAAGAATACAAACAGAGTTAAACATTGCATAGGTTCTCCTGTAATATTAGTGCGATGCATGAGAAGGAAATGCTAGTTTAAAAGGAAAATGTTAGAAACGAAGAATTTATCCAACATATAATAGAAGCACGAATAATATTTCTCGAAAGAGCAGTGTATCCTTGAAGCATAAAATATTTTCATTTAGCTCAATACAGATAAACATATCCTACTTACCCTAAGGAAAGTTCCAAGTGAATTCTCCGAGATCCCTCATTAGAAATATCATGAGGTTTATAAGTAGACAAATAGGGAAAATATCTATATTGTTTCATAATGTCATCCTTCTTTGCAGGGAACTTCAAACTTCTTGAGAACAAATGAGATACTGGAAAAAGTGCCTGAGAAAGTTATTTTAAAAGGAAAATGTTAAGTATGAAGAACTTTATCTATAGCATTGATGTATTTTCACAGCAATCTCAAACAAATTACTGAAAGAGATATAACTTATTCTTGCTGGACTATCACGAATACATATGCTTATTTATTTATCACTTAAATGGGAACATCTAAAATGATATAAGCTCCATGTATCAGGCTTAAGACAACATCTGCATCAATAATGAGTGCAACAGTGATGGAATTCTTCATTTGTTTCAACAATCCAGTTGAGATGGAAAACCACTCAAACATTGCAGATCGTGTAGGAAAAAGGGGATAGAAAGACTGAATAGCAAATAAAATCATAGGCAAATGATTAAAGAAATTCTAAAGTTCGGCCAGAAGTGACTAAATTAAAAGTTCTGATCAGATTGAAGAAGACAAGTTCAGGATTCTTTTTCCCATTTTGCTTTTAGAACATTACACTCTGCTTACAGACGTGTAGAAAGAGGTTGAGGACAATGGAAAGTCACATACCATCCAAGTATTGCGGTGAGAAATATTAGCAGTTTGGAAAGAAAAATCTGGACCAACGTGCAAAGCCTTTGCCACTTCAGGTACATGTTTAAAAAGAAAAAGCAAAGAATTGGAATCCACCACAGAAAAATCATAGCTGGAGTCAACGACTCTATTTCCATCTGCCAATGCCCAAGCAAAAAGGTTTCAGCACTGTATAACCAGAGAGCGAGACAATAGAAACCTCAAATGAATCATGAAACTAATAAAATTAATGGATCAATTAAAACAGCATGACTGACCTAGATAATCATAATTTTATATATATATTGACTGATATATTTCTTCATACCTACAGTAACAATCGTATGCTGAAAAACAACCCTCTTAGGGGCAGTGTTGCTGTAGGGAAAGAACTGTGATGATAGAGCCAAAGCAAGCACACTAGTGTGCAACAAGAATTGCAGTATGGAGGACCTAGCCAACCAACGACCACCAATAGGTAACAGAGGGCCCACACACCAACCAGTTACAACTCCTATTGTTGCTGCCACTACAACATCAGTAATATAATATCCTGCAAACAAAGAACTGATGATTGTTATTCAAGGATAATGATTACTTGGAAATACAATGTTACAAAAGAAAGATAAATCATTCTTTTTGAAATTTATTATCACTGAGATAAGTATCTTCAGCATAAAAATAGTTTAATAAAGCAATTTTAGGCTTAATTTCTCCAAAGGTAACTCAAGTTAAAAGGCATTCACTTTGTTGTCTCTCATTTTCATTTTGTATCTTAAAACTGACTGAACTTATATATTTGTATCACAAAACTCCCTTTCGCCATTTTCTGCTGCCAGAAAGTTGACGTGGCTCGTCGTAGTGTTTTAAAAAGTATCATTATTCCCATATCAACAATCATGTGGAAGTGTGCTTTTCTCTCTCCAGACCTGACTCAGTAACTTTTTCTACCCTTTCCTTCTCTCCTATCCACATCAGCAATCTCTCAATCATCACCCTCACCTCTTTCAACACCACCAAAACCAAAACCAAAACCACTTCCTTTTCATAGTAACACCAAAACCACCATTACCACCATTTTTTATCTAAAAAATAAAAAAAATTTAAAATTTTGATACCAATTGAAAAATAAAAGTCAACAATCAAAATAAAGAGATGATAAAGAGAAATCCTCATTAAATTGGAGGTAGAGAGATTAGAAAAGTAGAAAGAGCATAAACGAGGAAACAAATTTGTCAAGGAAAAAAAAAACCCTCACAATGAAGGTTACTGGTGAATCCGCGCCGGCAAGGACTCTAGTGACGAGTGCAACCCGTTTTGGCATTACCTCTACCACCATTTTTGTTTTTTTTTTTACTTGCTTCCAAATTTGACCCTTTTCTCTATCACCATTTCCGTTTTGTTATTCCTCTTGCTTTCCACTTGTTTTCAGATACAACCCATTTCTCTATCATAGTTTTTATTTTATTTTTCCTCTTGCTTTCCACTTGCTTCCAGATCTAATTGTTTTTTATTTTTTTACTTTTCTAATATAAATTGTTTTAGTTTCGGTTTTAATTTCGCTTTCTCCTTAATTTTTGCCGCTGTTTTAGATCGTTGTTCTTCTTTTTATGGTAATAGGTGAGACTTTTTTTTTTAATTGTTTCTTGTATTTTTATTATTTAGAGAGGAAATGGGGGTGGTGATAATTTTGGTGTTGCAAACAAAGGTTGAAGGAGATGGTTATGGTGGTGTTGAAGAAGGTGTTACTATGAACATTGAAGGAGGTGGTTTTTGTGGTGTTGAAAGAGGTAGGGATGATAGTCGAGGGGCAAAATAGAAAATTCATATCTCTATTTATGTGGAATCCACCCATGTAGCTAAATTGGCTAAGTTGTAATTTTTTTCCATATCATATGGCACGTGTAATGCTATATTACGTTTTCGGTATTTTTTGCCGAACTTAGCTAAGTTACTTTTGTATTACAAACACCAAAGTTTAGTCAGTTTTAAGATATAAATTTAAAATACAAGACCTTAAAGTAATCACCCTCTAAGCCGAAGGACCGTGTGTGAAAATAAGCCAGCAATTTTAAAGTGATGAAATTTGATAAATTAATCACTAGGATCAAAGAACTAGTTCATCACTGTCCATTATCAATAGGACAATTGTAAATAAGAAAATAATGAACCAATAAAATGAGTATCACTATAAAAAGATAAATTTTATTAAAAATCTTGAAATTTGAAACTAGGTCAAAGGAACGCAAAGGAACAATTCAAATAGGTAAAAATACCAAATAGGAATAGGGTTTGTATCAATACAATGATCTAAGTGACAAATAATTAGTGCAGCCATACATCTGTGACAATTGATATAAACTAAGAGGCAGAATCTCTGGAATAGAAGAATTCAGAACAATTTGATCAAGAATATGGTCAACCTTCTAAATTACGCAATTTTCATTTATGGGCACCAACAGTGTAAGCCGAATTCAAATTTTGATGATAGATAGTAAAAATGAAGACTATTCGGATCCTGAGATAACCTTTTTCACCACTTCTCCATTTAAGACAATTGAATCTCTAGATTACGCAAAACAACTGAATGTAATTTATTCTAGATGGGCTAATTTAAAATTATACTGTCACCATAAATAAAAGTTGAGGAAAACTAACCATAAGGTGGAGGAACAGCACCCATCATACCCATCTTCTCAACTAAAAATTGGATGAGAAATCCACCAAAATATGTAGAGTACATGATGCATGGAATTAAAGGTACTACATAGATGACCGTTGACCTGAAATGGGAAAAGAAGTGTTAGCAGACAGCAAATTTCATTTTTTGATGCAATTTACTATCTTTATGAATTAGAAGAGGAACATAAGTTACACCTAATGTAGATAATATCAAACCAAGAAACAGAGTTGATTAATAAATAGGAAAGCAACCAAAAAAAGGTGCTAACCAATGCTAACAGGGAAAGAGCCGTTGAAACCATACCTGAGAGATTGATGGCTGTAAGACTTGATATATACGTTAAAGAAGATCCATGCAAGGAGCATGAAGGCTGACACTGTAAAGGTCAAGAACCCTCCACTGAGCCCAGCTACAAGATAACCCTACTTTTACCAAAGTTAGCCATTGAAAATTTGAACACTCCAAAAGATAAGAAAGCAAAAATTAATAACAGTGATCAAACTACATACCAAAGTTAAGCAAGCATAAAATGCAAATGCTCCCCAAAACCAAGCTTCAGCAGAAAGTTCCTGTGAGATCCATGCTACACTAATTATGTGCTAGATTTTAGTGATGAATGGTGCAGCCAGGCTTAAATTTAAATTGCCACCCAGCAAAGAAGCAAATACACTCATACAATATCACTCGCCAACGATACATCCCAACATATATTATAAAATGTATAAGAAAGAACCAGCCACACACACTAAGATCATGGAGATCTATGAACCATACAGTAAACATAAATGTGGTTCCACATATCAGGAAAAGATAAGTTAAATAAGAGTGTCCATTCTACAGGGGAAAGAAAATTATTTTGCTAGCCTAGTGGACATGCTCCATCAATCACTGGTTTTCCAATTCGAAGAGTCCTTGCCAAGTTTAAATGTCTCATCTAATAAGATAATAGTTGAAAGTGATTATAAATGGCCTAATGATTTTCAGGCGACACCAGGTTCTGCAGTCTATTTGTTTATACTCAGTAAACCCAAGATCAATTGCTTCATGTACAAAAAAGGTTATATTCTAGTAATGCTAATCCATTAGTTGTTTTCAAATTCTGAAAAAACTGGTTTCTATCCTCACTTGTCATATTATGATTGAAACTTGCACTTAAAGCATTTATTTCTAAAATTTCTATAACATGTGTTAAATCAGGAATATATTATTATTTTTTTGGCATAAGTGCTATATTTAGTGATTTTTATTGAATACCTTATGCAATACAATAAGCTTTTCTCAATGATGAAAAAATGAATCCCAATAAAAATTACAAGATAAACTCGGCCTTTGTTTGCAATTACTTAAGAATATATGAATATATAGTTTTACCTCCTTCGATTTCTTTAGAACTGAGGCATCCTGAGAGAGGGGAAAACAACTCCAAATAGTTCTTGGGATCAACAAACCAACAAGTGAGCAAGGAATGAACATCATGTAAGCCAGGTATGGATGAGCAAACCTACATGTAAATCTAGCGTATCAGTAATGAACATGATCACTCAAATCTTACATCTTACAGTAAACCCCAACCATTGATTTGTCGGCATTTCTAAAAGTTCAGATTACAAAGTTATTGATTAATTTTTCTTTTATTTTAGGTGAAATCATCCATCTTTGTACCTAACTAAATCCCACCCAATCTTTTACTTCAAAATTTATGAAATTGGAAAACCTCATAAATAGCAAAGCAACACAACCAGAGAACAAACCCACCAGCTCATTGCATGGCTGGAGAAAAATAACCTCAAAATAGAGAATGCAACTGGAAAAATAATTGCCATTATAATCCCAGCAGCATGAAACAGCAGTCCTGCAACAAAAATTTGAGAATGTTTTACAAAATCTTCAACATTTGCATGTTTAAAAATTCTACAAATGGGTCATAAAGGTTGGAGTTTTGTTAGTGCAAGGTATAGGCTAGAATAAAGCATGCACAGTCATTAGAAAATCCAGGAGCAGAGACTTCACCTTTCACAAAATCAAAGAAGGTTGCAAACCCAGAACACAATCCTGAATCCAGAAAACGCAAAAAGAATGGCATAACAAGAAAGATGGCAATGGGAATGCTATGAAGTACCAAAGCTGCCCTTCTTGAATAGAAAATCTGAAAGATTCATAATTAGAAAAAAAGGTATTATTTACATATCGCATATGATGCAACCAATCTGTCGTAGTCTTAATCCCTGAACAAAAAAGAAAGCATCCTAGAGCAGGTATCTTGAATTTATCAACATACCATGAACCATGATAAGTAATCAAAGAAAACAGCTCGCTCATCCTTATAATCATCAGAAGTAGCTTTCATAGCATCTCGTTCTTGGGCATTCCGCAGCTTAGAAGAATTTGTAAAGGCTTTAAGTATACTGTACAAATTGTCCCCACGTGCTTGCATGCTTCCAGGTCTGGTTTAAGAACATTTTATATATGATCAAAGGTGTGCAATGCTGTTGTTTCTGTAAAAATCACAATAAGTATATGTATACCAAATAGCAGATATAATGCATACAGTAGTTTGTCCAATGTATCATAAGAGGTATGGTAGTAATAACCACCAAGAAGAAAGATAATATCCAGGCTGGGAATGTTTCCATAATCTTGGGAAAATATTCTGTAATCCGTGTCTCCGGGAATAACAGGAAAAACGTCCTACGCATTGGAAAAAAAAAATTGAAGATGAATTATTTAATGCATAAAATAAGTGCAGGGAAAAAATTGTTGGTAGAAAGAAATGGGGGTTTTCTTTTTTCCCTTTGGGGGAGTTTGATAAAGCTATGCAGCTAATGAAGGATACAACAATACAATGGCATGAAAGGAATAAGTAGGAGAGTGATACTGGTCAACATGATATCTGGGAAAAATGAAACAAATCCGTGCAAATGCTTATTTGGCATTGAGGTTGAAGTTGTTGTTTCAGCATGGTAGCTTTTTAAGTGTCATAATGTAGTTCAGCTGTTATAACAGTTTGTATGACCAAACAAGTCAAATTTACTTTTAAATATCTTTTTTAATTGTGTTCAATAAACTTATTTAAGATGGTATTTTTTCCCCCAAAAATATTTACGATAAAAATGCCATTTTGGTTGACGAGGAGAAGAGAATAGTCTAAACAAATTTTTTTGATTATTTGGCATCTGAGGTTGAAACTGTTCCTTCAGCTGGGTACCCTTTTAAATGTCAGAAAAGTGGAAGTTCAACTGTTTTAGAGTTTTTAAGACCAAAACATGTTGAATTTATCTTTTAAATTATTTTCAGTTGTCTTTAATCAAAATATTCAAAATTTTCAACAGTGTTTATAACAAAAATGCCATCTAGGTTGACGAGGAGAAGATAAAAATATAATCTGTTTTTTAACTTTGGCATCAAAGGAGTCAATTGAACCTTTTGTTTACCCATTATGAGTAACCGGATAATAGAAAACTCAACAAATTAGTTTAAAGCTAAAATTTCAAAAACACAAACACACATGTGTAGGTAAGAATATGAACCTGAGCAGCACTATGTGCCATGGGGTATATTGCAGACTGGGCATAGATTAGGGAAGGCCAAGCACTAGGTCCAGATTGGCAGACTAAATCTGTTAAAAAAATTTAACAAATCAGTATAGAGAACAATAGTATAAAAATATGATTTTGCATCATTGCATATAGTCAAAACATAAATCTTCATCTATCAACGTGGAAGAAAGATTAAGCCTATTCATCATTTTAGTTCCAGCCACCAAACTTATTCCTTATTTTTGTCCTGCTGAACTTCTCAATATTGTAGATTGTATCAGGTGATGTGTATGAACACGTTATAAATTAAAGAACATCTTATATTACAAATTTTCTGTGATTCCATCCTAATAAGGATATTTCAGATCTGTTGATCACAGACACAGGCTGCTGTCCATTTTCAGTTCTCCCCAAATGAATTGGCATTAACCAAAAAGTTTTCGAAGTATTTCAGAAAAGAACATTGGCAGGAGCATATCCTACCAGGACCTCCTGTCCCTGATGCTTCCACATTAACAGAAGCTCCTATTGAATCACGCCATTTATATGAGTTCATGAAGCCATGTGCACCCTGAAACATCATATGTGAACAATCTGGATTAAGCTTAAAGTAACTAGATGCTTAACAGAAAGTAAATTGTAAGACAATGATCAATCAATGTGGACTTCTTGCAGAATGGTAGGCCACTGTTTTTGGGAAATAACCTGATACCTTGACTTCCATAAAGGGGTCTACAAAGTGTCTGCTCACCCATAATAGTATCATCGTTTATGGATGATTAATGCACTACTGATCTCAAAAGGAACGAAAAAAGAAAAATGATATGCATGTAGGTTAAGTGTTTGATGTTCCAAACAGAAATCTCGAAGTAATAAAGATGTAAATGAAACTAATTAAATTACAAATTTAGTTTCAGATTAAAGCTACGATGTCATACCAACATAAAAAGCTCCTCTGCACCATTAAAAAGGAAAATAATGGGCTGAGGGGGGGTCCAACTGGAGTCTACAATAACTCTTGACAGTTCCAGCATTGATGCTGAAATAAAATTTTTGAAAAAGAAGAAGGCAAAGCAAAATGAGACTTAAATGATTGAAAACAAAAATGGCAAAATGCATCATAAATTAGGTTGACTTATTTAAAGCACTCACCAACACACGAACCACAGTCACCAGCTCCTGGTGAACCAAGTGGACTATCAAAATGGCCATTAATTAAAACTGATGGGTCAGTGTCTTTTGAATCTGCAGAAGATATCCTGTCATTTAGGAGAAATTATCTTATATATTTTACCTGCTAATACAACACAAATATAAATTCAAAGGCCACAAACATAATAGGTCATTCGCAAACAGTCTTATAGTTTGATGGGACATTATTAACTCATTTTCTATAATTAGTTATAACCTTAAGACTGCTATGCAAATGACCCTTATCACCTCCTCTCTTTGATATTTAAACCATTCAAGCACTAAGTAATAAATGCTCAGAATAACCACCAAATGAATAAATCTAAAACTCAGAATTCCTAAAGGAAGGCAAACTATGTCCCGCTTCATAGAGAACAAACAAAATAGTGCTTTCCGAGGATTCCAACCAGCTGTGTGCTTTTATCATATATTGCAAAGAGCGGTCGCCATTTGCATACAAAGCATGTTATACATGATGAAATAGACAAGTAACCAAAAGACTTATTCCTCATCGGTCTGATTTAATATCCATTTCATACATTAACAAGAGAACCCGAAATTCAACTAGAAGCTGCAACTCAATCCGGGAGAAGAAAATGTACCTCATTAATATATTAGTATGGTTTCTGTACCCCAAAGATATGCTGTGTCCTAGAAATATCATATTGAAAGAACCATTAACAACATTCTCTTCAACCTCAATTCTGCAAAATATAACAATTCAAAAGTGAAATTGAATAAGACATTGCAGAATTAAAATTAAATTAAAAATATAAGTAGAAAATAAAAAGAACCTGACGTTCGATCCAGCTCTCCCCTTGATGATTTCCAACTGCTCTTTAATATATATAGCAGCTTCTCTTAAGCCTTGACGCCCTTCCTATCAACAATCAAAGCTATTCCAAAATTAGAATTACAAAGACAAACTGAGCTTACTCCATCAACAACAAACTTTAGTTGAGGATTCAAATATCAAACAAAACCGCATACTCACTTGGCGACCGTCTTGAGTTAAAACCCGAACGTGTTCAACGGCTCTAGCCTCGGAGAAGCGATCAAGAGGAGCGTCGATCTCTAACGGCTTAATAAACTTCATGTGAATGATAGAGTAGCAAAGCGCCGACATGAGACCGTACATAATCGCCAGAGAAAATAGGAACTTAAATCCGGTGACGTCGTCGCAACTGAGCCTGAGCGCCATTTTCTTCAGTACCACCCTTGAGGAAAGCGTGAAGAGACACGAAATGTAGAAAGTAAAACTATTGCTGATATGATTCTATTATTGTGTATATGTTTGGTGAGCATATGACTGTAGAAATGGATATAAATAGCAGGAAGGGAAGTTGCTTAAAAAGATGCCGGGTTTTGTCCGAGAGAAAAAATGAGCTCAGAAGAAACTAGAGCACGAATAGAAGTCCCTCCTTCACACTACCACTCATAGTTCTTAAACACCGGTCAACCCTGAGAACCGGTGAACAGGTCTCAAAACGGGCCGGTTTTGCTTTTGCACTGTTTAAAAAAGAAAACCGCATTAAACCAGCTGACTCAGGATTCAACTAATCGATTCGCATAAACCCGATTTTATTTATCTATTTTGAGAGAAAATTTTAAAGAAAATAGTTTTTTTAAATGATTTTAGAAAAAATAGTCAAAATTATAGTTTTATATTTTTCACTTTATTTTTTTATTTGGACTATCCAACCTTCAAAACTATAGTTCTTTTATATTTGTCCTCTTTATTTTCTTTTAATATTTTATTTCTTCTTTAAATTACATTTTTGTTTCCTTTATATATTTTCCTCTTCCTTCCTAATAAGGTAAATGAAACGTAGCATACAAATTCGTTTTGTACTAGGCTTCTCTTGTTGGCTTGCGGGAAGTGTTCTATTCTAGGCTTATAAATTCTACGTGTTTGGATCTCTTAACAGGCTTGGAGAGTTCGAGTTGGATTTTTAAATAGTGAAGGTTGTTGGACACTGCGACTATGGGCCGCTTCGGCTAACAGTATGCTACTCGTATTTGACATTTCTTTTTTTTACTAAAATTGTTTTTACTCGTTTGGTTATAATTTAATAACTGAATTCAACCATGAAGTTTATTTTTTTTTTATTATATATTAATTCAAATTTCTGTTCAATTTCATTGATGATACATGAAATTAATATAATAAAGTCAATTTCTTCATAATAAATTCTCTGTCTTTATAAATAATTAAACATTAATAATAAAAACATTCTCATTTATATATATTATATATTATATATTATATAATTTATAAGACACATATTATTTTTATACAGTTAACTCATTTATTTTTTTCTCAATTTTAATTGTAGAATAATGAAAAAATTACTAAAATTAGAGTAATTATTATGTGAAATAATTATGATAATTTAGTTTAACTAAAAAGTATAAAAAGGATTTAAACTAAGAATACCGCGCAGCAGCTTTACTTTACTGTCTCTGTGGATAGTCCTTTAAGCAAGACTTTTATTCCTTACTGTGTCTAATAATCCATTAACGTCCAGTAAGTAAGAGCAAGTAGAGCCAAAAGGACGTACCAGCTGCTTCAAAGTGGTAAAAACGACATCCAAAAATACGTGCAAACGGCAATGGCAAGAAATCTGCCAAGATGTTTGGAAAAGTGATTTTTCCCATACTATTCATCTTCTTTCTAGTCTTCTCTTACTCCATCTTCATCGGAACCGTTGATTTCAGATCATACTTCAATCCTCTCCTCCAACAGTCACCGGCCGGTGCACATTCGATGTGTGCAACTGGGACGCGTCTTAAGGTCTACATGTACGATCTTCCTCGAAGGTTTAACGTGGTGATGATGGACAGCAAGAGCAAGGTAAATGATGATGCGCCGGTTACGGCGGAGAATTTACCGCCGTGGCCGAAGAATTCGGGGTTAAGGAAGCAACATAGTGTAGAGTATTGGTTAATGGCTTCGCTTTTGTATGATGCCGGTGGAGAGGAGAGAGAGGTTGTTAGGGTTTTAGATCCGGAAAAGGCTGACGCTTTCTTCGTGCCGTTTTTCTCTTCTTTGAGCTTTAATACGCATGGGCATATAATGACGGATCCGGAGACTGAGATAGATCGCCAATTGCAGGTATACTGTTGTTCATTTCTTTGTAGTTTCAGATTCCCTTTGTGTTCAATTTTACCGTTATGCATCCATTTTAGATTTAGTTATGTTTAGCAGCCTAAACTGAAGGTAAGAGAGGTTAGTAATTAGAGCCGCTGTTAGCCGTTTTATGAGAAAAGCCTAAAATTGTAGTGTCTAGCCATAGTTTCCTGGAAGAGGAGATAGATCAATTTATAATTAATTGCTGAAATTTGATTGGTAGGTTTAAAATTTGAAAATATGGAAATTATTTGGCGAATTCTTTCAAAAGAACTGAGATTTACTTCTCTGATTGTCTTATAGTATTGAAGCAGTTTGTATTTTTGCTATGCCACTGTCCTTTCAAGTAAAAGTCTCGAATGTAAGGTTTTCAGTAATTTCATCAGGGAAGTGGTTTTATGTATAGCTGTACTACTACTTAGCAGTAGAAATAAAGGAAAATTTTCAGTCTTGACCAGGAGTTGAAACTTATAAATGCTCAGTATGGTTACACCTGGCAAAAGAAGTAAAGGAGCATATGGAATTGCATATCATGTTCAATGTAAAAGTCTTTAAAGGGTTTAGAATTAATTTTGTTGATAATCACAGTCACAAGAAGATATAGATGTCTATTTTACTCTTGAAATATGATTTCATTGTTTTCTTTGACCAATGACCATTCATAAGCAAATAACGAAGAATCCTCTGCTTAATCATGAGGCTTTCATAATTTGATCATGATTTCTAACAAGAGGTCGAGGATGGTAAATTTCCGAGACACGGGTGTAACTGGAGGTTCTTCATATTTAATCTATTAATCATTAGAGTTGTAATCTTTTTCTGTGTATATTGGAATATCTAAATTGTTTAAACAGAGTCTTCAAGTTTTCTATTTGATCATATTTTTGTCTGAACTCCGGTACCATTATCAATGTTGACTATGAGGTGCTTTCAATTCCAGGTTGAGGTAATAGAATTATTGTACAAATCCAAGTACTGGCAGAGGTCTGGAGGCAGAGACCATGTGATTCCCATGACACATCCTAATGCTTTTAGATTTCTCCGACAACAGTTGAACGCATCCATTCTCGTTGTTGCAGATTTTGGCCGCTACCCTAAGTCCCTCTCGACTCTGAGGAAAGATGTGGTGGCCCCATATGTACATATTGTTGATTCTTTTACAGATGATGAAATTTCTGATCCATTTGAATCCCGTACCACACTTCTTTTCTTCCGTGGGAATACAGTTAGAAAAGATGTATGTTACTTCTACTTTATTCTAAAACATCCAAGTTGATGTCAAAATGATTGTTAACAATCTTTTTGTGTTGCAGGAAGGCATAGTTCGATCTAAACTAGCAAAGCTATTAGCTGGTAATGATGATATTCATTTTGAGCAAAGCACTGCTACAACAGAAACAATAAAAATGGTATGTATTGAAGTTATAAGGATGGCTGAAATTGATAATGTCATTGCATATCTAGACTTTGCAGTAGTTTCCGATTTCCATTTTTTTTTTCTGGGGTGCAAGAGTGGAGGTTTGAGCCTCCACCCGCCTGCACTATGCGCTAGTACCCTGGCATTAGGCTACCAGCCCAATGGCAAATTTGCATTGATTTATCAATACTTTATGGTCCATAAAGCACTAGGAGACACAATTAGTAACTTTTCTTCCTTATTGCAGCTTTTAGAAGTTCAAAATGATAGTTTTTAGTTATCCATGAAACTTGTCTACACTTCATGCATGATAATATGGTGAACTTGACAATTATTAGTCAGTAATTTTTTGTGTCAATTTATATTTATTGTCATGAAATGTTCTTTTCCCCCTTCACTGAAGTGAATTCCCTTGCATAGAGGACATTGAATAAGCAATCCTGGTCTTTAGAAATATTCTTGTAGAAGGGTAATAATATAAGACTCTATTCCGCTGTTTTTCCAAAGTACTTGTTAATATAACGTTATTGTTATTTCTCTTCTTACTTATTTCATTTCTCTCTTTTTCTGGCATGCCAGTCAACTCAAGGAATGAGATCATCAAAATTCTGCCTGCATCCTGCAGGAGACACTCCATCTTCTTGCCGGCTTTTTGATGCTATTGTAAGTCATTGTGTTCCAGTCATCGTGAGTGATCAAATTGAGCTTCCTTACGAAGATGAAATTGATTACAGTGAATTCTCACTTTTCTTTTCTGTAAAAGAGGCAATTCAACCTGGTTACATGGTTGATAAACTACGACAATTTCCCAAAGAGAGATGGATCAAAATGTGGAGAAAGCTTAAGAGCATTTCTCATCATTTTGAATTCCAATACCCACCAAAGAAGGAAGATGCAGTTGACATGCTATGGAGACAGGTAAAACACAAACTTTCTGGAGTCCAACTTTCTGTACATAGAAGCAAGAGATTGAAAGTTCCGGACTGGTGGCAGAGATGAAGATGATCTGAAAGCTAGCTCATATTATACTGTACATTCATGATTTTTTTTATCAATCATAACAATAATCCCTTCGGGAGGGAACAGTCAGAGGTAGCCACCTTTATAATTGTTAACATTTACTCTTTCCACAGATACATCAAAAGAGATTCCTTTCTTGATAGCGAAGACCTGCAGATTTTCCTGCGCGAGCTCGACGCCGTGGGGGGGGGGGGGGGGGGGGGCGGGGGGGCGGGGGGGGGGGGCGGGGGGGGGGGGGGGGGGGGGGGGGGGGTGGGGGGGGGGGGGGGGGGGGGGGCGGGGGGGGTGGGGGGGGGGGGGGGGGGGGGGGGGGGGGGGGGGGGGG